>JAJPUD010003053.1:144922-180186 GCA_023553655.1 Myrmecobius fasciatus | reverse complement strand
TTCCTTCCTTCCTTCCTTCCTTCCTTCCTTCCTTCCTTCCTTCCTTCTTTCCTTCCTTCCTTCCTTCTTTTCTCCCTCCTTTTTTCCTTCCTTCTTTCCTTCTTCACTCCCTCTTCCTTCCTTCTTTCCTCCCTCCCTCCCTCTTTTCCTTCCTTTCTTCTTTCTTTCTTTCTTTCCTTCCTTCCTCCTCCTTCCCTCCCTCCCTTCTTCCTTCCTTCTTTATTTAAAAATAAAATTTAAAAATATTTTCATAACTGTATTTCAATATAATTGACTTCCTTTGGATTTCATTGTAATTTTTGCATTTAAAACATTTGCATACACAAAAACATTTTGAAGAGAGGTCCATAGGTTTCAACAGACTGCTAAAGGCATCAATAACATATAAAACTTTAAAGAACAACTAATCTAATTCTAAATCGACCATGATTTTTACTTCTGAGACCCTATTGTGTTGGGTTTTAAACTTATATTATACCTAAGCAGAGCATCATTACTGGAAGTGAATTAAGGGTATCAAATTTGGCTGCCCTTTTGTAAGAAAGAGTAAAGATAGGTGGGACTATTGTGTGAAAATCTAAATCAGTATCTTTATTACTTTTTGGCCTTGACCCTTGTTAAAAAGAGAAAACCCTCCTGGGGGAAGGATAATGAGTTGTAGATAAGCAGTAGTTTGCATCATCACGGAATCAGGGACTGATAATGGAGAAGGAACTCAGAGACCATGTCCTCTAACTTATACAAAAAAGGCAACCACACTATAACACATCTGATTCATTCTCTTGATAATCTCAAAAAGCAGGGAGAGCTCAACACCTCTAGAAGCAGCCTCTTTCATTTTAACTCAGATTGTTAGTGGGTTTTTTTATTCCTTTTTTCCCCTTTCTCCTGATGTGAAACTTAATTTGACTATTTGCAAATATTGTCCATTGCTTCTGATTCTGTCCTCAGGGGATATGAGAATGGAAATAGAACAAATTTAATTCTTCATCCATAATAACTTAGTCTTCTACATGCTTGATATCTTCTTCCTATGTATTTCAGATTTTTTTTCTAAGGAAAAAATAATATTAATTTTGCAGGAGAGAGTATTGGTGAAGAGATTGGAGAGAGTATAGAAGAGTTATCATTGAGGAAGGCAGGGGACATGAGTGACAAACTTTACTTCATTCACAACTTTGCCTGAAGTCAGCCTTGCTCAGGTTAATTCCTTTATAGTTTCCTGGCCAAGGGCCAAAGTTTTGATTTGAACCAAATCTTCAAACCTGTAATTGCAGTTGGAAACTTAATAAAAACCTTTTGAGCATGAGTACTAACAAAATTTCTTCTGGAACTCCAAATGAGTCTCTGTATAAGGATTCCTGAGATTTAAATAATGCTAGCTACATGGAGAGTTGGAGGGCAACTATGCATTCTACACATAAGCTGCATCAGGAAAGGGTCAAAGCAGTGGCAATGAAAGGAGAACAAAAGATAAATTCACAGAAAACAATTTTAGGAAGAATTGCAAAAATTAAATTATTTTCTCCTTTGCCTTTCCTTGACAATCAAGGGGAAATGTCATTAGATTGAAATATTTGGAGAATTAATATCTAAAATTCATCTAATTGCCCTATCATAGAGAGAACAGCAACTTCTTAGGATACATTAGCCACTCCTGAAGACTAGGGGCTTTGTTAAACTTAGATTTGAAGGATATGCTTTATTTGTCTAGCTAGTTGACCCCTACCTCCTCCAGTTTTGTTTTCAAATGTTTCCCCTGCTAGCTTCTTCACTTGGAATTTCTTAAAATGAATTCCTTCCTTATATTATCCTAGTAGGGATACTATTCCTTCTAGCTGGCCAGACATTTATGACCAAATCTGAATTACAAAGATCATTAGAGCCTAGTAGTATCTAGGCAAGGTTGGAAAATGGAGCTTTTACTCTACCTATCAATACAACTTGATATTAATGGGACAAATGACCATGTTCTATGGAAAACTAAAATTTCTGGCATGGAAAATACCTGTATTTGATTAAAAAACTGTAATCCTTAAAAGTTCTTTACTTGTGTGTTAGGCCTATGTCTTTCCTTATTCCCAGCTATGATAGTCAGACATAATAAGCAACTTCTTTGACTCAAGGGTAACAAACTTATATATCATTAAAGAATAATAAATCTTGAGCTAGAAGGGATGCCGTAATCCATCTAAGCCAAATTCCTCCCTTTTTCTTGTTGTTGAAACATTTTTTCAATACTGTCCAACTCTTCACGACCATTTTGGGGTTTTCCTGGCAAAGAGACTGGAGTATGCCATTTCCTTATCCAGCTCATTTTACAGATGAGGAAACTAAAATAAACAGGGTGAAGTGACTTGCCCAAGGTAACACAACTAGTTTCTGTGTGACCAGATTTTAACTCAGGAAGCTTAGTCTTCTAGACTCCCAGACTGGTCTTCTATCCACTTTCTGTCCATTCTTCATTTTACAGATGAGGAAATAAGAATCCAGGGAAGTTGGACATTTAGCCCAAAGTCTCACAGGTAGTGAATTGCAAAAGTGGGATTATCAATCAGGACTATTGTTCCTAAGGCTAGTGCTTTCCACTGTATTTGGCTAAGGTCTGGAAAATATAATGACCCTCTTTACCATCTCTTGTGCCTGTTGTATTTCACAATATATCATATTCCTTGACCTCTGCTATCCTTTCAAGAGAGCTCTCTTGCTTCTTCCTTCGCTAGCAATGATCATGAAGGATCAATTTGTTGGCGCCTCCATTTCTACACTACCCATCCACTCCTTACCTCTTGTATTCTGGCTTCTATCCCTATTATTCTATTCATACTGTTCTTCTCAATGTTCCCAATGAACTCTTAATTGGCAAATCTAATTGTCCTTAAACTTTCTGCTGCTTTTCACATTTTAATCACCCTTTCCTTGAAGCTTTCTCTTCCTTTGAATTCCTTGTTACACTTCTGATTCTCTTCCTACATTTTGGATCACTCTTGCCATCTTTCCCTCATTAGCTCTTTTAATTAATCCTTTCCACCAAATATTGCTGTCTGCGTGTTTATATCATCAGCTCTTTTACCTATATTCTCTTGGAAATACCACCCATTCTCATAGGTTCAACTATGACATCATTGTGAATGAATATATCTCCAGATCTTCACTCTTTCCTCGTGACAACTTATCACTTACACGGTTAACTTCTGGATAACTCCATCTGAATGTACTCTTGATGCTGTAATCTCCCTGATTTGTCTGTTTTTTTTTTTTTGTTTTGTTTTGTTTTTGTTGTTGTTGTTTGTTTGTTTTAGTTTGTTTTATCTTCCTTCATTTCCAAGCTTAAAATCATGGAAAACATTTTTAAACTTCTCTGTCATATGCCATTATATATATATATATGTGTGTGTGTGTGTGTGTGTGTGTGTGTGTGTGTGTGTATCCATATACATACACACACCAAATATCATACATAGTAATTTGTTAAATTGTTGGAGTTTTTTTTTAACTTTTACAATGGCATTTAAATCTTTATCTCCACTCCAGTCTCTACATTCCACTGTCATAACCCTAGTTTGAGTATTGATTACCTTTTGCCTGAACTCTTAAAATAATCCCTTACTGGCTCCAGTCTCCTTTTTTACAATTCATTCTACACTTAATCTTCTTATAACTCAATTCTGATTATGTCTTACTCTAGCTCAGAAATTTTCAATGCTTGAAAGAATACAGAATCCTTTGCCTAATATTCAAAACATTCCATGATTTATCCTCAACTAACTTTCCTAGCTTCATCTCATCCTATACTCCAGTCAAACTCATTCTGCTCTAGACACAAAATACATTTTCCTGACTTGGTGCTTTTACTTACATATTTCCTCTTGCATTCCTACCCCCTTCTCTACCCTTACTCTCAGATTCTATCCAATTCTTTTCTATCCTTGCAGGACCAACTGAAAGGTAACTTCCTGAATCCTTCCTTGATATCTCTCATATGAAAGTTACTTTCTTTCCTATGAATTCTCATTGAACTTCTTCTCTTGTACTTTTACATGTATCAGATATCTATAAATGGAAAGAACCCCAGAAGTTCCAACTCCTTTATTTCATAGATTCTCATGAAGAATTGACTTACTCATCCTTGGATGTATTAGAGGTCTGTATATACTTAATTTCCTATACTATATTGTCCTCTATAAGGACAGGAACTGTGATTCTTTTTTGTATCCCTCAAAGTGCCTGACAATGTGTCTATGTAAAGTAAGCATTAGATAAATTCTATTGAACTAATAAATGAATCTTGATGTGAGTTAGAATCATAGTGAAAGAAGAGCAAAAAATACTGTCCTATCTTATACCACCCTCTATCACTAAGAGAAATTTGTCTGATCTTTTGTTCTTGGCACTATGGATATTTTATAGTCTTATTTCAACTTGAATGAAACTTGGGGAAAAGGGTTCAGTTTCTCCACCTTCTCCTTAGCAATAAATTAGTTAATCATAAGTACCAAGTTAAACACCAGCCAAGTTTTGTTAAAGCATTAAAGCAGTTGAGCCTGACGAAATCCTGTCCTGTCTTGACACCACCACCTTTTGAGATTGTTCCATAACATGACCAAGAGTTCATTTGTGAAAAACAAGTTGCTGTTTTGTTTATATTTTTGGAATTCACTCCAAGAAATCAACTCAGCAACTTGAAAGTCATAGTTGCAACTTTACTGATTAGGTTGACATGAGGGAAATCATGCTGATATTAATATAAATAGTTTAGAATTTAATTCCCTTTCCCATGTTCCTACATGTCAAAGTAGCAGACAATAAAATATCATTTCAAATGGTAGATTGAGACAATCCTCATCTCTAATAACAGATTCTTTACATTTTAGAAACAGGAGAGGCAAACAGGGAATTTGAGGTTTCTACTAGTAGAGACTGGTCTGCAGGGACAGTTCTCCTTCTGTCCTTCTACTGGTCTCATCCAGTGATATTCAGCTTACTTGGACTCAGGGATATAAATATTTAGCAAATAATTTTGGATAACGATGTTGATTGAAGTTTGCTGAAGAATAAGCTCTATAGATTTAAGCCTTACGGAATATTTCTTTGGAATAGCAGTGTGATATAATGGAAATAGCCTCCATTTGGCATTAGAGTTTGGTAGTTGAATTGCAGCTCTGGGAGTTATGAACTTGGGCAAGTCAATTCAATTGTCTGAGCTTCAGTTTCCTCATGCATGCCTTCATTTCAGAATGTAATGAGGGAAGCACTTCCTAACCTTATAACTTTATATAAATGTGAGCTCTTAGTTGTTTAGGAAGACATTACCCATACCATCTTCAGTAAGGTTTGGATGAAATTTTCAGATTAAAATACATCAGAATGCCAAAATTTTTCCCCTTTCCCACTTTCAACCCCCACTAGTTCAAGACTTTGCTTTTTGGTAGCCTTTCTCAAATTCCTTTGTGAGGTTTGAGAGGAGAAGCAGAAATGTGTGTGCGTGTGTGTATACACACATGAATATATACATAAATATATAATATAATCTCTATCTAAATATCTTGAGGTCATATCTGAAAAAGTAGCAACAGGATCAGGAAAAATATGTTAGAGTAAAATTTTATGAGTTACCAGTCTACCCATGTAGAATATATGATAATTTGAAATGGGTCAAAGTATCTTTTTACTCTGGATGGAAAAAGAGGTTTTGCCTTGTAAGCCCATAAAGTAGGTTATGGGGGAATATTTAACCTGCTTGAAAGAGCAAACTCAAACAACTTTAGCAAAGAATTAAACTAATTACAAATTACTCTTTAATGAACACTTGTTCATTAAAATTGAAAAAAGAGACCAATTTAGAGCTTCATTTCTTTAAACATATTCTCTTAAGATGCAGAATTGGAAGGAATTTTAGAGATATTGTTTTCTAGATTCATAATTTTATAAAAGGAACTTTGACCTAGAGAAGGGGAATGATCTGTTAGAGGTCACAGAAGTCACAATTGGTAGAATGAAGAGGATTTGAACTCCACTTCTCTGATAGTAACTCTTATGGTTTTCCTAAATTTCTTCCATTAATTATATTTTTATTTATTAATATGAGTGTTCCCTGCAAATAGTCACTTTTATTTTATCAGCAGTGGTTAATGTTGTCTTTTTTTTTTCAACAAAAGAACAGAGTTTGGCCTCTAAGAATAAACATACTTTTCCCAACTTCTCATTTTAGTATTTTAATATTAATAATTTTCTAATGTAGCACTATAAGGGTTGTACAAAATGAGGCAGGCAGAACTGAATTACAATCTTATTCACCGGCAAGAATTCCCCATTAAGGAGAGCATGGAAAGCTCTTTGAAGGCAGGAACCTCCTTGAGGTCTTTTGCCTCATTTTGTATCCTTAGTGCTGTTACAGCACAGTTCCTGGAACATAGTAGAAATTTAACAAATGTTTATTGAATTAATTAATGGATACAAGTACTTTTGAATATTTGATCTTAATTTTAAAACTATAATTGATGATGACTGCAAATATTTTTATGCTAAGATATATTTTAGATAGTTTCAGTAACTTCTGTCTTTTTCTTAGGGGAAAAAAAAAACTCTTTCATAGAATCTTCTTTAAGACTAAGGAGAAATAATTACCAAAATATAGACAACTGAGCAATTTTGGTTTAAAAGTAGGTTATTGTTTTCATTATCATCTCATCAACATGGGTTCTTATTTTTCCCTTTCCAGGGAATTGCTTTCCAATATATTTTTATTGTTTGATTAAATAAATATGTTGTTTTCCTAAAAGATGAAAGAAGACAACCATGAATAAAGGACCAAGCAATTTAGCTAATACTTCTGATGCACATAATTATCCAGCTGCTTTTGGAAATTGCACAGATGAAAAATTCTTACTCAAGAAACACTACCTCCCTATTATTTACAGCATAATCTTTCTGGTGGGTTTCCCTGGGAATGCCATAGCTATCTCTACTTATATTTTCAAGATGAGGCCCTGGAAAAGCAGTACCATCATTATGATGAACTTGGCCTGCACAGACTTATTATATTTGACCAGCCTTCCTTTCTTAATCCACTACTACGCCAATGATGAGGACTGGATCTTTGGTGACTTCATGTGCAAGTTTATCCGCTTTGGCTTCCATTTCAACTTGTACAGCAGCATCCTCTTCCTCACCTGTTTCAGCATCTTCCGCTACTTTGTCATCATTCACCCTATGAGCTGCTTTTCTATTCATAAAACCCGATGGGCAGTTGTTGCCTGTATTGCAGTGTGGATCATCGCTTTAGTGTTTATTATTCCCATGAGCTTCCTGATTACATCAACTCAGAAGAGGAACAGATCTGCTTGCCTTGATCTCACAAGCTCTGACAATCTCACCACTATCAAGTGGTATAATGTAATTCTAACAGTTGTTGCTTTCTGCTTACCCTTAGTGGTTGTGACTATTTGCTACATGATGATAATCTACAACCTCACTAAGGGACCTCATACCCAGAACTCTCATAAGCAGAAAGCAAGAAGACTGGCTGTACTCCTCCTTGTGGTTTTCTACATATGTTTTTTGCCCTTTCATGTTTTGAGACTCATCCGGATTGAATCCCGTCTCCTTTTAATTGGTTGCCACTTGGAGAATCAGATACATGCTGCTTACATTGTTTCTAGACCATTAGCAGCCTTAAACACTTTCTGCAACTTGTTGCTTTATGCTGTGATTGGGGACAATTTTCAGCAAGCCATTTGCTCTATTGTAGGATGCATAACAAATTGTGATCCCCAGGAAAAAGGGAACAGTAGTTCTGTGAATAATCCTTGAAATAATTTTGCTGTTGACTTTGGGTTGTTTAGTTCATGTCTACTCTGTGTGACCCCATTTGGGGTTTTATTGGGAAAGATACTGGAGTGGTTTACCATTTCCCTCTCCAGCTCATTTTACAGATGAGAAAACTGAGGCAAATAGGGTAAAGTATATTGCCTAGGATCCCATAGCTAGTAAGTTTCTGAGACTGGATTTGAATTTAAGTCTTCTTGATTCTGGGTCTGGCACTCTATCCATAGATGATCACCAATCTCTCTCTCTTTTTTTAATTTAGATGTAACTGTATTTGTATATAAAGTATTTTATGTTTATATCCATATTATTCTTGATATGTTTTATCAGGTATACTCTCAGGTACTTTATACTGTCTAATTATTTTAAATGGTCTAAAACAATATTGAATAATTGCAGACACATGGTGTAGTTTTCCTATTTTTCTCTTTTGATTAAATTTATTTTAGCTTTAACTTTGAGATCATGATTACTACACCTGCTTATTTTTAATAATAGCTTTTTATTTTCAAAACATATGCAAAAATAGTTTTCAACATTCACCTTTGCAAAACCTTGTGTTCTAAAGATATTCACCAATCTTTTTTTCCCCCTAAGGCTAAGGGTTTAGTGACTTGCTTAGGGTCACACAGCTAGGAAGTGTTAAGTGTTTGAGGCCAAATTTGAACTCAGGCCCTCCTGAGTTCAGGGCTGGTGCTCTAACCACTTCACTACCTGGCTGCCCCAATATTCACCAATGACTACTTTTGTTTGACTTATAATTTCTAAAAAGTCTGATGATATTTCTCTCAATGGAACTCACAAGTGTATTCATACAGCTATACCTCAAAGGCAGTTGTCTCCACTGGAAGGTTGGGTTTTTTTGTTTGTTTGTTTGTTTTTTAGTACTTTATTAGAAATAACTTATTGACAGATATTTTATCAAAATCTTATTCTGGATAAGTTAGCTAAAACATGATTTTTCCATCACAAATCTCACTACCAGCACTACACACCTTATCTTTGCAAAGTGTTTTATGGTCACAAGGTACATTCATAAACATACCTCATTTGATTTTCTCAAAGGTACACTTTGGTAAGTCTTGCAAGTATGATAATATTCATTACAAATGAGGAAGCATACTCACATAAGTTCAAAACTTGCTCAGAGTTGAAGAATTATTTATTGAGGAAGTCAGTCATGGTTTCAATATAGGTCTTCTAGGGAATGGTGTGGCCATATAAATTGTCTTCAGGAAGACCTAAATTCAAAGCCCACTTTGACACTTGAGTAATAAATCAAGAAAGCAATATTTATTAAGCACTATGTGCCAAGCACTGTGCTAAGCACTAAATGCTTAATAGCTATAAGGTAGTGGACTAGTCACTTACCCTCTCCAAGGGTCAATTTCCTCAGGTGTAAAATGTGGACAAGGAAATTTGGAGTAAATGCCTCACAAGTTTATTGCCAAGCTCAAATGTGATAAGGTATGTAAAGTAGTTTGCAAATTTTAATGAATCATGTAAATGACAGATTAAAAAAAACCCACTAAAACAGTTCAGAAAAGCAAGTATTGGATTTTCCAGATCATGAGATGCTGGAGGTTTGAAATATGTTCCTTCCTACTCATGAAGATTGACTTAATGGGTTCTAGCCTTCTAAGTCCTGGGATAGGGTTGACTCATAAGTCATAATTTTACTTTCAAGTCCTTTGCATTTTATTTTTCTATTCTCAAGTCAATCAATAGATATTCATGGATTGCCTTGGAAGACACATGCACCTGCAAGTCAAGATATTTGGAATTTCACTGTAGCTCTGCCATTAACTAGACCATTAACTGACCTTGGCAAAGCACTTTATCTCCATAAATCTATATTCTACCATCTATTAAATGAGACATTGAGACTAGGACAATTTCCATCTGTGACATTTAAAATACATAATCCTTTGTTTCCCTTAAAAAATAAGCCCTATTATGAGATTATTAAAACTAGAAGTTCCAGTAGTGCTAAGAAACAAGAGGAAATGATAGATTAAAAACAGGCTAAATAAATATTTTGTCAGGCACTATATGTTACCACCAAACCTTCTTAATGCATTAACAGTTGGGAATTTTATTTTTGTTTTCAGGGAGCATGTGGAGCTTATGAAATTAGGTTTGCTACCAAGTTGTGGTTAAAATTATCGACAGGGTTTTGGGGGCATTTAAAGGAAAAAAGTGTTTGTAAATGCAATGAATTAATATGTTTTGAATCAGATTGCAATTGTTTTGATTTGCGTGGGAAGCTATTCTAGTCATCATTAATTAGTCTTCTATTTAGTTCTCTCGTTCTTTTTAGAAAATCATGAAAATACCCTGTTAAAACAACTAAACCAATTTGTGAATTTGGTGTGTGCTTAATTACAGTTAATTATAACATTTGAGAAAAGTGCCTAGTCTATATATTTTGAAAATCTCAAAAAGAAAGTGAAGTAGCAAATAAACTTTCTCAATAGAACTGAACAGCCTATATTTCTCCAAAAATTCCTGGTAAACTACACAAGGAGAAAATAGTACAATCTTAACAGAAGGGGTTGTTGACTAGTTCAACTAAGGGCTGCTATTGTGAGCCCCAGCCAATGTATGTTTATATGTAGATATGAGTTTGCAAGGAAAGGTTATTTACTGGTGGGCCTTGTTCATATCTGTGGACATTAAAATGAATTCTGTTTTTCTTACATTGACTGGTAAATAAACAAATTCATTCTCTAGAGTTCATAGATTATATGGTTTCAAGGTGAATTGATCATAATACATTAGTTGGATGGTGCCAAACAAGTAGTTTTCAAATTATCAGGGTGAAAACAATGAACCAGAAAAGAAAGAAATCTCTTAAAATCTGTTGTCTATGATAGCCTCTCAAGAAATATTGTACTTCAATGTCCAAATCATACATCAGGAAATTATCTTTTTGAGATAATATTTTTTCTCTAGGTTTTAGTGAAATTGCTCTATTGTGGTTAACTTTCTGTCTGTTAGCAAGGTAGCATGATAGATGCTGGACCCAGAGACAAGAAAAACTGAATTCAAGTCTGGTGATAGGCATACTTTCTAGCTGTGAGATTCTGAGCAAGTCATTTAACCTCTGAGCATTTCAGGTTCTTCAACCTCTGAGCGCTTCAGTAAAATAAGGAGCCCCTTTCTCAAAAGGGCTGTTGTGAGATTAGATAATATTTGTAGAGTTTAGCACATAGTAGTGTCTGGTAATCAATAGGCACTATATAAATGTTTATTCCTTTCTTCTTTCCCTTCCTTCATAAGACTGACCCCTTAAGTCTTTTTTGCAGTTTATCATCCATGTCTTACCCCTATGCATGGGTATGGGCCACTGTATTCTGTCCTACACTATCTCCATTCTATCTCAATGATTCATCAATTGGGGTTAAGTGACTTGCCCAGGGTCACACATCTAGGAAGTGGTAAGTGTCTGAGGCCAGATTTGAAGTCAGGTCCTCCTGACTTCAGGACTGGTGCTTTATCCACTGCACCACTTAGCTGCCCCCCATGGGTTTAATTCTTTTCTTCACAGATAACTCTCAAATTTACAATTTTAATCCACATAACTTTCCCAGTCTCTAGTTTCATAACTCTAAATGTCTGCTTGACATCACCACTTTGATTTCCTATAAACATTTTCAACTCAAATGTCTAAAATATATCACATGATTTCCCCCCAATCCTTCCTCTAAAAATTCCACAAACAAAACAGAACAGAAAATATCTGTCTTTCTAACTTCTCTATTTTTCTCAGAGATTATCATTCTTCTCATGTTTACCATCTAGTCATCTTTGACTTTTTACTCTCACCTCCCACATCCAGTCCAAGCCTAGTTGACTCTTCCTCCATATTATTTGTTATCCACACCCTTCTCTCTAATTATACCACAGACACTGTAGTCAAAGAACTCAGCACATCTAAGTTGGACTATTGCAAGTCTCCTAATTTATCACTCTTTGACTAGTTTTGTACTCCATATAATTTCCAAAATGATATTCCTAAAGCATTGATCCTGCTATGTTATTGCTCTCTCAAGAAGCTTCTATGACTCACCATTCATTACCTTTCTTACAATGCA
Source organism: Myrmecobius fasciatus (assembly GCA_023553655.1). NCBI lineage: Eukaryota > Metazoa > Chordata > Mammalia > Dasyuromorphia > Myrmecobiidae > Myrmecobius > Myrmecobius fasciatus. The sequence goes on along the minus strand of JAJPUD010003053.1, from coordinate 168,262 downwards.
AACTCCTTTTTTTGGTATTTAGATATTTTTATAACCTGAGTCTATCCTGTGTTTCTAGCCTTATTATATATTACTTCCTTTCACAAACTAAGATCTAGTCTAACTGGAAGCCTTGCTATTCTCCATATACAAAATTTTATTCCCTTTATGGACTATACACACACACACACACAATATATATATATATATATATACTATATAGATTTTGTATAAACAATCTCACATGACTAGAATGCTCTATATTTTCACTTGTGTTACTAAGAACTCCTGCCTTTATTTGAAATCCAGGTGCCAGTTCCTTCAAGAGATTTTTTTTCAATTTCCCAGTTATTAGTGCTTTTCTAATCAGTGTGCCTTTATACAGACATATATAAACAAGTCCTATATTTACTTATCTATGAACTTGTTTTTCCCCCTTGTAGAATGTAAGCTTCTTGAGGATAGGGACTATCTCTTTAATCTTTGTATTTGCATTGCCAAAATTAAACACAGTACCTGGACAATGGTAGGCACTTGATAACTTTTTCTTGTTGATTGAATGATTAAAATGTACTAAGCATATTTTATTCACTAGGGTATGTATATATCCTGAGAAACTCTTATACAAGTTCATAGAAATGGAAGAAAAAGTGTTGGGAAAAAATTAATGGGGGAAGAATGAATAAATCCATAATTATTCAACAGACAAATGTTTTGGGTTTGTAGAAAGGTCCTCAGGGTTGGATTAATTAATTTTTTGAGTTAGCTAAAAAACAAAAAAGGAAGAGAAAGCTGAATCTTGGCCTTCATCTATAGCTATATAACGTTAAGCAAGTGTCTTGTGGGAAGTAAACAGATGCAAATAAGCATGGGATACTTTTTTTTTAAGTGGAGCAGAATTTTAGACTCTGAGATGTAAAATATTGAAAGTCATAGGAGCTCTTCAGCACTTGCTTTGGATTTTATACAAACTATTTGGAATGGTCTCCAAATCTTCTACTCTAATGAACAACCACTCTTCTGGGCCCATTCTTGAAGATGATTATTCATGGTATCATCCAAAAAGTAATTAAAACTACTAAGTGTGGAGAAGAGAGTAAAGTTAAAGGCTCAGTTGTGTTTTGGATTTATCCACTGATTAGAAATATGGGCTCTTTTTGGGTTTTATTCTATCTATTGACAGTTTTTTATGTGTTTAAAATACTTTAGTATGTCATCCAGCTATCATCCATATTCCCCTACCCCAGAAAACTTGGATTCTGTCCTCTGATAAATGAGCTTTTACCTCATTTTTCTTGGAACCAGGAATCAAGTTTTCATGCCAATTCCAGATATCTCAACACTATGCTGTATGATTGCCTTCCCTGTTTTCTAGTTCCTCTTCTATGTGTTGTGTTTAGTCAAAAGAATGCAAACTCCTTGAAGAAAAAGAATCCCTTATTTACTGGAGCATCATGCATTTGTACCCCCAATTTTTAGTACAGCTCCTGGCATGTAATAAGCATTTGTTGTTGTTGTTGAGATATTCCAGTCATGTCCAACTCTTTATGATGCCATTTGAAGTTTTCTTGGCAGAGATACTGAAGTGGTTTGGCATTTACTTCTCCAGTTTATTTTACAGATGAGGAAACTGAGGGTAACTTGCCCAGGATCATACTACTAGTGAGTGTCTAAGGTTGGATTTGAACTCAGGAATATGAATTTTCCTGACTCCAGTCTTGGTACATTGTATCACCTAATAAACAGTTAGTGAATGTTTTATCTGATTATCTTCCTCCACTAAATTCTCTGAGAATCATTAAAAAAATTAGCAAATATTTACCAGGTGCCTTCTTTGTATAAGAAATTTTCGAAACTGGTAGGCAGTAGGGGCATTATAAAAAATAACATAGTGCCTCACCTCAAGGAGTTTACAGTGTAACAGGAAAATTTTGGTCTGTTTACAAATATGATGCAAGGTAGAATGAAGTAGCTAGGTGGTAGAGTGGAAACAGTTCTGGGCCTAGAAACAGGAAGATCAGAATTCAAATCTCTCCTCACCACTAGCTTGCATAACCTGGGGGAAAATCATTTAATTCTGAGTTTGCCTCTGTTTTCCCATCTGTAAAACATGGATTGTTTTCCAGGGTTGTAGTGAAAACCAAACGAAATAACTATAATGCACGCAGCACAGTGCCTGGCACATAGTAAGTGCTATTTAAAGGTGAGTTTGTTATTTTTGTTTCATCATCATCATCATCATCATCATCACCACCATAATCATAACTATCATCACCATCATCAACATCATCATCATCTTGATTGATACAAAAGAGAGATCCAGAAATCTAAGATAGTATCTAGTTTTGAGTGGATTCCAGAATAAAAATCCCTGGGTAGTTAGGTCTTTGAGCGATCCTCAATGAGGAGGAACAATTAAAAAGAATCAAGAGAGAGTGAAAAGAAGAAAATGTGAATATATTGGTTAAGATTTATAAAACACGTTAAATTTTCATTATACTTTCCATTTATTATCTTAACTGATCCTTTTAACAATATACAAGGTAGTTCAGTATTATTATTACTTTCAGACAGCTAGGTGATTTATTGGATAAATCTTGGGGTCAGGAAGACTTGAATTGAAATCTTGCTTTAGACACATATTAGCTAAGTGACCCTGGATAAATCATTTCATCACACTGAGCCTTAGCTTCTTCAATTGTAAAATGGGAAGAATAAGAATACATGCTGTCTCCTGGAATTGTGAGCAACAAGTGCAATTAACATGGTGCAAATCTAAAAATGCTCTACAAATGAACCATTATTATACCCATTTTACAGATGAGGAAGCTGAGGGGAAGGAAGGTTAAATGATTTGCCCAGAATCATTGTCTGAAGCATAATTTGAACTCAGATCTTTCTGATTTCCACTAAAGAAACTAAAGACAATTCCATCTCTTTCACATTTTTGCTTTAGGCTAATTCTACTGTTCTACCACCAATTAATTCAATTCCACAAACATTTATTCAGTGCTTATTATGTATCAGGCACCATGCTAGATGGTGGGAGAGAAATCAAGTTGGGGGTATGGGGAGGAGAGGGGGATAGCAGCACAAAGCATATGCTCAAATACCTCTAACATAAAAATGAATATTATAAGTCAAAAGGTCTGTGTGTTTGAAGGAGAGCAAAGTGCTAGTGCCCTACTGGGCACGTCACTGGGCCACGACATATCTCTCATGTCTCATTCCACAGCATGAGTCTTCAATGGCACATTTCCAAACACACATTGTACTACTGAGTTTTATAAGCTCACTGATAGGGAATGAAGGGACAGATGGTATAGCATGCATCTTGCTCCATCCCACACTTATTTCTGATCTCATAATGTATTTGATCAGTGGTCCTGATAGCGATGCTAGACATCTTGAAAAAATATTGCAGAAAAAACATTCCTAAATTCAGACAATTATAAGGATAATTCTGGGCTGAAGTTTTAAGGGATGGGGATACAGGAAAAGGCAATGATAGAATATAATACAGTGCTAGGAAAAGACCAGGATGGTGGTGAAGAGAAATTATTAAAACTAACCTTATTATTCGAACATATACCTTTCTCCATATATATGTGGATAATTCTATGATAATGTCCTATATAAGAACCAATCAATCAAGCATTTATTAAACTACTACTATGTGCCAGGCAGCTAGATGGCTCAGTGGATGGAGCACTGGGCCTAGAGTCAGGAAGACATGAATTTAATCTGGCCTCAGAAACTTACTAGATAGGCAAATCACTTGTTTGCCTCAGTTTCCTTGTCTGTAAAATGAGTAAAAGAAGGAAATGGCAAACTATTCCAGTATCTTTGCCAAGAAAACTCCAAGTGGGGTCATGACAAATTGGACATAACTGAATAACAATACCAAATTATGTTCTTAACCTTCTTTTGGTCATAAACTCATATGGCACAGGTAAAACATATATATAGGATTTTTCACATATGTGATAGATAAAGACAGAGAAGCATAGATAGATAGAAACAAAGATAGATATTTGATAAATAGAACATTTATTAAGCTTTTTATCAGGAATTGTGCTAAACACTGGAGATACAAACAAACAAGATCTTCCCTGTGCTCATGGAGTTTACATTCCAATGGGGGAAGACAACAAATACAGAACTAAAAAGGGGAGAGAGTTCCTACTTGCAGGCATGGTTTGGCTATAACTAGGAGTGGGGAAAAGTCACCTTACAGAGTTCTGGACACCAGAGAGAGAGAGAGAGCAAATTCCAGATGAGGGAAATAAGAAGACCTAAATGGCCCTGGCATGATTTAGCAATGACCAGGAAGCAAAACCTATTTCTCCGTGTTGATTCTGTTTCACTTTTAGAACTTTCTGCTTTTTATTCCATGAAGGGGAGAAATATCAACTCCTCACAGACCAACACAAAATACTAAATTAAAACACAGCAGGTTAAGTGGGGAATAATTCATTATCCTGATGAAAAGGCCCTACTGGACTAGAGTAAACAAAAATTCTATTTATGTCCAAGAACTTAAGTGGGAAAGGTGAAATTTCAATAAGTTCATGAAAAAAATTTTCAGGAAGCAAGATGACGGACTATTGATTGTACATACACACATGGATATAACATAATATTTATATATTAACCTGTATAGATACAAAATACTATATAAACACAAAGGTACACACACATATATGTGTGTGTATTTGTATATATATATTTATGTAGGTAGGAAGATAGCATTCAAACACTACTGAAGAGAGCATGACTCCGTTGGGCTGGCCACATTGTTAAAATGCCAAATGTACACTTGCCAAAAAGACCATTTTATGGAAAACTCACATAGAGCAAGTGCTCGTGTGGTAGTCAGAAAAAGCAATACAAGGATACTCTCACAATCTCTCTTAAGAACTTTACAACTGATTGCATGACACAGGAGACATTGGCACAGGATCACCCAGCATAGCATGCCCTCATAAGAGAAGGTGCTGTGCTCTATGAATAAAGTAGAACTGAAGTAGCTCAAAGAAATACAGTAAGTGCAAAGTTGGAGAATCCACCTCAAATGTTCACATGGCCTATTTGTGCCTAACTTGTGACAGAGCATTCTAGGCTCATACTAGTCTGATCAGTCAGTTGGATGCACTATAACTTGATTCTAAAATAGTGATGCCATTTTGATCCTCTTTGAGAATGAAGGACAACATCTAAGTATTACCAAAATAAATTACTTGTCAATCTTGTGTCTACTTACATGACCCAAGCGGTTTTTTTCCCACAACATGCTTTAAAAATCATTCTTGGTTCATTTTAGAATTTGACTTAGTATTTTTCAAAGTATATTTAATTTTAAGGTATGAGGAAGGTGCTTACAAAAATGATAAATGCACAACACCTTGTAATTCTGCCTTAAATGATTTTATAAATATTTTACATTTCATTGAGAGGATAATTTTTTAATTTTTCTTTTGATATCTAGGATTTGAGTACAAAAATAAGGACAGGCTCATGCTTTCAAACTGAAAGAATGATGAAACATCAAACACAGTCTAAGTTTCAGCTGTGATACTTTCTCTCTCTTTTTTATTATTTGGTATGCAAAGGGGAGCTATTGAAAGTGTGTTTTTTATTCTTAATCAAAGGAATAACTCAATCTCTCTTGTACTTTAGGAAGATTAATATGGTAGAATTGTGTAGAAATGAATTGTGATCACTTAGAAAAGAAAGCAATGATCACTATGACTCAGCATGTGTTCAATCAAAAACAACTCAACTAGGCTGACTTAATTTCTTTTTTTTGACAGAATTATTAGACTGTAGATCATGGACATGACTGGATTTTGGTAAGGGAAAGTGTGGTACCTCACAATATCCTTGTAGACAGAATGGGAGAGATGTGAGCTAAGTAATGGTACCATTAGGTGGATTATGAGTGGGCTGAATAACTGGACCCAAAAGATATCAACTAATGGATCCATGTCAATGAAGATGGAGTTCTCCAGTGAAGTGTTTCACAAGGATCTGGTCTTACTACTGTCCTTTTCAACATTTTTATGAATAGATTGAAGAGAAGCAGAGAAGTAATACTTACCAAGTTTGTGAATTATGTAGAGTTGGGATGTATTGCTTACATGGTAAATGACAAAACCAGGATTTTAAAAGATCTCAACAGACTATAAGTTTGGAACAAATCTAAGAAAATGAAATTGGATTGGAATAAAATATATGATTTTATATTTAACTTCAAAAAATCAACTTCATAGTTAAAGGATAAAGGAAGCAAAATTATATGACAATTTTTAAAAGACATTTTAGTGTACTACAGACTCAAAATGACTCAACAATGTGACATGGAAATTTAAAAAAATTCAATATGATCTCAAGCTGGACAATAGAGATGATATAATTTTATGGCCTGAAAAGACCATTTTTGGAGGACCATATTCATATTTTAAAAAGACATTGGTCAATCAAAGAATGTCCAGAGAAGGGCAATTAGAATAACAAGTAGTCTGGAAATCATGGCATATGAGAATGAGTGAAAGGGATTGAGGCTATTTAACTTGAGAAAGAGAACATTTAGAAAGATATGATAGGGGCAGCTAGGTGGTGCAGTGGATAAAGCACCAGCCCTCAAGTCAGGAGGTCCTGAGTTCAAATATGGTCTCAGACACTTAACATTCCCTAGCTGTGTGACCTTGGGCAAGTCACTCAACCCAAGAAAGATATGATAGCTGCCATCAGGTGTTAAATATTATGATATGAAAGATGGATTCAATTTATTCTGCTTTATCCCAGAACTCTGAAGTTGGAACAAGTGAATGGAAGTTGCTCAGAGACAGAATTTGAGTACAATATACTTCTAAAACATGTTATTTGTTGTAACAGAGGCTACTATCATTTGCCCTTCCTCAAAGGGTGCTAGTTTCTTTCTTTTTTCTTTCTTTTTTCTGAGGCAATTGGGGTTAAGTGACTTGCCCAGGGTCACACAGCTAGGACGGGTTAAGTGTCTGAGGTCAGATTTGAACTCAGGTCTTTCTGACTTCAGGGCTGGTGTTCTATCCAGTGCACCACCTAGCTGCCCTGGTACTTTCTTCTTGAGGTTAAAAAAGGTTTGTGGATTTGCCTAGCTGGTACTAGCCATGACAATTTTTTTAAAGCACATAGAAATAATAGTGAGAATTTGTCCAAAAACTCAGATCTTCACTCTGAGTGGATTTGTATCCTGAGTTGAGAAAGTTGAAAAGAATTCATTTAGTTTAACTCATTTAGGGATAAAGGCTTAGGACCTTTCATTAAGAGTGTAAAGGAAGAGCAGAAGTAGGAGAACATTGTTTACAATACCAGCAATACTGTGATAATCAACTATGAATAACTTAGTTCTTCTCAGCAATACAATGAGTTATTGAAGGAAGTTCTAAAGGACTTATGATGGAAAATGTTATCTATATTAGAAAAAAAACTGATGGGATTCTGAATACAGATTAAAGCATACTTTTTTCACTTCCCTTTTTGTGTGTTTTTTTTTTCTTTTGGCCTGTCTCTTCTTTCACAACATGACTAATATGAAAATATATTTTACATGATTGCACATATGTAACCTCTATCAAATTGCTTATAATCTTAGCGAGTGGGTGGTGAGGGAGAGAGATAATTTGAAACTCAAAAAAATTTTTTTAAATGAATGCTTAAAATTGTCTTTATATGCAATTCTAAAAAATACTGTTTTTTAAAAAGAGTAGAAAGGAAAATGTCTCGTAGTTGATAAAGCAGACATTTAAATTTATTTTTTGCACCAGAAAGAAAAGCTATGAATTAGATTGTAAATAGACTTGAAAATGTGATGAGTAGACTTGAGGCATACAATTCTAGTGGTCTCATTCTTAGAATAATGAAATTTCTATAAAATAATAGTGCTGATAGCAAGGATGGTTAGGGCTATCTGTGGGATGGAACTTCAATGGATGACCCCGGGAAGCCAGATGATGGTAAATATACATGACAGAAGAGCAATTTATAGCAACTTCAGAGTTTAAGAAGTAAAAGATGGAAGTAGAGAGGCAGATCCAGCAGCATCAATTAGATATAATTTACTGGAAGAGGGTTTTTTTTTTGTGTGTGTGTGTGTTTTTTTTAAACCATACATGATTGATTAACAGTTTAACAATGAGATCTAATTAGTACCAGGAGTATGCTGGACCCAATTCTGACTAGCCAGAAGCCATTGTTAAATTGTTAGTGTGATCATTCTCACCTCAGAAATCTGCAGGATATAAATCAGGACTTGATTTATAGTTTTATTAATTTTTTAGTTTAAGAAAAAGTTAATACTGCAGATTACACTTAAAATATGAGTGTATACACTTTTTTTCTTCTAGGGCTGGTTGTTAAATTTTTTTTCAACCCCTAAACAGTGCTCAACTGTATATGAGGATTGAGAATGATTCCATATAGTTATCTTTATTATTTGCTATTTCTTGTCTTAGAGCAGATAAATGCCTTAAAATTTTATGTTTTTGTTTTTTTCTTGTCCTCTTGTCCTGTCACCCCCTCACAAAAAATTAAACCAAAAAATTGAATGTTTTCCAAGTCAAGCAAGATAACTGATATACAAGAAAAAAAAATTCGTAACAAAAAAAACTGTCTAAAAATAGGATGGGTTGTTTCTGGAGACAGAGAGTGGGTGTTAAAGCTTTTCCTTCTTTCCCTTTCTTTTTTCCAAATAAATTATATGTTTCTATGGGCTTAGAGAAAGTCAAGAACACCTCCTTCCTCACCTCTCCACACTTTAACCTCTTAGATTGGATCTAGTAACAAGGAAAAATTGTTGACAGTTTTGAGTGATTTGGATAATCTCACTCAAGTGCTTATTAGAGCAATTGGGGTAGAATTGCAGGAGCTACTTGTTGATTATTCACCTAGGTAGAAGATAACTTTCCAGAAGGGCATGATTTGTAGTCATTGAATTTGAACCTAAAATTGGGTGTGGGGTTTCTCCTGAAGCTGGATAATCATAGAGGCTTTGCTCCTAATGGAGTTTTATCCAGCCAAAGATAAACAAGAGAAATAATAAAGCAATAAGGACACATTCTCCAGCAGATAAATGATCAAAAGATGCAAACAACTCTAAGAAGAATGTTCAAACTAGTGACAACTATATGAAATATAGGTTCGAGTTACTCACAATGGGAGAAATGAAAATAAAACAAAGTTATGGATTCATGACACATAGACAATGGCAAAACATGAAAACAGTCAATGTTATAGAGTCTACAAAATTACAGTCAACCTAATACATTATGAGCTTATGTAAGTATGAATTAGCTTGGTCTAACCATTCTAGAAAGCAATTTGCAATTATACTTGAAAAGTGATTAAAATGTGTGATTAAAATGTCCATGCCCTTTGAATCAGAGATCACACTATAAGGCATATTTCCAAAGTGGGAAAATATCTGAAAATAATATAAAATAATATCTCAAAATTATAAAATAGAAAAATCTCAAAATATTTATAGCACTACTTGTAGAAGCAAAGAACTAGAAACAAACTAAGTTCCTGTCAATTGGGCAATGGCACATAAATATAATGAAATATTATTGTGTCATAAAAATCATGAAATTAAAGAATCATGAGAAGCACAGAATATTTATGAATAGTGTGAAGTAAGTCAAACCAGAACATCCGTGTGTGTGTGTGTGTGTGTGTTCATGAATTTATGTGTACACAGTGGAAATAGAAAGAATAAAATGATACTGAATTGTATCATAATAATGACTGGTCTTGGCTCCAGAGAAGAATTGAGAAAATATACTTATTTCCCTTCATTATGAAAGGGAAGTACTGTGAATATGATTATTACATACAATTTTAAACCTGGTCAATCTATTAGTTTTACTGTTTTTTTATCTTTCATTATAATTTTTTAAGTGTTGGCTTATGTAGGGCAGAAGGAAAGAATGTATTCAGAGAGGTAGCTAGCCAGTATCTGGGAACCCAACTTATTTGTGAGAGTGGTAGTTGGAAAAATGATGCTTCAGACCTTACATGAATTACACAAAATATGATAATATTTAAAGGAAAAAGAGTAAGAAGGCTCAGTGCAACAATGCAAAACTAGACTTGTTTTGTAAGGAGATCTGCTTTTCTGTTAAACAAGAAATTTTCGGGTTTTTCTCCATGAAGTCCAAAGCTGCATCCAATGTGAGATAATGTTTTGCCTCAATGGAAGTTTGCCTAAATTAAACTGTACAGGTGAGTGAAAAAAAATCATGAGTGGACCCCTCTCCCCCTTTCAGGGAACCATCAGATAGGGCAATGTTGGTAACCACTCTTTGGAGTATGAGGAAAGGTGGTGGCTATTACACAACTAGAGACAGTGTACCAGCAGAAGACATGAAGTAAATAGTGAAAATTACCCTGTAGTAGCCCATAAACCACCTTTAGGGAATTAGTGGAAAACAAGAATCCAGTAAATATCTTAATTGCAAGAAAATATTAAATGCAGTGAAAGATATTCAGACATGGCCAATGTAAGAATTTGTTTTGCTGGGCTTTGAGTGTTTATGATAAGGTTTTGTTTTTCAGAGTTTTGTTTATTTAATAGGAAGAGTCAGTGGAAGGAACAGATTATATTATAAATGCATATAAAATAAAGTTTTAAATATAGGTGTCTGTAATTTAAAAGGTCCGTTGGGATAAAGCTGCTCCTCAGAGTACTATTGTTTGTTTTCCAAAGATTCTCTTCTACTTTCCTTGTCCCTTTTAGTGAAGCCTACTTAATTCTTTATATTGTGTTCTGGCTGCTTGTAAATGGAGTTAAGGATCACTAAATATGGCAGGATGATTTGCCTGGATATTTTGGGCATGGTTCATTAGAAGGAAAGAAAAAAGGAGGAAAAAAAGAAGGGAAAAATTTCCTTACATGTATCCAGCTCATTTTTCACTCCTCAGAATCTTTGCCCAAAAGAAATTATCTAAGGAGAGCTGAAGGTCCATTTGTCAAGGGTGTGGCATGTAAGATTAAGGCAGGATCACTGTTCTGGATTAGATGGTCTATGAGACCCTTTTCAATTCTAATCATCTCTTTTGCTTCTGGAGCCTCTGGGCTAAATGACCCTAAATCTAGAGCATTAATGACTCCCAGTTAATATAGTTTCCAACAAGTAAATTTATCATTTTTTCTATTTTATGTTAAAGTCCATATCAAGGTTCTATTGAAGACATAACCAAAACCAAAGCTGATTCAACAAGATAAGAGGCATTTATGTGCCATAGGTAACAATTGAGGTTAACATACATTATCTAGTTTTGGCAGCTAGGTGACTTAGTGAATAGCTTGCAAGGTCTGGAATCAGGAAGATTCATCTTCCTGAGTTCGAATCTGGTTTCAAGCACTTACTAGATGTAGAATCCTGAGCAAGCCACTTAAACCCTCAATTTCCTTATCTAAAATGAACTGGAGAAGGAAATGGGCAACCAACCACTCAAGTATTTTTGCCAAGAAATCCTTAAGTGTGATCATGGAGAGTTGGACACAACTGAAAAATGACCAGAAAACAAAAAATGACCCAGTTTATTCTCCTGAGAAATTTCACTGAAACTTGTAGTCATCAATAAAGATAAAAAGTGGATTTGTTCCTGGCATTTCTGGTATATCCTGCATGACAAATTAAAATCCAATGAGGAGGCAGTTCAGGGATCAAAAAGACAGGCATACCATCCAACTCAAGACAGTAAAATCCAACTATATTGTTTACTAATTGACTATCTATTTGGGGCTTCATTTTCTAAAGTCACTTCTCTTTTGACCCCTAACCCAAATGTCTCCTCTTATTCAGAGGAGGATTTGAGTTACCTACAATATCTCACCATCAACCACAAGAGGGCACACTAAACCTTATTAGAAAAATAATATATCTGAAACAAAAGACATGAAACAGTACTGCCTTTGCCAAACTCTAATGAAAAAGAAGTAGTTTGTACAATTTAGTTTTCAGTAAAATGTGAATTTTAATGTAAATTTCCTATTAGGATATGATTACATATAATAAATTATTGTATTTATCTCTTTTCCTACTGATTTGACTTCGTTCTCTGCTTTATAGATTGGATTAGTCACCAGATAGCAGTGTTTCATTTCAGATTTTCTTTTTGTATATCATCATCATCATCATCATCATCATCATCATCATCATCATCTCCATTATCATCATAATCAATAGTAAGCAACTGAGGCTGTTAAATAAAGGTTTTGTTAAAGTTTTATTTCTCCACCTTTCAGAAGCTCAGAAAATATTACTAAGAAAACTTTGGGCCACAGGCAATCATGGAGGCACTTATAATATGAAGAATGTTCATCTGAGGGAGCAGAGGGACTCATTTCACAAAACTGACTATTCTTTCAGTCTCTTGGCAAAGGAAAACAATGTCCATGTGATCAATCAGTGGACCAGTCTGTTTAGTGTCTGTTCTGGTGTTCTGTGGGTAGGGAATAGGATGCTTTAGTTGTTTATTTCAGGCTGACAGGAATGCAAATTAGGTTGGCAGATCTACCTCTTGACAAAAATAAATTGCTAGGGATGGAAGAAATGTTGCATGTTGCAATCTACCTTGCCAACAACTTCTCCTCTGTGTTTGTAGAAGAACATAATATCACTATCTCACCAAAAACAGTCAGCTACAAACTTACTATAAGCATTTACATAGAAAAACAATAAACTAACTTCTCTCTCCTATCCTAAATGTGTACCTGCCTCTTAAAGGATGGCGAAGATTATGTGCACTGGAAGTAGAAATACTCAGAGAAATTTTTGTTTATTTCATCAGATAATATAGTTTTAAGTCTTCTGAAAGATTTTAATCTTCTAGGAAAGGAAGAAAGGAAATGTCAAGAAAGAGCAATAAAATTTAACTTAAAAGACAAATTGGTCTCAGAATAAAATAGGACAAAAGTGAACTAAAAATGATGATTCAATGTCATATATGCATACATATGTATATTTGACTATTTATATACAAATACACACTGTGTATGAATATATATATACACATATACATTTGTATGTATGTACAATCACATCATAAGTAGTCACAGATAAGTTATAATTTGTATTGATAGAGAAATACCCAATATAACACATATCCATTAAAACATTGAGTTATTTATGAATGTCTAGATGGATACATACATATATACATATGTACATGTATACATTTGCACTTGTACAATTGAAGTATTAGAACAGATACTATCTTTTGTCCCATTGAAGGTAAATGGAGATATGTAGCCCAAGTAGCAAAATCTAGAAGAGTCCTTTGCATTTCCAGTGTGATAGATACAGTTTCAGAATAAATTATATATTAAACCTTTGGGATTCCAAGGAAAACTAAATTGTTAAGTGAATCCTAAGGAATAGAAACCCTGACTTTCAAGGCTTACATAACATTTGGGGCTTATAAGGAAATCAGTCTCTGAATCTGGTTTCTTATTCTAGTTAGGAAAACTTACAACTTCTATATCAGATTTAAATATGCCATATTTATATTTCACATTAATGTGAAATAAAAGTAGCAAATGTATCAAATTAATATTACTTCCTAATGCCACTGCCATAGAGCTATTAATTTATATTTATGTCTTCTTAATATGGGATCTTCTCCACAAATTCTATATTTTAGACATCCTAAACCTGTCAGTTCCTAGCTCTTGGGTTTCTTTTGGTCTACTTCCTTCACTAACCACAGATCAATGGCTAACAATCCTGAGAAATGGACAGTAACCTCATAGGTCAAGAGTTCCTGAGTTCCAAATATGGGCATCAGCTCTCCAAAAGAAGGAGATTTCCAAACCAACACTTTTTTTTTCTGATGATATAATCTCTATGATTATTGTCTTACAGCTGAATGGAAAAACCAAAACCAAAACGTTCTTTTGCTGGACAGAAAATATGGACCTTTTCTGAACAGCACAAGTCAAAGGTCAATGCAAAATATCTGTTCAGCAGTCCTAAAAAATTTTCTTTTCTTTTATTGAAAATATTAGTATGATGAGTTATTGGAGCTGTTTTATATTTTCTGGTTTCTTCATTAATTTCTTTCAGTTCTTTTATATCTTGTGCACTTTCTGTGGAGGAAATAAATAATTTGTCTCATACTTGCTGCTATTCATATTGTACATTAAATAAGTATTTTCTCTGTAGGAGTCCCTGTAACCCACATTTTGAAGAGATTCTAAATGTGAGCCATCCTAAGTTTTGTTTTAGACATTTCCCTCGAGTTACTATGGTATAATGGGAGAGCCAGAAAAAGCTAACCTGATTCCTCCCTCTGTGAGTCAGCTCCCCACCTCAGATGAATCCAAATCTGTGTGAAGTCAGGGATTCATCCCTTGTTGGGGTTTCTTAGGTCACAAAGAATATATGTTTGTTGAATTGAATGTCAGAGCACTGATGAATTGCTCTCCCTCCTCCCTCCTCCTCCCCTTCTTTCTCATTTGCTAACTTCTGATTTGTGGTCAAAGGACAGAAACAGAAAGCAAAAAGAAGGGAGTTATACACTCATTGAACATTCATGGGCTTCATCTATAAGCCACCATTACCATTTGGGTAGGGAAAGAGGAAAGAAAACTCCCTTCTTACTTCTCCCTCTTCCTCCCCCACTTTTGGAATTCCAAGGGACAGAAAGCTATGGGGAGGGAGAAGTATTTTCTGCAACCTACTTTGCAAACTGTGGGGAGTAATGTCCTCAACAAGGATCTTTATCCCTAGATTCTCAGTCACCGGTAATCTTTGTTACAGTCAGTTATCCTTTACAAAGAACCATTGATCACTATGGTAGATGCCTATACAATATAATCAGGATTTTTTCTGATCATTCCTGTTCTATATTTATTAAAGATCTACTGTGTACAAAGCAATATGATAGGAATAAAAAATCAAAAGTCCCTGCTGTTCAGAATTTAGGTTGCACTAAGGGGCACACAACACACACACAACAAATGTATGTATCTGTGTATATATGTATACCATGCATATATCAATTATATCCATAAATATGCACTTATATGTACTATACATACATATATGCACAGATACATATGTTGTATATATATATATATACACAATAGAGATAAGTCAATTCAAGGCATACATTCATATTTAGTATAAATACAGACACATCCAGATAAGTAAATACAAGACAACTCAAGGAAAGAAAAAAATCAGAGGATAAGAGAAGACTTTCCATAGAAGGTGGTATGTGAATTAATCTCAAAGGAAAAGGAAACTGACATGACAAAAGTGTATATTCCAGATATGGAAGACAGCCCATGTAAAGAAATAGAGTAAGGAAGCAACAGAATGCAAAATTCCACTCTTAAGCTAGGCTGTTTGGGAGATAGAGTATATGCAAGGGAGTAATATAAAATACAATAGAAAGGCTGGGTGGAGCAGATTTTTGAGGGCTTCAAAAATCATGTTACAGAAATTATATTATCCTGGAAGCACTAGGTAGCCATTGAAAGTTTTTGAACAGGGCAGTGACATCATGAGAACTATATCTAAGGATGATTGCCATATTGTGGAGAGACTAGAAAGGACATCAATTAGTAAGCTATTTCAGCATTTCAGGTGAAAGGTGATATAAAGAGTCACTCTTCTAAAATAAAGTAGTGCTTTGTGAGCAGAGAAAGAAAGATGAAAAAAGTTGTCATGAAGTTAACACTAGTAAGAATTGGCAAGTCATTGAATAAGATTAGAGGGTGGTAGAGGTTTTACTTCTTTCCCTTCTCTCCAAATAAATTATATGTGTTTCTTCTTAAAGGAAGGAAAGGGCCCCACATGTGCAAGAATGTTTGTGGCAGCCCTTTTTGTAGTGGCTAGAAACTGGAAGCTGAGTGGATGCCCATCAATTGGAGAATGGCTGAATAAGTTATGGTATATGAATGTTTTGGAATATTATTGTTCTATAAGAAACAACCAGCAGGATGATTTTAGAGAGGCCTGGAGAGACTTGCATGGACTGATGCTGATAGAAATGAGCAGAACCAGGAGATCATTATACACAGCAACAACAATAGTATATGATGATCAATTCTGATGGACATGGCTCTCTTCAACAATGAAATGTTTCAAACCAGTTCCAATTGTTCAGTGAAGAAAGCCATATACACCCAGAGAGAGGGATGTGAAATGTGGACCACAACATAACATTTTCATGCTCTCTATTGATGTTTGCTTGCATTGTGTTTCCTGTCTCTGATTTTTTTTGTTGTAGATATGATTTTTCTTCCACAGCAAGATAACTGTAAAAATATGTGTACATATATTCGATTTGTCAAGTATTTTAACATAATTAACATGTAGTGGATTTCCTGCCATCTAGGGGAGGGGTGGGGACTAGGGGGGAAACATTTGTAGCAGAAAGTTTTGTAAGGGTTAATGTTGAAGAATTACCCATACATATGTTTTGCAAATAAAAAGTTTTAATAAAAATTAAAAAAAATAAATTTTATGTGTTTCTATGAGCTTAGAGAAAGTCAAGAACACCTTCCTCACCTCCCCACAATCTTAGATTGGATCAGTAATTAGTAAAAATTGTCTACAGTTTTGAATGGTTTGGATAATCTCACTCATGTGCTTACTAGAGCAATTGGGATAGAATTGCAGGAGCTACTTGTAGCTGGGTAGATTATAACTTCAATGTGGGAGAATGAAAACAAAGATCGTTATGAAGTTGGAGACATTGTCTCTATGCTGGATGTGCCCAGATTTTTTTCATTCAATCCTGTTATGGCAAAGTTTTAGGTGCTGTTCCATCCTGATTCTCCATCACATCCTCCTTTTTCCTTCTCTCTTTCCTTCCTCTGCTTCTCAGTTTCTTTTTATTTTTTATCTTTTCCCCCCAAAATGATAAATTCCTTGAAGGTAGGGATTGTCTTATCTTTCTTGCTTGCTTTTATATTGCCAAATGAAAAGTGTCCAGCTTCTAGAAAGTGCTTAATAATTGCTTGTTGACTTGACTTAGAATGAAATGGGATTATGATGAAGATAAAAATGGGAGGAAGAGATGTGATTCTGGACTTGAAATTTAGAATGAGATATATTGTGAAACTGCAAAGAGCAGAAAATCAGGGGGACTCAAGGGGGAAAAAGAGCTGAGTCCATTATAATTATTTTGTTGGAAATAAAGGTTAATCTAATGGGGAAAATTAAATTTCTCATTTAAGAAGAGAGTCCTTAGAATGGAATATGAATCCAATAAATTGAAGCTCAAAACAAATGGAAATTTATCTTATTAATTAGAATAAGCACCTAGGTCTCCTTCCCATAGGGATTCCAGAAATTTGTCTACTCAAAACCATAGCTTATGAGCATGTGTTTCCCTTACTAAATCAATGAAAAGACACTAGTCCTAGTTCAAAGCAAAACACCTTTCATTATAAAACACAGCAAAATGAGTGTCAAGAAAGATTTCACTGCAATGTCAAGTCAACCAGCATTTATTAAGCACCCATTATGTACCTGGCACTGTGCTAAATGTATTAGATAAAAAGGAGGGAAAATAGCTGCTCTCAAGGAACTCACAGTATAATGGGGAGAACAGCACTCAGGCAACTATGTCAAAACAAGATATTTACAGCATAAATTTGAGATAGATTGAGAGGGAAGGAACTAAGATTTAATAGGACTAGAAAAGTCTTCTTGCAGAACCTGGGATTTAATCTGAGTTTTGAAGGAAACCAGGGATGCTAGGAAACAAGGAAACATATGAGGAGAGAAAGCATAT
The DNA here is from genome assembly GCA_023553655.1 of Myrmecobius fasciatus. Lineage (NCBI taxonomy): Eukaryota > Metazoa > Chordata > Mammalia > Dasyuromorphia > Myrmecobiidae > Myrmecobius > Myrmecobius fasciatus. The sequence goes on along the minus strand of JAJPUD010003053.1, from coordinate 150,487 downwards.
TAGGCAGCAGCAGTGTAGAGAGAGAAGTGCGTTGGGTAGACAATCTTTGAAAATGTCTAAGTCTCATGACTTAGAATATCAGGTACCAGGAACAATAAGGAGGCCAGTATATTGGATCACAGCATATGGAGAGAAGAGGAGGGGGAGAGAAAGTATAAGAAAAATGAAAAGGAAAGAAGGAGCTGGGTTATGGATATATTTATAAGACAAACAACAGATTTTATACTTAATCTTAGAGACAGTAAAGAGACCCTGGAATTTATTTAATGAGAGGGGGTGTTACATGGGCAAGGTGCTGTTGAATATAGTATAATGTAAATTTGAAGAAGTTCATTAAGATGTCAAGATGGAAAAGAAAGTAAAATTGGAAGATAGTATTGATGGCCTGGGAAAGAAGTGAAGAGTAGAAAATTGTGGGAAAGAAGAACAGGGTTGGGGGTTTCATAGGGAGATGTGAAGATTGTGATCAGATAAAGATATTCCAGAGTTTAGGAACAATGAAGTGGGATACTTATTGGTGATGGTGACAGGTTCAAGGGTATGGGCATCACTATGGATATTTTATGGCAGAAGAGGAGGCAATAAAAATAAATAAATTAAGGAACTGGAATGTTAGGGTCTTTGAGGGAGTAGAAATGTATATGTGAAAATCCCTTAGGAGAAGAGAAGTTGGAAAAAAAGAAAGACTGTGAATCACTCACTGAACTTATTGAGAAAAGAAAAAGAGAGTCCTGGAGACAAGAGAAGATTAAATTTGGATTAGTTGATAAGTATTGAATGAATATCAAAGGAGGAGACATTATTAATTGGTGGTGTTAGAGGAAAAGCTTAAATATAACATTGAGAAGCAAGAAATAATCAGACTCCTTCCAACAAGTCCACTGATTTGAAGGGTAGGGTTGAATGAAAATACAAACACTGTTGGAGAGGGTGACCAGGACTGTCATTAGTAGAAAGCCAGATCTGAGTGCAAGAAGATGAGGGAACAAGAGGAAAAAAACCGTTTAAGATGAAAGCTAGTTATTGATGAAGTAGTTATTGCAGAGAGACAGAGGGAGGAGTGGATAGATTTAGAGTAGGACATTGGCAGGGTTGGATTGAGTTAGTCAATCAGTTATTATATATCTATCTGAAATTGTGCTAAGAAAAGACATAAAAAAGAAAGGTAAAAAAGTCTGTATTCTTAAGGTTCTCACAATCCAATGGGAGCAAACATGCAGATACTATGAATAAACAAGCTATATTCTGTATAAATGAAAGTAATCAACAGAGAGAAGGTGCTAGAATAAAGGGGAATCAGGAAAAGCTTTATGCAGATGCTGAAATTTTATTTTATTTTATTTTATTTTTTTATTTTATTTTATTTGCATAACATATGTGTGGGTAATTCTTCAACAATAACCCTTACATAGCTTTCTGTTACAAATTTTTTCCCCCAACTTCCCCACCCCTCCCCTAGATGGCAGGATATCCACTACATGTTAATTATGTTAAAATATTGGCAAATCGAATATATGTATACATATTTCCAAACTTATCATTGTTGTGCAAGAAAAATCTTATCTACACAAACGATATATCAGATAAAGGTAACACAATGTAAGCAAACATCAATCAAGGAGTATGAGAATGTTATGTTGTGGTCCACATTTCGCATCCCTCTCTCTGGGTGTATATGGCTTTCTTCAGTGAACAATTGGAGGTGGCTTGAAACATATCATTGTTGAAGAGAGCCTTGTCCATCAGAATTGATCGTCATATAGTACTGTTGTTGCCGTGTACAACAATCTCCTGGTTCTGCTCACTTCACTGAGCATCAGTTCATGCAAGTCTCTCCAGGCCTCTCTGAAATCATCTTGCTGGTCATTTCTTACAGAACAATAATATTCCATAATATTCATATACCATAATTTATTCAGCCATTCTCCAATTGAAGGGCATCTATTCAATTTCCAGTTTCTAGCTACTACAAAAAGGGCTGCCACAAACATTCTTGCACATGTGGGGCCTTTTCCTTTCTTTATGATTTCTTTGGGATATAAGCCCAATAGAAATGCTTCTGGGTCAAAGGGTATGCACAGTTTGATAACTTTTTGAACATAGCTCCAAATTGTTCTCCAGAATGGCTGTATCCGTTCACAGCTCCACCAACAATGAGATGCTGAAATTTTAGCTGGAATTTGAAGCTAAGGAAGCCAGTAGCTGGAGAAGGGGGAGCATTCTGGCTATGGGGGATAGCTAGTAAAATTGCCAATAGTAAGATTAAATGTCTTGTTTGAGAAACAAGAGGAGTCAGTGGAGAACAGAGGACAGATAATGGATTTGAACAATGGCAGTCAAAGGCTCAGAATCATTGGGAGAAGAAAGTAATGACCAGGTGGGAGCATACTAATCATTAAGGAATCAATTGAAAGAAGTTATCATTGTCCATAGGGTTTCAGCCTCAGATAGAGTTATCCCAAGGCTGCCAGGCAGTTGTGTGTAGCTGGAAAGGAATTGAGGTAGGGAGGAGAGAGTACTCAAGTAGAGAAAAGCCAACTATTGTAGAGTTGTACAAAGCCAGAAAGGTTGCCTGAAATGAGATGGAATGGATACACAGGGAGGCCAGGAAGTTGTCTTGGATATATTCAGGCAAGAATATTGCTGTACACCATTCTGGAGAACAATTTGGAGGTATGCTCAAAAAGTTATCAAACTGTGCATACCCTTTGACCCAGCAGCATTTCTATTGGACTTATATCCCAAAGAAATCATAAAGGAAGGAAAAGGCCCCACATGTGCAAGAATGTTTGTGGCAGCCCTTTTTGTGGTGGCTAGAAACTGGAAATTGAATAGATGCCCTTCAATTGGAGAATGGCTGAATAAATTATGGCATATGAATATTATGGAATATTATTGTTCTGTAAGAAATGACCAGCAAGATGATTTCAGAGAGGCCTGGAGAGACTTACATGAACTGATGCTGAGTGAAATGAGCAGAACCAGGAGATCATTATACACGGCAACAACAGTACTATATGACAATCAATTCTGATGAACATGGCTCTCTTCAGCAATGAAATGTTTCAAACCAGTTCCAATTGTTCACTGAAGAAAGCCATACACACCCAGAGAGAGGGATGTGAAATGTGGACCACAACATAACATTCTCATACTCCTTGATTGATGTTTGCTTACATTGTGTTTCCTTTATCTGATATATCGTTTGTGTAGACAAGATTTTTCTTGCACAACAATGACAAGTTTGGAAATATGTATACATATATTCGATTTACCAATATTTTAACATAATTAACATGTAGTGGATATCCTGCCATCTAGGGGAGGGGTGGGGAGTTGGGGGGAAAATTTGTAACGGAAAGCTATGTAAGGGTTATTGTTGAAGAATTACCCACACATATGTTATGCAAATAAAATAAAAAAATAAAATTTATAATAAAAAAAGAATATTGCTGTACATAAATGCAGAAGTACACTTTCCCACAAATTATCATATCACCAGTGACAGAAAGGACATTTATAGTATATGGCTATGATTAAGGAAAAGAAATGAAAGGGAATACATATGACCACAATACATTCATGGAAGGGCTCATTTGTAGAGAATTCATCAGATTAGAGACCATTCATGGCCCAGGCAACTCATGAATCTGATACTATGGATCTTGCTTACATTGCCATTCTTTGTTCTTTGCTGGCCATCTCCCTGAGCTGCTTTCATTTGTTTTCTGCTGTGTGTTTGTACTGAGATACTCCCATTCACTGGTCATGAAGTAGCCTTTTCCTTATAAAGGGAGGGTTGTTTCAAACCTTTAGTTTATCACTCCAAGCACTATCTTTATTTTTATTTTTTCCTTATGTGCAGACCTAGCCAGTTAGCCTAGCTGCTAACTAAATAAGCATTTTAAGCTTCTCTTTTGAACTACTCTATCTGAGTAATCACTTTCAAATTCCTTTCCTTTCAAATTCTTTCTACTCCACAAGACCAGTCATGGCCTGTACAAATCACTACTCTCAGGAGTTTTGGCTAGCAAGCCTGTAGAGGTTGGACATTTTTTTTCATGCCAATGACAAAGTCATTCCTTTGTCTACAAACATTTAATTAAATATGACTTTGCTACATCAAATTCTAAAACACTATTGACTTTAAAGATAATCCCATACCTTTCTCCTTCTTCTCCTTTTCTTGTTTTCTATCTGATGTACCTTTCCTTTTTATTTAATTGTAAACTCTGTAAATACAGTTAATAGGTTTGTTATATACTCTGGAACTTAAGCATTGCTTAATAAATTTGAAATAATTACTATTTTCAATTGGTAAGATAGGTTGCTATTATTACTTCCTAGGCTTCTATTATCTCTCTTATTAGGTATCATCAATATCCATCAGAAAGATCCTAGATTAGGCAATCTCTCATAGGTCTTATATCTATCTATCTATCTATCTATCTATCTATCTATCTATCTATCTATCTGTCTATCTATTTATCTATTGCACTTTCTAGTAGCTCATTTTACATTTTGCCAATATGAATGGAACAGTCTGCTAGTGCATCAGAAAGTTCTTATTCTTAACAATGGATAGTCCATTTCCTTTTCTAACCATACACTTCCTTGATGGTATCTTTTTTTTTATTAAAGCTTTTTATTTGCACAACATATGTATGGGTAGTTCCCCAACATTGATCTTTACAAAGCTTTCCATTACAAATTTTACCCTCAGTCCCCTCCCCTCCCCTAGATGGCAGGAAGTCCACTACATGTTAATAATGTTGAAATGCTTGAGAAGTTATGCAAGAAAAATCCAATCTACAAGAAAAAAAAAAGAATCAGATAAAGGCAACACAATGCAAGCAAATGTCAATAGAGATCATGAAAACGTTACGTTGTGGTCCATATTTCATTTCCCTCTCTCTGGGTGTATATGGTTTTCTTCAGTGAACAATTGGAACTGGTTTGAGACAATTCTTTGTTGCAGAGAGCCATGTCCATCAGGATTGATCATCATGTAATACTGTTGTTGCTGTGTATGATGATCTCCTGGTTCTGCTCGTTTCACTCAACATCAGTTCATGGAAGTCCCTCCAGGCCTCTCTGAAATCGTCCTGCTGGTCGTTTCTCACAGAGCAATAATATTCCATAACATTCATATACCATAATTTATTCAGCCACTCTCCAATTGATGGGCATCCCTTCAGTTTCCAGTTTCTAGCCACTACAAAAAGGGCTGCCACAAACATTCTTGCACATGTGGGGCCCTTTCCCTCCTCTAAGATCTCTTTGGGATATAGGCCCAGTAGAAACACTGCTGGGTCAAAGGGTATGCACAGTTTGACAACTTTTTGAGCATAGCTCCAAATTGCTCTCCAGAATGGTTGGATCCGTTCACAGTTCCACCAACAATGTATTAGTGTCCCAGTTTTCCCACATCCCCTCCAACATTCATTGTTATCTTTTCCTGTCATTTTAGCCAATCTGAGAGGTGTGTAGTGGTATCTCAGAGTTGTCTTAATTTGCTTTTTTCTGATCAATAGTGATTTGGAGCAACTTTTCATACGACTAGAG
>JAJPUD010003053.1:76029-144822 GCA_023553655.1 Myrmecobius fasciatus | reverse complement strand
TTTTTCTGATCAATAGTGATTTGGAGCAACTTTTCATACGACTAGAGATGGTTTTAATTTCATCATCTGAAAATTGTCTGTTCATATCCCTTGACCACTTATCTATTGAAGAGTGGCTTGAATTCTTATATATATGAGACAATTCTCTATAAATTTTAGAAATGAGGCCTTTATCAGAACCATTAAATGTAAAGATGATTTCCCAATTTGATGCTTCCCTCCTAATCTTGTCTGCATTTGTTTTGTTTGTACAGAAACTTTTTAACTTAAGATAATCAAAATTATCCATCTGGTGTTCAATTAGGAGTTCCGGGTCTTCTTTGGAAATACATTTATTCCCTTGATGGTATCTTTTATGCCATTTCTTGTATGTAGGTCATAGCGAGAAATATATTGGGACCTACTTGCACTTTCCATACATCTCATTGCTATTCTTCACATTGCCTACAACTTAGATTCTTCAGATTTGCTCCAATTCACAATTAAGGAGTGTTGTTAATAGAACAATTGCATTATAAGAGACAGGAGAAGTTTGGAAACATTAAAAGTATGGCATCATTTTCCCAGTGAAATTTAGCCTTCCCTTTTCTATCTTTTCAATTCTGACCTCAATTGATTGTCTATTTGCAATTTTTGTTATGATATAAACATTGATTGATGAATTAACTTACTGACTGGTCATCCAATTACATCAAGGGCATCCTTGACAAAACTTAAGAAGAAACTCTCAAACTTTTGGAAAAATGGTTTCTACCACATAATTACAGCTAAATAATGTCATGAAATACACAAATAATCTTTGAACTCCTTATATTTATTGCTTATTGTTTAAAAAATTTGATGTTAATTGGTCCAATAAATTTTGAAAAAAAGTTTCAATTATGGGAATATATGAGATTTTGATCCAGAGATCTCAATTCTTCAAACATTCCCCCAGCAGATGAAAAACAAAAAGAAAATTACCCCATACATAAAATTGTAGTAGCAGAAGTTTAGTGGTAGAAAAGATCTAGAATCAAAATAGGTGCTCAATTATTAGAACATGATCAAACAAATCTTGTTACATAAATATAATAGAATATATTTTACCATAAGAAAAGATACATACACCGAATTCAGAGAAACCTTAAATAATTTGTATGAATTGATGCAGAGTGAATTAAGTAGAAGTAGGAAAGCAATACACATAATTACTAAAATGGTATAAATCGCAAGAATAACGAAGTAAAACCAAAAACCTTTAAATAACAATGACTAAGCTTGATGCCATAGGAGAGATACGAATATTATCTTGCATTTATTTGAACAGTTCGGCCGTGATTCTAGAATATTGAATATATTTTCAGATATTATCAATGTGTCTGTCAATTAGCTTTGCTGAATTATTAGACTTAAAAAAATCTGTTTTCTGGGAAGTTTCATTTGGTAGGAGAAGGGGAGAGGCATATTTGAAAATTAACATAATGTAAAAACATCAAGAAGATTTAAAAGGGGCATGTATTTATTTTGGTAGACAAAATGCAGATTTAATGGCTCTTTTTTCCTTTATTTATAAATGAAACTCCAGAAAAAAATTTGGTTAATAATCACAATTTGGTTATTTGACCTGATATCATATTAACATCAAGTGAGGCATAAAATATGGACACAAAAGGCATTGGTTATTTGGAGCTATGCTCAAAAAGTTATCAAACTGTGCATACCCTTTGACCCAGCAGCATTTCTATTGGGCTTATATCCCAAAGAAATCATAAAGGAAGGAAAAGGCCCCACATGTGCAAGAATGTTTGTGGCAGCCCTTTTTGTAGTGGCTAGAAACTGGAAATTGAATAGATGCCCTTCAATTGGAGAATCGCTGAATAAATTATGGTATATGAATATTATGGAATATTATTGTTCTGTAAGAAACGACCAGCAAGATGATTTCAGAGAGGCCTGGAGAGACTTACATGAACTGATGCTGAGTGAAATCAGCAGAACCAGGAGATCATTATACACGGCAACAACAGTACTATATGACGATCAATTCTGATGGACATGGCTCTCTTCAACAATGAAATGTTTCAAACCACCTCCAATTGTTCACTGAAGAAAGCCATATACACCCAGAGAGAGGGATGTGAAATGTGGACCACAACATAACATTCTCATACTCCTTGATTGATGTTTGCTTACATTGTGTTTCCTTTATCTGATATATTGTTTGTGTAGATAAGATTTTTCTTGCACAACAATGATAAGTTTGGAAATATGTATACATATATTCGATTTGCCAATATGTTAACATAATTAACATGTAGTGGATATCCTGCCATCTAGGGGAGGGGTGGGGAGTTGGGGGGAAAAATTTGTAACGGAAAGCTATGTAAGGGTTATTGTTGAAGAATTACCCACACATATGTTATGCAAATAAAATTTTAAAAAAAATGCATTGGTTACTGCCATTTAAGATGTCTTCTATCAGGTCTAATTTTTTTTTTTTATTCCAGAAAGCTGTGAAGCTCAAATGAGCCATTTTATGCAAATCACTGTGAAAACCACGAATCATTATACAAATATTAGCAGTCTATTCTTGTCTGTATTATTATTGGGACCCCAAAAAAGGCAAATGGAGAGATAATGGAGGATAATAAACTCGAATTGAGGAGATATCACTTTTTCTTGGGGGGAGAAGAGGGAAGCTTCATTGTCATCTATAACATGAAAAGATTGAATTAAAAATCCTCTAAGGTCTTTTCTAGCTCTAAATCTATGATCTTATATAATTATATAGCAATCTATTTAGATAACACCTTTTCCCTTTACCTCTCTACCCACCATTCCTCCAATCCCCATCACCTTTCAGCAGGAGAGTTTGTGTTATTAGCATTTCCTTATTGAGTGTTGGGTGAATTTGCCCCTTAAAAAATTTTAAGTAATAAAATTTCTAAAACTCAACTCTCATATATCTATTCTCTCCAAGTCTATGATATGCTCATCCTTTAGTCTCCGTTGAGAAATGGCCAGTCAATTCCTGTCACCTCCTTTCCATTTTAGGAAATAGTCCAGTCCAGGTGCTCCTGGATGAGGGACTATTGTAGTTTTAGGCTGGATAGGGCTTTGCTGATTATCTCTTAAATATAAGACACTTCAATGAATGAATTACCAAATTAAAGGTTCTGAGTGGACATTAAGCTGTTAACTGTATCAATAGCATGCCTTAGAGCCTGGAAACTATTTGAAAAGAATTGTTATGTCAGAAATTCAGTCCATGAATAAATTTTGGCACCTTTGTTCTTTGTATGAGCCATAGGTAGTCAGTGCAGGGTAGAATTTCCTAGACTTCACCTAAGGTCATAAAAAACCTCAATTAGAATAAGCCCCAAGTGAACCATTGGATGAGTCAGATTCTTTTCTCCTTTCTTCTCCCTCTTCTTTGTCCCCTCTGCTTATTAAAATTCTTTTAAAAATTAGAAATAACAATCTGGAAAAGGAAGAAAAAGATAGTGCTGTGGTTTTTTTTTTTTTTTTTTTTTGATCACTCACCCTTAAGAGCATGAGAACATTTCTTAGAAATATCAGAGATAGGACTTTTCCCAAACAAAAATAAAATACTAGGGGCAGCTAGATGGTGCAGTGGATAGAGCACCAGCCCTGAAGTCAGGAGGACATGAGTTCAAATATGTTTTAAACACTTAACACTTCCTAGCTGTGTGACCCTGGGCAAGTCACTTGCCTAAGCAAAAAAAAAATTCTGGAAAGTGTATTTTTTAAAGAGCTTCCATACCATCACCCCAATGCTGACCAAGAGGACTATAGTATTCCTCCCATTTTCATCCAATTGTAAAGAATATCCTTTGATAACTTTCATTGTAATATATGTATTATGCATTGGATCTTTTCTCCTTTTCCTTTCTCTGGCAGTAATGCTAAATGTATAATCACTGATTTGGCGAGCCCTTTAATAACAAGTATAGGAATGTATAGAAGAAACTGATCAAATTTTCCTCACCTATTAAATTCACAGAACTAAAATGGATATCTCTCATTCAAATTTTTGTGGATTATCCTAATAGAATTATCCCATTCATTAAGGAATGAGACTATTATAGCCTTTCTGAATCTGGGAATAAGCACAATGCTTGTTGAATGACTGACATCTTTTCACTTGTCTTTTTGCATGATGATATATTTGTTAGATATCTTTGACCCTAGCTGTACTGGAGAGATTTTGGAGGTTTTTTTTTTCCCCAAGATAGAGCTGGATAAAGAAAGAATGTGGTGAGGGCAGCTAGGTGGTGTAGTGGATAGAGCATTACCCTTAAATCAGGAGGACCTAAGTTTAAATTTGGTCTCAGACATTTAACACTTCCTAGCTGTGTGACCCTGGGCAAGTCACTTAACCTCAATTGCCTCAGGGAAAAAAAAGAGTGTGACAATATTTCCATTCTGACTTCTCTCTTCCCCAAACAACTAGAAAGCAATTAAAAGGATTAGCCAAAGATTTAGCAAGCAGGTAAACTGTGGTCAAATCCAGAGTCCCAACTGCCTTCAGGATCAAATATCAAATTCTCTGGCTATTGAATTATTATTAGATCTTCTATCGAGTTCTTGTGATTGGTCTGCTGGCTCAAGTAGAATTCACGGAACCTGAATACTTAGGTTAGGAGAATATCTTTTCTGGATGCCACCATACTTTCACCTTGAGCAACTGATTGTTTAAAACCATTTTTCCTACTTCATTCTAAGTGCCTAGAAATGTAGAGGAGCAGAAAAAAGATGACTTAGGTAGAAAGAAGATGGTGCGTATATGAAACTCTAAAGGAAATTAAACCCCATATCATTGAGAATGAAGACAATAAATCTCACTCTACTCGTCTTATTTTGGAGGCTCAAGAAAGACCAATACATTCACAAAGTATCTCGTCATTCTTGTATGATTCCAACAAAACCAAAGCTAAATTCCATTTCAACATTCATCCTCTTCAAAGATGACTCATATCAGTCTTCTAATTGCCCATCCAAGCTTTCCATAGTGTATTTTTAGAAAACTTATGCTATAGATTTTAGAAACCATAAGATAGAGTTCATAACTCTAGAGCTAGAAGGGACCTCGGAAGCCGTCTTGTCCAGATTCCTAATTTTAAAGATGAGGAAACTGAAACATAAGAGAATTGAGGCTAAAGAACTGAGTCAAGTTATTTTGATCCATAAGCAAACATAAGCATAAATTATATTCCAAGATGTTTCTTTGCATCTTTTTTATGAACTATGAAAGTTAATTTTCTCTTAACTTAATGCAAGAAAGGTGTCCAAGCTAGTGTCTTCCCTCTGAGTCTACCTCCCATTTACTTTGCACTTATCTTGTGTACACAGAATTGCTAGCATGTTGGCTCTCTCATTAGATTGTGTGAGGGCAGGGACTGTGTTTTTGCCTTTATTTGTAAATTTAGTGCTAAACATTTCATAATTGTTTTTATCTGATTGAGAACCACACAAACATGATAGCTCCTCAGAGGTAGGCTCAAAGCCTAACATCACACAGGTAGGAGTGTTAACGACAGGTTGGAATCCAGATCCTTCAACTTGAGGGTCAGAGTATTTTCAATGTAGAAACTGTGATTATTAGCCCCTGCTCAAGTGCAATGCCATATCTGTCCCTTTCTTTGTACCTCAACCATTCTACAAATGAGTATAAAAAGATGCTACCTTTAATTTTCTCCTTTATGGAGCCTCCACCTCTCTTGACTTCTTGACTCATGAATACTAACTAGGCTTGCATTTCATGTAGTAAAGTAAAGTTTGATTTCTAGTATGGTGACCTTCCAAATTGGTCCTCTTCTATTGTTCTTCAATTGCATCTCACTCTTTGTGACCCCATTTGGGGTTTTCTTGGCAAAGATGAAATTCTTCTGGAGAAGCCATTTTCTAGCTCATTTTCTAGGTAAGGAAATTAAGGAGAGTTAAGTGACTAGCTAGTAAGTGCCTGAGGCTAGATTTGAATTCAGGAATATGAGTCTTCCTGACTCCAAGTGAGACATTCTTTCCATTATGCCACTCAGCTTTCCTTTTTCTGTTTATACTTTGTTTCATTTCAATATTGTATCTGATTTGCCAAAGCCCAGAGAACTTCTTCCCTTTTGTCTTTCTTTCCCACTATTCCTCTCTGTCCCCAAATTTGCAGTATAGCACTACATCTGATGAGTGGAAGAACCCAAAGATCAATCTCAGACTTTTTTTTCTTTCACAGTTCCATCTTTTTTTTTCCTTTCAGAAGTGTGTAGAAGTGAATTCAGAGGGAGAAATATTAAATTTCTTTTCTGATATTGATAATTCACCAAACTTTTGCTCTCTTTAAATAAATTTTAAATCAAATTAAAAATTAAATTAAATTAAATGCAATTAAAATATCTAGGCCAAGTAATCAATATCTTTTACTTAGTCCTTTGTTTTTCTTTTGTTTTGTTTTGTTTTTTGAACCTGTTAATTCTAGAGCTGCTGTTATTTTGTGGGGAAAGATTATACTATCTTCCTTTCTTCAGGTTACACTGTGATTCAGTAGGAAGAACAGTGTCTTTGGCATTAGAAGACCTGAGTTTCAAACTTTTCTCTCCAACTTACTCCCTTTTTGGCCTTGGAAAAGCCCCTAACCCTTTCTCAGCTTTAGTTTCCTTATCTGTAAAATAAAAACCTTTCTAAGTCTAAATGAATGATACTATGATCCTATGTGCTGGAAAGGAAAGGAATAAAAACATATATAGTGCCTTCTATGAGCCAGGTTCTTATGTACTGCCTACTAAGTGCTATACAAATATTTCAGTTTGATCTCCCAACAACCTTGTGAGGTGAATTCTATTATTATCTCAATTTTATGGTTGAGGAAACTGAGATAAACTGAGGTTAAATGCCTTACTCAGTCTTACAACTTCTGTGTCTGTGCCACTTTCTTAAAACAGTGTAGGTTTTTTTTTTATCAAATTAACATGAAATATGTATTAATAAAAGAAATGCACACATAGAGAATATTGTATGGAGTAGCTCTATTTTATGTTTATTGTATTCTATATCATTTTATTCAGTTTGGTTACAATTTCTTAGAAATACTGCTTTTTAATAAGTCCCTACCCCGGGATGCAAGCTTTTTTATCTAACATCCATGTTTTACCCAAAATCATTGTGTATGTGTGTATGTGTGTGTGTGTGTGTGTGTGTGTGTGTGTGTGTATGAAAAACTATCAGAAGTTAAGTTGATTTAAATGGGTAGTAGCAGTATTGAAAGAACCAGTGAATATATGGACTTTAATCATCTAAAATGCTATTTTAAAATTGTAACTATAGTAGGAGTAGCTATAGGCCAGATTCCTAAACTCTGACCTTATTCCTGACCAAAGGTCCAATATTCTGTCCATCACATTACCGAGCTTCTTTTGAAAGAGAGCTATGCAATAAAAAATATTCTGTAGTTCAGATGGAGAATACTGATCCATTAGTTCAATTTTGGGGCAATCGTGACTTGGAAAGGTTGTCTTTTCATGAACACAGCACCTCAGAATGCTGACATTTTCAAATCGTTGTCTGTGTTTGTGTTTTGTCTTGTGGTATAATTAGTGTTATCTTAATCTTTCATTGTTGATTGATTCTAAATTCTAATTCTTGTCATTAGGAAAATTTGGAAATAATTCAAGACATTTGACATTTAGACAATTTGCATAAGAGAAAGCATTCTTTGTTATTAATGAGACAAGAAAGACCTTCTTTGAAAATGAAATGTAATAATAAAATCAGAGAATTTTAGAGTTGGAAAGGAACCTCAGAGATCATATGGTTTGGTTTTTTTTTGTGTTTGTTTTTTGTTTTTTTTTTTTTAAATCCACCATATCCACAATGGATCATCTGATTTAGAGCTGGAAGAAACTTAGAGGTCAGGTAATTTAACTCTTTCTTTTGATAGATTAAGAAATGAAGGCCTTTATAAAGGAGCAACTGACTTCAACAAGTTCTCTAGGGCTAGTTACACATCACCACCTTATCTTTCTTGCTTCACATAAATGTCTGTCTATTAATTCACTAAAAAAGTATATATTGAGCTCCTAGTTATTGGACAGAACCAAATGCATGCCAAATGATTTTTACAGGCAAAGTTTTGGGATTTCAGAGGAAGGGAATATGACTGGTCTTATTATCTAGGAAAGAGATCTAAAATATTTTTAAGTTATTGTTAAATCTTTCTTTGATAAGGGGAATTCCTCTTTGTAACTTCTCCAGGTAGAAGCAATTCTTTATACTACATGGAATAAAAAGTATAAAGTCTGATTTTTTTGGATTAAGGAATCAACTTCATTAGGACAAGATGCTGGAGGAATACCCTCCCGGAAAAGACCTGGGACTTTTAATAGACTATAAAATTAATATGAGCCAACATCATGCTATAGCTGACAATAAAGCTATTGTGTTCTCTAATTTCATTAAGAGAGGTACAATATTCATAACATAGAGAATGATAATCCCACTAGATTTTTCTTGACTAAAACCTCTCTGGATTGTTTTGTTTCATTTCTAGGTCTTACAGTTTAGGTTGCACATTAACAAACTGAAGGAATACAATCAATCCAATGAGGGAACCAGAGAACATGACAAAGGAGAGGTCATTGAAACAGGATGCTTAGCTGGGAAATGAAAAGACTTGAGGTGAATTGTAAACTGTCTCCAAACATTTATGAATTTCTGTCTGATGGAAAAGGAGGAAGAATTGCTTTGCTTATCACAGTGGATAGAACTTAAGAGTAATAGGCTAGTGATGTCAAGAAGCAGATAACAGCTTGATGTAAAGCAAAAAAAAAAATCCTAATAATTAAAGTGATATAAAAGTGGAATGGGCTTGGGCTACCTCAGGATAAAATGAGTCCCTTTTCACTTGCAGTCTATACTTGCTAGTGATATCATAAAGGGGAATTCTGCTTAGGTTTGGGTTGCTGTAAATGGTTTTTGATTTCTCATCCAACTCTGAGAATTACATGATATATTATTATTATAAACTGCTTTAGATAGAAGAGGAAACAATCCCAGAGAGACTGGAAGAATTGTGAAAGGTCATACCACATTTATCATGGTTCTTACAGAGCACTTAATTTGCCCCTTACAACAACCATATGAGACTGATAAGGAATAATTATATCCATTTTCCTGAGGAGGAAATTGGGTTTTATTGAAGGTCATGCAGAACAAATGATTGATCTTGGCATTTAACTTTTCTCAGGACTACTTGATTTTTCTACTCACCCAGATCAAAGGTGAGACCTTTCTGTAAAGTTATTTTGACTTTTTCGTCTTTCCAGTACTTAACACAGTGCTTGATATATATGGTAGGTGCTTAGTAAATATTGGGTAACTTGACTTAACTTTTCAAGTAGGGAACCTTACATTTCTTCAGTAACACTATAGCTGTTAAAGTATAATGATGTTATTGCTTATTGTTAATAATTCATACTTTTATAATAGCACTCTCATGTTGACAATGTACTTTTCTCTCAATAGTTTCATCAGGTAGTTAGTACAAGAGTTATTATCTTTTTATAAAGAGAAAATTGAGACCTTAAAGAATTCAGTTTCAAAAAGAAAATTCTTAAAGTATTTGAATTTTAAAGGGAAATTAAAAAGATATTATTTGGAAGGAAAATTCATCTAAATGGCTAAATATTTTAGGAAGAATAACAGATTCAGGAGAAGGAAAGAAAATTCAATTGAACTAGTGTTCTCTAAACGAAAATCTACAATATCACATGAGTGGATCAATATTTTTCTCATAGGGTTCATGGCTAACTCTGATGGGAGTTGCTTAGATAAGAAGAAAAGGGTTATGTGACAAGGAGAACTTGGTGAGACATTTCCATCTAAAGGGGGGAGTGGTTCTTATGGTCTTTTGATCCTAGGAGAAAAAAAGAACATGAATAAAGAAATTATAAAAATAACAAGAGAAATAGATAAAGAATATGAAACAAACAAAACTCACTGCTCATTTACTACCATACAAATAAAAAATATAATATAATTTATTTGTAGTTAGTCAAGATGCTCAACAACAAAAAAAATGAGAACAAAAGAGGTCTAGAATGATCAGATCTCAAACACTACAAAGCAGCAATCATCAAGACTGTTTAGGACTAGTTTTAAAGGATTAAAAGTTTAAAAAGATTAAAAAGATTTAAAAGATAATCTTTTAAAGTGTTTATTCAGTCCAATGGCATATAGCAATTTTATTAAAGATTCAATATTTGACAAAAACTGTTTGGGTAATTGGAAAGAATTATGATAGAAATTATATTAAGACCATGGTGTTTAGACCATGATTTTGAAATAAGGGAAACCTCTATCAATTGAGGAATTGTTGAACAAATTACAGTAAATCAATGTTCTCAAAATAATGCAAACTAATAACAATATTAAAAATTGCTCCAACTCATTAATGTTAGAAAAATAAATCACAACTATCTTGAGGTTTCACATGACACTCAGCAAATTTTAAAAGATGACAGAACATATGAATAATTAATATTGTGGGATTGTGGGATGATAGACAAAGTAGGATACTGTTAGTGAAAATATGAAGCAGTACAAACATTTTGAAAATTAATTTGGAATTGCATACATTTTTACTTCTTCATACTATATAATTTACCCTATTTTGTCCCCACTTTTCCTCTTCTTCCTGCATAATTTTTTTTCACTTCTTAATTTTGTTTACATCATCACATCAAAATTAATTTACACCCATATGGTCTGTCTATGTAAATTCCTTCTAATTGCCCTAATAGGGATATACTTCTCAAGAGTTACAAGTATCATTTTCTCATGTAGGCATTTTAATCTTATTGAATGACATGTTTATTTTTCTTTCCCATTGCTTTGCTTGAGTCTTGTTTTTGAAGGTCAAATTTTCTATTTTGATTTAGTCTTTTCATCAGGAAAGTTTGAAAATCCTCTATTTCATTGAATATCCATTTTTTGAAAGATCATCCTCAATTTTTCTGGGTAAAGTTGATTCTTGTTTATCATCTAAGCTCCCCTGCCTTCCAAAATGTCATATTCCAAGCTCTCTGATCCTTTAAGGTAGAAACTGCAAAACCCCCTGTAATGTTGACTATAGATCCTTGATATTTGATTTGTTTCTTTTTTACTGCTTATAATATTTTTTCTCAACCTAATAGCTCAGGGATTTGGTCACAATATTCCTCTGAGTTTTAATTTTGTTATCTCTTTCAGGAAGTGATCAGACTATTTTACCCTTTGATTCTAAGATATAAGGGCAGTTTTCCTTGATGATTTCTTGAAATATGCTATCTTGTTGCTTTCTGATCATGACTTTCAGGTAGCTAAACAATTCTTAAATTACCTCTTCTGAATCTATTTTTCCAGGTCAAATGTTTTTCCAATGAGGTATTTTATATTTCCCTTTTCTTTTTTATTCTTTTAATTTTGTCTGATTGATTCTTGATGTCTCATAGTCATTACTTTCCACTTGTCCAATTCTGATTTTTAAGTAATTATTTTCTTTACTTAGTTGTTGTACTTCCTTTTTAATTTGGTCAATTATACTTTAAAAGAGTTTTTTTCTTCAGTACACTTTCCCCCCTGCATTTGGCCAATTTTATTTTTTAAGGAATTGCTTTCTTTAGTCAATTTGTGTATTTCCTTACCTAAACTATTGGCTTTTTAAATTATCCTTTCTTTTCCCAATTTTTTCTATCTCTCTTATATGATTTTTAAATTTCTTTGATTTTTTTTTTTTTTGCTTTTTGCTGAGGCAGTTGGGGTTAAGTGACTTGCCCAGGGTCACACAGCTAAGTGTTAAGTGTCCGAGACCAGATTTGAACTCAGGTCCTCCTGACCTCAGGGCTGGTGCTCTATCCACTGTACAACCTAGCTGCCCCACTTTGAACTCTTCCAAAAGGAATTTTTAGAATTGAGACCAATTCATATTCCCTTTTGATGCTTTAAATGTAGGTATTTTGACATTGTTGCCCTCTGAATTTCTGTTTTGATCTTCCCTTTTCCTATAGTAGCTTTCTAGGGTCAGGGCTCTTTCTTTTCAAAATTTTTAGCCTATTTTATGACATTTAAAATTAAGTTCTTTTTCTGAGGTGACATTGTTCTAAGTTTCTTATGCTGGGGACAAGGGATCTTGGTCATTGGCTTTCTGTTCTAGGACTTTGGGGGCTGATGGTTTACTCACTGCATGGGATGATTGGGCTTAATCATGCCCGTTGTGCCCTGCATACTAGAGCTGGCAGCTTGCTTGCTGCACTGGGGCTAGAAGTTTCATAGCTGTCCTCACTGAGCCAGGATCATGGGCCTTGGTTGCTGATCTATGTGGTAGCTAAGAACCTGCCACTGGCTTGCCTGGATTCTTCCTCTGCTGGGCTGCATTCCCTTTTTACTCAAGTGAGATAGATTTTTACTGAAATCCTTCTAAATTATCTTAGGATGGAAAATTGTTTCACTTTACCTTTTTATGGGTTTTTTCATTCGGAATTCATTCAGAGGTTTGACTTAATGTTATTCCTGAAGGAAACTGAGGAAAGCTCAAGTAACTTCCTGGTTTTTGTCTACCATCTTGGTAGAGATTTTAAATTTTAAAAGAACAAATATGACAAACAGAAGAGATATAGAAAGATATCCTTACCTTGGTCCTTTGCAGAGGTAGAAGATCCACAAATGAGGTACATTTTCAGACTTTTAAAATATATTAGTCAAGTTTCTTATTTCCTCCTGGTTCTTTCACTTATTCTTTTTGAAAAATATCTTTATTATATGGGAAGAATTCTCAGGGAAGGAAGATTTATACCAGGAGAAACAATTTTGATCATGTAAAAAGCAAAAGAGTAAAACAAAATGTGTTTTTAAATTGCACAATAGTAGACAGAAGGAAGCTAACAAGAGAATGAGTAGGACAACTTTGAAATTTACAGCTTCAATTTTTTATATATCCATACAATATGTTTGTATATATATGTGTGTGTGTATATATGTATACTATTTACACATATGTACACACATATACACATATGTTACATGATTGTTTTACTTCATAATTCCAGACAAATCAGCAGAGAAACTGAAAACTTTTGTAATTTTAGTAAAGAAAAAAAGGACATAAAATAAGTACATAAAAGTAATCATTTTTATATAGAAATAACAAAAATAGGAGGAAAGTATAGAAAAGCAAAATCCTTTCAATATATCTATAAAACAAACAAAAAATTTTGAAGTTAACCTAATAACAGATACTTAGGACTTATATAGCTACCACTAGAAATACTTTTTACAGACTTTGCCAAGAAAACCCTAAGTGGGGTCGTGAAAATTCAGACATTGCCAAAAGGACTGAACAACAACAACAATGAGAAGACAAGCATTTATACAGTTCTGGTCAAGCTGTGAATAGAGCCACATATTTTTCAAAACCATATGGAATTAAGTAAGACTAATTAATAATTTGTTTATATCTTTTTCTCAATCTTACTATATATGTACATAGGTCAAGGAGGTCAAAGTCATATAGGAAGGTATTTATAATGTTATTTTTAACTGTAGAAAATAAAACTTGAAATAAAATACTTGTCCATTTACTAGAGGATGGATGAACAAGTTTTATTCATGTAAAAGTAAAGAACCATTTATTAAATTATCACACATGAAGAATATGATAAATTTAGAGAAACAAAGGAAAAAATTATGAATGGATATAGAGTGAAATAAGCTGTACTAGGAGACCAATATGCACAATGACTATAGTAATATGAATTTTAAAAATCTCAATTATGATTGACTGTAATGACCAATCTCGATCGTGAATAATAAATGGTAAATCATTTCTCCCTCAATAGAGAAATTGATAAATAAAGATTAGCATCTTGGCTCTGTTACCTGTTCTGAATATGAACAAGTCACTTCACTTTCTCGGTTTTCATGTTCTTTATCTGGAAAATGGGGGATGAGGGAGGTGAAGGGATAGACTATATGGCCATTAACTTGCAACTTTATGAACTAGCTCCTTTGAGCCTATGAATCTGAGAAGGGAAGGGAACGGGTTGAGTAAAATAGGTGTGGGATATCAAAAGGAAATAATAGAGGGAAAATCTCTTCATCTAGAGCAGAAATTCATGAAGACAGGGATTTGCTGAGCAGAGATATTTAGAAGAATGGAAGGACACATTAGCTTTGGGGAACAATGGGTTCTAGATATAAAATATTCAGTTAAAAGTTAATTTGGTTATGTTTTTGTAAATAACACTTAAGATACTGGTAAAGGAATGATGGAAAGAGGTAAGGTAGTTTGGTCTCATAAAGGGTGGTATTCTCGGGTGACCAAAGTGTACAGTTGCTGATGTTTATTTAGCTTCCAATAGGAGGGTATGAGGAAGGACTTTGCCTGAATAATTATTGTAATTAATGATTTTATTTCTGTTATTTTATCCTTCCATTGTGTATTGACCTCACTGGCTCATTCCCAGCACTAGAAGAAAGCTAGTGAAAGGATCTGAGTCAATGACATTTAAATAATATGATGCAAGAGTACATCAAAACACCCTCAAGGAATCCGGGTTTCTATATAGGAGGGAAATTATAAGATGGAAGACTATTCACTATTGTAATTACAACATTGTATGTGAGATTTCCAAGCAAGGTGACTTCAAAAGCTCTAGCGAATTTATATTTGGTTTTGACTTTTTGAACACAAGTTTTTGCCAACCCTCAAACTCAATCCAACCAGGAATGAGGATGATCTGGACATAAACAATGCCTTTGGATAAGGGATTAAGTGAGAAGTTTCAAAGGAAACATTGTTCTTTGAGGTCCTTATAAGAGCAGTTATTCGAAGTTCATTCAGCACAGGTAAAGTTGATACCATGGCTGCTACCAAGTTGCTACTACTCTTTTTTTCAGTGACCCTACTGGGCCTGAGCTTAGCTCAATTACCAGGTAAGTTGGGGACAGAAGAGCACCTATGATCATGTTAGGAGGTTATTGGTGGGGTGATGGTGAAGGTATAATTCAAATGAGATCATTTGGAGTTAACTATCCTCATTAATTTGGGTACTTTTGTCTTCCTAGAGTTAAATGATAGGATAGGGTATTCTTTTTTCCATGTTCTAATGACGCTTCGAATCTCTTTTCAATCTGAGTTTGAAGTCAAATCCAATCTATTTTTTAAACTCTCTTTATTTTTTTCCTTCAAGTCATCTATGCTCCTTGTTGTTCCTCATGCGCATTATTATATCTTTCATCCAGCTGTTTCTCCATCTGCAACACATTTACTACCCATCTCTACCTCTTAAGAACTCTAGCTTCTGTTAAAGTTCTGTTTGTGTCATCTTCTAAATTAAATCTATCTTGATTTCCTGCCCTATTCTCTGTTCAGATGTTCCTTTCACCTAAATTTTCTTTATATATTTTGTATTTTATTTTCTAATTTTTCCCAAATAAAATTTAAATTCCTCAACATCAGGGATTGTTTCTTCTTTCTTTGTACATCCAGCACCTAATAAGATGATTGACACATAATAAGCACTTAATAACTTCTTAATGAATGAAGGCATAAAATGTTGATAAAAAAGCAAAAAATTTCTATCTCCATTGAAATATTTATATTCCTGGGACAAAAATATCTCTACATTTGGAAACATACAGATGATTGAATTTTTCTTATATTCAGATTTTGACATTGTTTAGCAATTCAGTTCAGTTCCTCCCTTTATTACATGAACTCCTTTTTTCTTGTCAATGTGTTTTTCTAATTTTTCCAAGGTATAATCTCTTTGCAATGGAAATATTCAGGCAGAAACTAAACTATTTCCAAAGAGTTGTGAATTCTTTCTCAGACATCATGTTCTTTATTTTGGGTCAAGAGAAGGCTATGTCTTCATAATTACAACAATCAATCAATCAACAGTCATTTGTTACTGGGCATTCAAAATCAAATCAGTGAAACAAAGCAATAGTTATGCAGTTTCTGTCTTCATGGAACTGACATTCTGCCTAGATATGACATAACAATGATTTTTAAATTTAATTAAAAAGGGATCCTCATATTCAAAACTCATCTAAACATCTCTAAACATTTCAATACAGGGCATTCTGCCCCAAAATTAAAGAGTTGGAATGAAATTTTATTATGGAGCATTATTAGAATAAAATGTTATTAGTTTGAATTATTAGAATAAAATTGGGTGTTGGGATGAAAATTTATTATTTTTTTCTCAGAAGTGTTGGTGTCACACAGAGTTAGCCCAAATGGCTAAATATAATATTATCTAATATACGGGATCTCAGGAACCACAATTCAGTGGGAACAAACATGAAATTCCTCTTCCTAATACCTATCTGCACCTACTCAACAACTTAGAGTCTAGCTTCTTAAATTGTGGTTTGTGACCCTCTAGAGGGTCTCATAACTGAATAAAGGCATCTCAAAATTATGATTTACTGTGAGTAAATGTATGATTTGCATACCTATTTTATATATCTGGGGTCACATAAAATTTCTCAGGTGAAAAGGAGTAGAAAGTGGGAAAAGTTTAATCAGCTTTGTCTTACAATTTCTTGGAATCCTGAAGTGGTAAGCAATTTGTCTATGTTCATATGGCCAATAGGTTTCAGAGGTAGAATTTGAACTAAGGAATTTTTTTATTTTTCTTTGTTTTGCAAGACAATTGGTGTTAAGTGAGCTGCCTAGGGTCAGACAGCTAAGAAGTTTTAAGTTTCTTAGTCAAGGGTTGAACTCAGGACTTCCTGACTGCAAGACCAGTACTTTATCCATTACACATTCAGGAATTTTCAACTCTGAGTCTGGCTTTCAATGTATTATACCATTCTGCCTCTCAGTGAGATTATCATTATCATTTTATAAATGAAGAAATTCATGGTCAGAGAAATTTAGCGATTTTCCCATTGGCATAGCTGGCTAATAGTTTGAGAACTATGCCACGTGAATTTCAATCCATTGACTCTAAGTCAAGAATTCTAGGGAAAGGCAAACACATTGGATTAAAAGAACAAGTGGAGTCAAGGACTTTGATTAAATTTCTGACTTTGAAGTATGATCTTGGGTAACTCACAGTATTTGACACATGGTTAAGTGCTTAATAAAGCTT
The DNA here is from genome assembly GCA_023553655.1 of Myrmecobius fasciatus. Taxonomy (NCBI): domain Eukaryota; kingdom Metazoa; phylum Chordata; class Mammalia; order Dasyuromorphia; family Myrmecobiidae; genus Myrmecobius; species Myrmecobius fasciatus. The sequence goes on along the minus strand of JAJPUD010003053.1, from coordinate 127,693 downwards.
GTTAACTTGACAATCTTTCTTGAATTCATTAGAAAATGAAAGAGTTCTATTAGATGATCTTTAAGATATTCTCCAGTTGTAAATTCTGTGATCTCAAATCTTATGTGAAAAACAAACATTCTGATAGACAAAATGTGTTTAACATGAGAATATTTAGCTCTCTTGAAGTTCTAACAGTATGGAAAGGAGATTATTTCCTTCCCTTTGGAATTGGAGATAAAAGACCCAAGAAACCCTTATTCAGGTTTAAGGATTTTTACCCAAGATGGGAAAAAATAAAACAAAAACTTATGGACCAAAGTGAAGATGCATGAAAGTTTATCATTCATTGTTATTTTGTGTTTTTCCTCACAGAATTCTTGCAAGAAGACTCTACCCAGAGTAGCGGTAAGATTGCTGTATAGAAAACAATTTAACATGCAACTGGACTTCCCTTTAACTTTATTATTAAATTGTCTCTATGTGCATCACAAAGTAAGATCTTATAAGGGCTTTCCTATCACAAATTGTAAACAATTGTGCTTTAGCCTCTTCTCACTTTTAATGAATCAGTAACTCAGAGTGCCAATTGTTTTGAATGTGTTCCACTTGAAGGGATGAGACAATACATGAAAAATACTGTCCCACTTTTCAGGGAAAAAATAACCTTTTTTCTTGTTCTCAAATAATTCTAGGAACCTTACTTTGCTTTCATCCTATTAAAAAGATAGAATGTAAGAGGTCATTAATAGTTCAATTCATGACTATAACAAATCTTTAGGACACAGGTCTCTACCAATAAAGGACAGCATCTTCATTACACTTTATGTTTTTAAAGAGTTGCCTACATTATTAAAAGGGCAGATGAGTGATTGGTTAAGAACCAGAAAGACTTATCTTTTTAAGTTCAAATCTAGCCTCAGACACTTAATAGCCATGTGATCCTGGGCAAGTCATTTGTTTACCTCAGTTTCCTCATTTGTAAAATGAGCTGGAGAAGGAAATGGAAAACCACTCCAGTATTTTTGCCAAAAACAAAAACAACAACAACAAAAGAGTCAGACATTACTGGAAAAACAAACAAAAACAAACAAACAAAAAACACCAAGCAGAGAGTACCCAGAGCCACAGAAGTATAACATGCTAAAGGCAGAACTTGAACCCTTAGGATTCTGAATTGAAAGGTCACTGCAATCCAATCTTTCCTTCTCTTTTCTTCTTCCTCTTTTCCCCTCATTTTATTCTTTCTTATCATGTCCCATAATACCTCACTTACTCTAGAACTAGAGCACCATTTAATTGACCCAAGTTCTAGGATTTTCATGGGATAGAATTTTTTTTAAACCAAAGACCAGGAGGTCCACTGAGCTGCTTTACTTTGTACCAATCAGTCAAAGGAACCAGAGCATTTTAACTACTTAATAAATACCGACTGATAGACACAGTTCATAAGAAAGGCAAAAAAAAGTGATGTAAATAACAATCTCATGAAGCTTGAATTTACTTTCCTACATATATACTAAGTGTAGGAGTAGAACTTTATGAGAATTATATAGGAAGTATTCATATAAGAGAACACTTGTTGATCTGCAAATGAGGGGATGCACATGTAAGAAACACATGTGACCAAGACACACATAGAAGGATCACTCATGTCTTTGATATAATAAGCTGTCAATATCTTCAATTCCTGCCACTCACTTATATGATCATCCATCACATAAATTTCATCCAGGCTTACCTTGAGAATGGGACAAGCCTGGATCTCTTAAATCCTTATTAGACATTCACCAGGTAAACCTGGTTCACTCTCATTCAATACTATTCAATCCTTCAAGACAGGAAGAGTTTTGTCCTTTGGATAATTATCCTATGACACACACCATTCTGTTTGCATCCACTGCATATCGGGCCTCTTCCTTCATTGACTTTTCCTATGTTGTCTCTTCTCAGAAAGTGAAGATTATGTGGAAAACACACTAGACATTTCCCCAGAGGAAGAGGAATCTATAGAGAGCCAAGGCAAAACACCTTTGGCCAAGCCTCCAGGTGGTAACAAAAAAGGTGGTAGAAGACTTGGGCCTTCAGGTCTTCATGGAAATGATGCACCAGGTGGTTCAGGCCCACGAGGTAATCGGAAAGGTAGAGGAGGTCTGAAAAGTGGACAGTCAAGAGAGCGTCCATTTGGCTCACTAGAAAAAAGAAGTCCTCATTTAGGTAGCAAGAAAAGAGGTCCTCCAGGTGGCCAGTAAGGAAGTCATCTACTCTGCTCATACCAAGGTGCTTCATTTTTCTTCTAAGTAAACTAATATCCCTGTTTAAATATATACCAGTTGTCAACTGACACACAATTTTCTATAGAGCTCTTTTCCCTTTTCTATAAATCTCTTTTCCACTCTTATTTTCTTTCAATTATTTCTCTTCACCATTCTTCTTGATAAAGACAAAGACAAAATGAAAGTTAAAGGGAGTTAGAGGTAGAGAAGGGGGTGAGAGAGAGAGAGACAGAGACAAAGAAAGAGAGACAGAGAGAGACAGAAAGAGAGAGAGACAGAGACAGAGACAGAGAGACAGAGACAGAGAAAGAGAGACAGAGAAAGAGAGACAGAAAGAGACAGAGAGAAAGAGAGAGAGACAGAGACAGAGACAGACACACAGACACAGATACAGAGGGACAGAGGGACAGAGACAGACAGAGACACAGAGAGAGAGAGACAAAGAGATATAGAGACAGAGAAAGGTACACAGAAAGAGAAAGAGAGAAAGGAAGGGATGGTGAGAGAGTTCACTAATTTTTCCCCCCTCTCCTTTATGCTACTCATTCCTATCCTTGACTGAGATCTCTCTTCATAGTTTTTTTAATTTCAATAATGTATGACTTTGTCATTGCCATTAGCCAAAGGACCAAATCAAGCACAGTTCATTAGTTCATCTCTTCTAAATCCCTTCCTTTTTTGTTTCAGTGCGGGAGAAAGAAGATGCTCATTAGGGAATCATCTTTGAAGTCCTTATGTGGAACTGGATATTGAGACAGTACATACTTCTTGATCTTCTCCATTTCTTTCTTTGCAATATCAATAAATACACTAGCAATAAAACATTGACTCTTACTTCTCTTTAAGGTGTTTTGTGTCACTCAACTTTTGGAATACTTGGTTCCAGATATGATTACAGAAGCATGGTCCTCAGCTACTTGATGCTTGGCTGATTCAGATTATTCTGTGGAAGCCCTGACCTGGGGTTAGTGGCATAGTGCTGAGTCCCCAAACTGTGCCTTGCTTAAGGTTGGATAGGGACCATTCATATGTCAAATATTTTTGAGTCTCTGTAAAGAGCACTTGAAGGATACAAAGAATTAGGAAGTTAAAAGCTCCTCAACCTCCTGTGAAATCCTTAATAATTTCCTTGGAAAAGAGTCTGATTTTCTTTTCCTACTTTTCTGAATGGAACTAAAAATCTAAAATCAAATCTGATGATCCCCCAAATCACTCTCTATCAGTTAATAAGCAAATATGAGTAAAGTGCCAGACACTATGTGCCAGACAGTATGGTAAGCACCTAATTAAAAAGAAATGCAGAAAACCAGGAAAGAAACCAAAGTGAAACTAAAAATAAGCAATCTCTGCTCTAAAGAAGCTCACATTCTAAAGGTGGATACAGCATTTAAACAACTAGTCAGGTACAAGACCAAACTAAAGGTAGTCTCAAAAGGAAGATGCTAAGGTTAAAAAGGACTGGAAAAGGCTTCTTGTAGAAGGTGAGGTTTTAGCTGAGAATTGAAGGAATCCAGGAAATGATGATGAGGAGGAAGAGAGGTCCAGGAATGGGGACTGGCCATAAAAAATGCTCAGAGTTGAAATATGCGATATCTTGTATAAGAAACAAACATTACTGGATCACATAGTGCATTGAGAAAATTAAGATATAAAGACAAAAACAGAAAACAACTGAAAAAGTAAAAAGTGGCCAGCTTGTAAAAGGGTTTAAGAACCAAAGAGAGGATCTCATATTTGATCCTGAAATTAATAGGGATCCACTGGAGTTTATTGAATGTGTGTGACATAGTTACACCCATGCTTTAGGAAGATCAATGGACCAGCTGAAAGAATGGTGGATTAGAGTGGAGAAATACTGTCCTTTTGGAATGGAGCAAGCTTTAAACAGCTGCACTCATGCTTCTCTCTTGGGTCTTTCTCTCCTGGCTCCATTAAATATCTATGGCAAAGAAAAAAATGTTGCCAAACCAAAGTACTCCCATGCCAGAAACCTTCCAAAGACCTGACAACAATATTATGCATATGTCACGCTTCATATTCCCAGCCTCCTCAGATAAGCATCTTGGAAAAGATTAGGAACACAAAATAAAGAGTGAGTGTAATATATTGAAGAGCACTTCATGGTCTTGAAATGCATTGTTTCATTGTATGCTCACAATAACCTTGTGAGGTGGGCAGAAAAAGAATTGTTGTAGTAGTGGCAATGGTAGTAGTAGCAATAGTAGTACTTGTAGCGGTGGTAGTGGTAGTAGTAGCAGTAGTGGTAATGATAGCAGCAGTAATAGCAGCAGCAGCAACAGTAATAGCCCCTTCTATTTCTGCCTTGGTCTGTCTCTGTCTCTTTCAAACTGAAAGTGCATTCAATATGGTACAGATCATTCATGGTCAGAGTTATAAGACTCTTCAAGATTCAGAGAAAACAAAAACTGGGCTATTTGGAACTGAATGAATTAGCATTTAAGATACAATACCAAACAAATCAAATAAAATTTTCTTTTACAGTAGGAAAAGTAAGAGGAGTTTTTCTTGATTGGGCTGTTCTCATGGAAAAAAAAAAGAATAGAACCCCTTGTTGGGATAGTATAGCTATCCTTAAAGTGAGTTTTTAGCAGTATCTTATTGTCTTTAATTGAAACTGACAAAGAATCTTTGGTGTTAAGAATATGAAAGTTATCAGCAGTTTTTAATTGGAAAGAAGATATTGATGGAATATTTAGAAGAGGGTTGAGTGGAGAATTTTAAAAGATTGTTTTGTGAAATATGTTCATTTAAATGAGAAGGAAGGAAAGAACATAGGAAGGAGGGAGAGAGAGAAGGAAAGAAAGCATAAAGGACAAAGAAAGGGAAGGAGGAAAAAAGGATAGGATAGGAAAAAAGATAGGAGGTGTAAGGAAAGAAAGAGGAAGGAAAAGAAGGAGGAAAGGAAGAATGAGGGAAAGAGAGTAGGAAGGAAAAGAAGGAAAAAGAGGGCCGAAGCAAAGAGAGAGACAGACAGACAGACAGACAAAGAGAGATAGAGAAAGTCAGAGAGAGTCAGAAAAAGAAAAAGATAGGGAGGGAAACAGACAGAGAGAATAGAGGGTCTGTTACTAGCTAACACTTGCTAGGAAATGGGACTAAAGAAAAACAAATTCTTGTATTGGAGAGGGACTCAAAAAAGATTCAAAACACTACCACTATACCATGTGTGAAATAGTGCCTGAAAAAAAAATCTATAGAGAGAATAAACAATTTAGAATAGGAGCTGGATCCAATACTCAGTAATGGATACATTAAAACATAGAATGGTACACATAGAATTCAATGATTTAGAAAATTGATAAGAAATATTTGAACTAATGAATGTTATGGAATATTATTGCTCTGTAAGAAACGACCAGCAGGACAATTTCAGAGAGGCCTGGAGAGACTTGCATGAACTGATGCTGAGTGAGATGAGCAGAACCAGGAGATTGTTGTACACGGCAACGACAGTACCATATGAGGATCAGTTCTAATGGACATGACTCTCTTCAACAATGAAATGCTTCAAACCAATTACAATTGTTCAGTGAAGAAGGCCATATACACCCAGAGAGAGGGATGTGAAATGTGGACCACAACATAACATTTTCATGTTCTCTATTGTTGTTTGCTTGCATTGTATTTCCTTTATCGGATTATTCTCTCTTATAGATACGATTTCTCCTGAACAAAAAAATGATGTGTGGCAATAACTATACATATATTCGATTTAAGTATTCTAACATAATTATCATGTAGTGGATATCCTGCTATCTAGGGGAGGGGTGGGGAGTAAGGGGGAAAATTTGTAACAGAAAGCTTTGTAAGGGTTAATGTTTAGGAATTACCCATACATATGTTTTGCAAATAAAAAGTATTAATAAAAAATAAAAGAAATATTTGAACTAAATGAAGAGACTGAAAAAAAACAGAACAAAAGATATCTACTAAGAAAAACAACTAATTAAAAAAAGATGAGTGAAGTAATTTAATTATTTTGGGACTTCATAAACCTTTAAAACAAACAAACAGAAAAGCAACAAATCAAAACCCTCTAAAACACAAAAATAGAAATAAAAGATAAAATTTAATTAATAAAGTTGATTAAAAATAAAAACATTATAGCTTTGACATATCACTGTAAGATTTGCAAAGAGCTTTACATAAATTATTTTATTTGATCCTTAACAGAATCACTCAAGGTAAGTCTCTAACATACAAGGAAATGGAAATTAAGTGACATGACTAGGACTACATAGCTAGTAAGTGTCTAAAGAATATTTGACTCTGTACACTCTTTCAGGTAGAATTATGACAATGTAAAGATGGGGTAAAGTGAGCCCAAGAAGATATTTGATGGTAATAAGACCCTCAGTGGCTGGTAGCCTGGGGAAGATAGGAGTGAGACACCTCCTCCCTTGAATATACCAATATCTGGAGAGAGAAAATTCCATCTCATGGCAATCTTTTACCTATGCCTGAATTTTCTATTAGCCTGTTACCAGCTAGTAACTCTCTGCATGAAGAAAAGATATACCCTGAATGCCAGAGCCATGGGACAGAGCCACAGTCACCTAATGTTAGCATGGATGTCAAGGTCACCAAGAATTATGAAATGGACTAGGATAGAGATAACTGTGAAATTGTGATAGTAATTACTTGAATTGCTAGGTATAATATTTGTCAGATTGCCAAATTAGCCATTTTTGAACTAACCTTTATTACAGGATGATTCCCATGCTAATCTAAGTCCAACTTTATAACAGAAGTTATTAAGTAAATTGCTTATAAAAATATTTCCTTCTGTTAAAGTAGAAATTTGAAATAGTGATTTGCTATTTAACATATCACTGTAACTTCATTTGAAATTGAATTTAGGTGACTATGTTAGTCCTATACTTTCCAATGAAAAGTATAGTTGTTCATATATTGGATTACTTGTCTTCTAGGGGAAGAGGTGGGGGGAAGGGAGGGAAAAATTTGAAACACAGGATTTTACGAGGGTGAATGTTGAAAATTATCCATGCTAATGTTTTGAAAATAAAAAGCTTTAATTTAAAAAAGTACAGTTATTTTTCCCCTTCAGCATACCAGAAAGTGATACGAAAAACCTCGGGAATGGGGGGGGAAGTTTAGTAGAGAATAAGACCAGATTTTTATAAAGACCAGATTCTCCTCCTACACAATACTTTATCCTCTTTTTAAAATGATTTCAATTCCCAGTACCTCAACAGTGCAATCTCTTCAGATTTGAAGTGTCTTCCATTGAATGTCTAAAAGCTAGTAGCAGAGAAAAGGCCTGCCAAAAGACTGGCAGACCAGCACCTTTTTTCTTCCTCCTGGTTCTTCTCCACCCCTTATGTCTTTCTAATATTGCTATATGAGGACAAAGTCTCACAATGATTATAGTGCAAGACTGTGTTGTGATAGAGAGTGGGAGTCAGTATTCAAAATGGATTTTCATGATATTTTTGAAGAGGCTTAATTATAAAGAAAGTGGTATTTTGACAATTTTTTCAACAACTTGAAATAAAAGGAAATTTGGTTCTCAAATGACTCCTTTCCTTGATTATTCCAAGTGTTCTCTTGTGAAGAGGGTCTTCTCCCAGCGTGGGACATGGAGCACTGGCATTTAGTAGGAAGGAGCTGGGTTGGGTTACAAAGAAAAAATTAGTCAAAACTATTTGCATTCACAGAAGGAACAATGGGAGTCATACTATATGATAGATATTGAAAATGTTATACCTTCACATTCTTCCTGACTTTAAAGTATATGAAATGTGATGCCTGCTGTTTTCAGAACAAATTGTAATTGTTCCAACTGTGTCCTCTCCTCCACATCACACCTATTCATTCAAAGAAATAAGAACAGTGGAAGGCAAATTACACATGAGCAGCACATGTGCTCTTCTCTTTGGACCTGTGGAGTGGGCTTATTGGTAAAGAGGGAGTGGGAGGTATATGTTTTCATAAGGGAGTTTCACTGTGCAACATTTGAAGTTCTGTTGAGACTTCATTTTGGTTATGCATGAAAAGAGTTCAGTTAGACAAGGATTGGCTCATTAAATGAATACAGGAGGAAAATTAGTAATGAAAGAAATGCTTAATAAATAGTTTTTAAATGTATGTTAAAATGTGCTTTTGAGAAAAAATGGAGCATAGAAACATCTATTGCTCAAACACCCAAGTATATAAGATGAAATTTTAGTGTCTGCAAACATAAAATCAATTTAATATCAAAGGTCAATACTTTGATAAAGCAGCCAAAAGAACTAATGAAATCCTGGTCTACCTTAAAAGATGTATATTACCTAAATCTAGGAAGGTGATAGAAATGCTATATGCTGTCATATAAGTTCCTTGAGGGCAGGCAGGATCTCATCTTTTAATTTTCATTCCCAGGTCCTATAATAGTACCTAGCACATCACTGATATGTTATAAATCATTTTGAATGTTCATTGCTTGGTCAAATCATTTCTATAATACTGTTAGGTTTGGGGTACCATGGTTCAGAGAGGACAGAAATGATTTGTTCAGTATTTTGAGTGACTTGACCAGAATTGTTGAAGGATTTTGAGAGCACTCCACATAAATATCTCTTGGCTGAACTGGGGAAGGCTAGCCTATTTAAAGCATCATTTAGGGGGCAACTAAAAGGAATTTTAAAGTATTTAAAGAACTATCTTATAAAAGAGTGGTCAAACTTGTTTGGTTGGCTTCAGAGGACAGAGCAATGAATGGAAGTTACAGGGTCAAATCTAGGTTTCTTTAAGAAAAAAACTTTTTAAAAAATTATTTTACTTTTTGACATTTATTTTCATAAGAGTTTGATTTCCATCTTTTCCTTCCTCCTTCCCCTCACCCTTCCCCAAGACAGCAATCTGATATCAATTATATATAGAATTATATTAAACATATCTCAACATTAATCATGTTGTGAAATAATCATAACAAAAAGGAAAAACTGTGAAAAAGAAAAACAACAAAAGTGAAAATAGTGTGCTTCCATCAATATTCAGACTCCATAGTTCTTTCTCTGAATGTACATAGTATTTTCCATCATGAGTCTTTTAGAGGTGTCTTATGTTATTGTATTGCTGAAAAGGATAAAGTCTATCAAAGTTGATCATGCCCACAACATTGCTGTTTCTGTGTATGGTGTTCTGGTTCTGCTCACTTCACTTAGCATCAGTTCATGTAAGTCTTAAGGAAAAACTTTCTAACATAATCTCCCAAAGTAGAAAGAGCTGCTTCAGTAAGAAGTGGATTTTCCCTTATTGGAAGTCTTTGAGCAATGTAGGATTAGTTGACTACTAACCAACTAAGACGATTAGCCAAGTATGTCACAGTAGAATTTTTGTCCAGGTATATATTATCTAAGATGACCCTCTTTCTACTCCGAGATTCTGTGATTCTTTAAAGATGACCTTCACGATGGTTTCAGGAAAAAAATACTGGGAAGAATCATAGAAACTAATGCAAACTGAAGTGAGCAAAACCAAGAGAACAATTTATGTAGAACAACTGTCTTATAGAAATAATCTATGTTGAAATACTTAGTAACTCTAATCAATAGAATAAACAACTGCAAACTCAAAGAATTCATGTTAACCATGTTCTCTACCTCCAGATTGAGAACTTATAAATGCAGAGTACAAATTATAGCATATTTAATTTTCTTCCTTTATTCTAAAATATATTTTTGGATATTGCTAATACCAGAATTTGTTTAGCATGACTATATATTTGTAGTGGGTATTGTTTTTCTTGCCTTCTTGATAGCTAGAGGAGGGATAGGATTTGGAACTAAAAATAAAATAACAATGACCTTAAAGGCCCCTCACCATTTATTTATGTATAATAATCAATGGTCAATGGAACTCCTATAGATTCTGTTGGCCCAATTTAAAAGTCAACTGAGAATTGAGTGAGAGTGGGAGGAGACATAGTTAAAGTGTAATTGGACTCAGAACTAATTGGACTAAGAAGAAATAGTTGCAATGTGTCATTTATTTTGAGGTTCTGGAAACAATTTAAGAAAAGAACAGATCCAGGTGATTTGAACATAACCTTATTTTATTTATTTTACTCTTGGTAGGTGGTTAGTGTTCTGTTTCTAGTTAAATCTAATAGCTTTTTAGCCTGCATAATTTAATAGGCTAACCTTAAAGTGCCCGAGATAATGGTGATGCTTCAAATGACCCAGTAGAACTTACAGTCCTCCCCTTTAGATTTCCATACTCACCATGAATTTTAGGCCACCACATCAGAAAACTTATAAAATATTGCTAAGTGCTAGATTTATTAAAGTAACATTAATCATTTACAGATTAAGCAATGCTTTCTCTTTCTTACAGATTTGCTTCTTTTACCTACTCTGCTCTTAAAAAAAAAACCTGAGAAAATTATCTTTTTATAGAATGCAGTAGGTATTGTACTACCTTTGAGATCCTGCATTGGCTTAGGATCTTAGAAGACATGTTTGAATATTGCTTAACTCATCCAATTATTGTGTAATAGTAATGTAGTGCATGTACTTCTTTGAGTTTCAGTTTCTGTGTTTCTAAAACAAATCTCTAAATAAAATAAAAATAAATTAATACAATATAATATAAATAATATAACATATTGTAAAATAAATTAATAAATAAAAATTTTAAAATGAAATAAATTTCTATAATAAAACGAGATGACTCTAAGGTTTTTTCTACCTCTGTGTATCCTAGCCCTGGTTCTGTCACTAATTATCATGTGACCTTGGACAATTTCATTAATCTCTCAACTTTTCTCATATGAAGAATATGGTAAAATATTCCTATAATTGTGACATCTCTGGCCTCTGTTATTTGAGAGATGGGTGGGTTACTTTTCACCCCGACTTCAGGGTTCTCTGGCATTTTTAAGGGAGCTGAAGATTCTTAATCTCAACTAGCCAAGTTTCTCATCAAATATGTTTTCTCATTTTTAGGGGTTTTCAACACACTTGTTTCATTTAAGCACCTTAACAGTCAGATTAGTTTTTACTTCAAAAGTGTGCTAAGAACAAGCATGCAAACATTCCCTATCCCCTAAACATGGGGGAGCAATATTTTGTAAACCATCTCTGGAAAGGGGAGCATAAATTAGGTCCTCAGTTAAATTTAGTCCCTATAGATCAAACTGTGACAAAAATTCCAACTCCCCACTGGAATAGTGTTCTGGCACTTTGGTTTCTCAAGACTTCCCTACTGGGCTGACTAGTCAAACCCCTAGGTCTTAATGGTGATACCTCTATTTTTGCTCTTTAAAAAAAAATTCGATAAACCCAGTAAACCAAAGTTGGTCAAACATTTGTTCTCTGCAATTCTGCATCTTTATCTGCAGTGTCTTTTATTGTGCTTCATGAATCTAAGATTTTCCCAACTACATTTATTTTAGTTGTTCTTTAAGGCTTCCAAATCCCATTGCTTGAATTCCTATAGCTAGGAATCACTGCCTGCACCTAGACTTGAAGAGAGCAAACAAAACAAAATAAATCCCATTTCTTAGGGCTAAGAGGAAAGGGAAGGTGACCTTTATCCCTTTATCCCCACCAAGCACAGTACATGCTTATTCTGTGGGTAAAAGATACTTTTATCTGTGAATGCCACTGGAAAAAAAAAACAAAAACAAAAACAAAACAAAACAAACAAACAAAAAAAAACTGTTCCAGTCTAGTAGTTTTAAAGATGTAGCCAGGACTGCCTTTGTAGCTAATGTAAAGAGCTCCTTCCACCCATATGATAGAGAAGGTAAAATGTCTTTTACCAGGATTCTTTGCATATTCCACATTGTGATTTTCATCTTTGGTGATCATTACCAAAGTCCAGTTATATGATGATATAGTATGCTATTTCCCATCTGAAATGGGATAGTAACTTTGGGTTGCTACCCAAATTATCTAGGGAAACATCCATCACTTGTTAAATATAAGCATTTTTTAGAATTTATAAAACATGGTTTCCTTTTGTTAATATTGGCAATGTCTTCTTCCTGCCTCTTTTGAAAAGATTAAAAAATGTGTTACATGAGGATAGATCTTATGTCCTTAAAATGCATGAAATAACTCCCCTTATTAAATATTACCCATAGATTATAGTTTTTATATAATACAAAAATAGCCTACATGCTAACTTTAGCTGACTAATGAAAAAAAAAAGCCAAAACCCTCCATTCTACTAATTCCTGTCAGCACTGTTTCTTCTTTCATGCCTTAAAGAACAGCTAAAATAAATGAACTTGTAAAACTCTTAGACTCATAAAACATAATAAAAGACACCACAGATAAATATGCAGAATTGCATAGTACAAATATTTGACCAACTTTGGTTTATTGTGTTGGTCAATTAAAGAAAAAAGAGCATAAATAGACATTGGGACATTGAAGTTTGAGTAGAACACCCCTTCCTAATTCATCTAATTCATCCTGAAATTTTGTTGTTTTGGCAAGGGCCTTTCCGTATATTTTCTTTTAAAATTTGGTAATCTACTTCAGAGACAGACACACAGAAACAGAGACAGAGACAAAGATAGAGAGCTCACACACACACACACACACACACACACACGAGAGACAGAAAGGGAGGGGTAGAGATATACAGAAAATGAAAGATGAGAGAGACAGAAGCAGAAGAGAGGGTATTTTAGAAAGAATTTTACTTTAAAAGAATTTCATGGAAGATTCCTTGTAAATTTTGCATTAGTATATAACAAATGAAAAGGAGTACTATTTATAAGTTACACATCTGGAATATTTTTGATCTTGTATACCAACTACAGTGAATTTAGTTTTGCTTTTTCTTAGGCATAATTCTTCTTCCTCTGGATCTTCTTCTGTCGGGTTTTCCCTTCATATTAGTTTAGTTCTAGCTCTCTTAGGAGAGACTGGACTGGAGCAGATATCAGATTCCATGGAGTAGGTTCCATATCTTTTAAGTATAAACTGGACAAGTGTCCTGGTTTTCTAAGCAAAAAAAGATCCATTTATAACTTTTTGCTAACAATATCTCTCCTCAGTTTTCTGACCTATAGCTTCCCACCTTCTTTTAAAGAAGGGATTCTTAGACATGAGTCATCCATGCATAGATTTTAGGATGTCCTTTAAATTAGATGGGAAAAAAATCACCATAATGACATGAATCTTTGTCTGCCCCCTCCATACTTTCTCAGCATGGAATCTCCTGACAAAGTAGTTTAATTGTATGTTTCTCAGTTGGACCACTCTGCCTTTTCCAGTTTGACCGCTATTCTAGACACTATTCAGCACCATTTGGAGTTGGCCATGGAAATAAGGTACAATTCTGGGAGGTCTCCAGATACACATACCATATGGAGATAAAGAAGGATATCTTTGTTGAGGAAAAAAATTGTTACTCATCTTTACACTGACATATTAAGGCCCGATCTAAGATTTCACCTCGCAAAGTCCCTTTAGATTTTTCTGTGATTTTTGGTTTTGATTATGCTTTTGTTTTATACATGGTTTACTGCCTTATACTCTTCAGTTCTTAAAGTTTTATTCCACACAGTTGATGTTGTAATGTCAATATGCAGAAATATATTATCTGAACATTAGACTCATATCTAAGATCCTCCCTTACCTGGACTTCCCATACAAAAAAGTATTATGGGAAAGACGAGATTTTTCTCTAGTATTACATCTTATCACATATTACACTCTTCTCATATACTTATTGTTTAATATATCAGTGAATTTTCTCATGCATGTGGTTAATCACTTCACTGAAGCCTTCCATGTCTATCCATCTTCAACAGAGGATGAAACCATGCTCAACTTGCCATGCATCACCACCAATTAAACACATGAGTAGGTTCTTGCTATTTGGCCAGCCTATTTCCCATCAACAGCCAATGGAAAATGGAAAGATTCACTCATGGTGAATATGAGTGGGATGCAACATATCACAAATGAGGAATTCTTAAAGAAAAACAACAGAAAAGAAGTTATTAAAGAAACATGTAATTGGGAATTCAGACATGCTCAGACTGATTTCTATCTAGACTTAATCAGACTATTTCCTCTTGGAAGGAAAGATATGCAAAACTCCTGGGAACAGTAGTTCTGGAAGGATAGTGTTTTCTGATAACCCTAAAAGAGACTGGAAATATGGTGAATTCTTGTTCTAGGAGGATTCACATTAGTCATGCAGTGCTTTGAACTAGGCAGAGGGAGTTGAATAAAGAAAGGTTAATGGAGTGAGAATAAAACTATTGAAAGGAGAGTGTTGCTACAGCAAGAACAATAGCAGCAGGAGAGATGGTACTAGAGATGGAGAATCAAAAAGGGAGAGAAATGATTGTGTAGACATTTGTAAATCACATTCCAACACAGTTAGCTATATCTGACCCTTTCAAATGGCTAAAGAGCTAACTCTCCCAGTTCTCCTCTTCTGTGTCTATTTTTTAAATAGATTGTGGTATATTCTTTTTCTTCCTATTTCTTTACATTGTTGTCTCTATGATTTTTGTTTTGTGTAAAAATCCATGAATGTCCATGATTACTTTGTTCTATATGCTCAAATGTTTTAATCATTGCTAGGAAAATGCAAAATCAGGATACCAGTGACTATCTGGAAATACATAGCATTTAAGATGGATACGTAGATCTCTGTCTTTAACATTAAGTATTTTTCTCTATATGAGAGGATTTTGTAGTCATCTGTATTAATAATTTTTATTTAAGAGCTATTATAACAGCAAAAAGAAAGACCAAAGCCAACAAAAGAAGGGCCAGTTAATAGGCTACAGCTAAGCTAGCTCTGTGTTATAATTCAACTCAGGTCTATAATGCAAGGTGTTGAGCAAAGCCTCCATCTTCAAGAGAGGGGTTTGGTGGAGTTAGGAACCAAAATAAAGGTCATACCAAGGGCCACCTGGTAGGGGAAAAGTAGTATGGTCTGAAAAGGCTCAGATTCTTATTCAGTTGGAGGAGGGAATAAAAAAAAGGAGTAACTATCTGAAAGACTTTGCTAAATAAGAAAACCTATTGGTAATAGTGTATACCCAATTTAGCATGCAGGTGAGCTGATCATATAGCAAAAACATATGTGTTACATCATTATCGTTGAAATTGTTATAAGGGTTTGAATGCTATCATTTGAGATTTGCAATTTAGTGGTACCATGATTTCTTCTTACATCAGAAAGTAATTTTTGGTGGAGGAATCAGAGACCTGATTTATGCCCAGGAGAAAAGGGATATGATGAAACTGTGTGGGCTGAGCAGTAATGGCAATAAGTCCTCTTCCTAAGACTTAATGAGCTGAACTTGAGAGAACTGATGACCCAGGGACAATGAGCACAGAAAAAGAAAGGGAAAAAGAAAGGAAAGCTGAAAATGGGTTGTCAGGTCCCTTTCAGCATCTTAAAAAAAATCATTTAGACTGAACTTAATGACTATTATCTCTCTCGTTTTTTAAAGATTTAAAAATAACCCTGAGCTTCTCCTCCCCATAACTTTCTAGTAAAAGGTATTATTATATACTCCTTTAGATTCTTTCATCTTAGCATTTCTTGTGGCTTGATTTTGTGTCATATATAAAGAAAACTAGGTAAAGTCATGAAGGTTTGTGTTATATGGTTACTACATGACAAAAAAGGGAACAAATGAAAGAAGTTAAGGGTTAGTTGGAAATACAAAAGATATAAATTAAGAGACAGTGCCAAATCTCGTCCACATGTTAAGAATTTTCCTAACTGGGGGTTCTGAGCTATTGTAGCAATATTAATAACTTTTCAATGAATATAAACATCATAAAAGAGTAAAGAAACATGAACTTTTAGCAATCACACTCCCTTTAAATCCAAATCATACTAATTGTTTTACTTGAGTATAAATGGGTGTATCTCAAGCTACTGATGTGAAAAGGAAATACATTTATGTTTGGGAGGATTTTCAGAAGTAAAACAGGGAAGAAACAGGATTGAATATCACCTGACTGACTTTGCATTCCAGATACACTCATTATGTTACCTAATGCTAATAGAAAGGAAATTGGAAGACCCAAAATAGTTGATAGGGAATATTCTGAAAATTAAATTTCAACTTAACCATTTCTGATTACTGGCCTCTTTGTGTCTTTTAAATCACTTTTCTCCAGCTGATTATTTTTAGAATGTTTTTCTTCTCCTCTTTAGAAATATCAGTCTATTCAAACTTCTGGAAGAAGGAAAAGAAGCTACCCAATAATCCATTTGATTTCTATAAATCTTCTGCCAACATTCAGGTAGTAGCCATCCAAGTGGAGCCCTAACTTGCCCATGGAGCCCTATCTTGGCAGGCTGCCTTCCTCAACATTATTTCTTTTTTCACACCATCATTTTTTTTGCTTACCTTTGAGACCTCTATTGAAAAATAAATATTCAAGACTCATAATTCAATAGCAAAAAATAAGAAGAGGCTCCATTTTTTTCTGGACAGCAATGTCTCCCTGCCCCTCTTCATCTTTCAAATAAAACACAAGCCTCTGAAGAATAGCTATCCACTGGGGATTTGGATTATTGCCACATAAAACAGCATGGCTCTCCTATTATCCCCTAAATAAAGCTGCCATCACATTGGAACAAATAGACAGAAAGGGACAAGTCTTTGAGCACATACAGCAGAAGTTGAAAATAATAAGTGGATCTATAGCACCTCAGGATTGCTTCATTATTCTTCACTAGAAGGGCACAGATATAACATGCTAGATGGATGGAGAGAAACATGCAAGTTCTATCATCTTATCAAAAATACCCTAAGCTTGAACAGATCACAGGACTATGGAGAGAAATCTGGCCCAGTTCCATGATATGTAATAAAGGTGAACATCTAAGTTATCTAGAAAGAAAAACCTTTTTTTAAAAGATCTCCAGAAAGAGAGACCCTCATATGTTTTTTTTGGGGAAACTTCTTTCCAGGTTTTAGTAGATTTTGTTAAAAAATCTCTTCCAAAAGAAATCCCTTTAGTTTGCATTTAAATCTTTGTCTTCTCTTGGCCATGATTCTTATCCTATTCATATATTTTAAGATAGTAAATTAATGCACTCCTAAGTCTTCTCTTTTTTCCAAGTTAAGTAAGCCTAATTTCTTTAATGTTTCTTTAGGGATGTTGTTCAGTTATTTTTCAGTCATGTCTGACTCTTTGTGACCCCATTTAGGGTTTTCTTGTCAAAGATACTGGAGTGGTTTGCCATTTCTTTCTCTAGCTCATTTTACAGATGAGGAAACTAAGGTACACAAGGCTAGTAAATGTCTGAGATCAGATTTGCACTCAGAAAGTGAAATCTTCATTGTTTCAGGCCCTCTTATTCTATGCACTGTATTACCTAGCTGCTCTTCCTTAGGGATAGCAAATGTGTTTGTTGACATATGTTTCTTTAGATATAGCAAATGCAGAGATCTAGCCCCGGCAGCCACATTCAGTCACAGTGTTTATGAAACTTAAGAGACTTTTTTCTGCAGCTTGCTACTTCAATAAACAGGCTAAATGGGATGAGAAGTAGCCTAAGGCCGCACAGATCTTTCTTTTTCTAGTTATATTTCCGAATCCCGAAACTAGTGGGTGTGAATTGCTAACATTCTGTACTGCTGGGTTCTGTCTGTAGGAGGGTTTTGGTTTTTTTTAGGGAACAGGATGATAGAAAAATAGAATTTAGAGAAGGTGGTGAAGGATTCTGGATGGTTACAAGAGGATTGAGAACTTTCAGAATAAATATTATTTGACCTTCTTTTGCTTTTTTACAGCATGCTATATGCCCTTCTTTGTATTCTATTCTGTTTTGTGGTATTTGCTCAATTTTGTTCAATTTTTAAAATTCACTTATTTATTCATTCATCTGTTTGTTTATTAATTCATTTGTTCACTCATGCATATATTTTTCCTCCTGTGCCTCTGATTTCAATGGTATTGAGAACTTCTAGGTGGGGAAATTCCTATGTCAATGTAGACTGATATTTGTTTTGAAATATATAGTCCTAGAGAGTTGTCTGGGCCACTGAGAAGCTAAGTAACTTATGTGATAAAGTCACATAGACAGTGTATGTCAAAGGCAAGACTTGAATCTCTCTTCTAAACATTAAGGCTAGCTCTATTCAGTTTGCCACAATGCCTTTTGCACATCATAAGATAACAAATAAGTGTTTCATGGGGGATTATTAATCTCATCAAGGGTTATGAGGCTACAGCTTAGAGTTTATTCAGAGGTCTCCTAGTTCAAAATCCTTATTTGACAGGTAAAACAACTGAGATTTAGAGAGACATGATACAAGGGTCATAAGTAATATCTCTCACAATAATGTATTTAACCTTCAGGTTATAAATGTCTGCTTTGACTCTTAAAAATGAAAAATTTAGGGAAATAGAATTCAAAAAAACCCACATGTATATGCACAAATGTATACACTTATATTGGCATATATAAATATATAATTATAGATGGACATGAGGAAAAATTGAAATAATAAAATGGTAGCTAGAAAGTGAATAGAATTCTAGGCCTGGAGTTCAAATTCAGCTTTAGATATTGCCTAGCTTTATGATACTGGGCAAATCACTTAACCCTTTTAACTCAGTTTTCTCATCTGTAGAAGGAGTTAGATAAGAAAATGGCAAAGCACTCCAGTATCTTTGGTAAGAAAACCCCAAATGGGGTTAACAAAAAATCAGACATAACTAAAAAACAACTAAATAACAATAAATAGAAAAAGGGACCATATTTTCCTTCCCTTCCTCTCTTTCTTCTATCTCCATGTGATTTTGGGGATTCAGTGGTAGACCTTCTGATATAGACCTAACCCTGATTTTAAAGTTATCACTAGGAAAAGCTATAAATTGCATTCTTGCAAGTGTCATCTCAGGTGGGTAAGAATCATTTTGGTTTCCTTGGTTACACCAACTTACTTCTTTTGCAAATAACACCTTTTTCACAGGTGCATGCTGAGTGGTACAGTTCCAAATTAAAAACATCAGACCACAATATAGAGATTGCCAGCATTCAATAACAATATTTTTTTAAAAATAACATAAAGAAAAGTACAATATTGATACTTACAGGGAATAACTCAGCTTTTTCAGTTTTCTACCTCAGTCTTGAATTCTTTAGGGGTTGAAATAGTTAACTATGATAACCACATCTGCATCTTATGCCTATGTTTCCATCAATCAGCTAATGAACTTGAAAAGAGAGGCAAAGAGCAAAGGGAATAAGGCACTATGCTAAATATTTTACAATTATTATCTCATTTGATCCTCACAAAAATCTTACAAGGTATATGCTGTTAATATCTCTCTTTTATAGTTGAAGGAACTGAAGAAAACAGAGGTAAATGGCTTTGTCCAGGGTCACCCAGCTCTTAAGTATGCAAAGTTGGATTTGACTTCAACTCTTCTGGACTCCAAGCTCAGTAGTCTATCTACTAAGTCACTTAGCTGCCTCAGAGATAGAATTTTCTCATTCTCTGAACAGTGTTCAGGAAGTCTTATCCTTTTCTTCTGCATCCCAATTCCCCGAAACAGTATTGATGATCTACATAAAATCATATAAGTTTTATGGACACAGAATCACACTGAATGAGAAAGTATATAGGGAGAGATTTCAATTCCCACCAGTAAAAAAATTGCCCACACTGAATCTGAAGTAAGATCCAAAAAAGACATTTATGTGGACTAGTGGATAGAGTGCTAAGCTGGGAGTGAGGAAGACCTGAATTCAAATCTGATTTCAGACACATACTAGCTGTGTGACCCTGGGCATATTCATTTAAATTCTGCCTGCCATATTTCCCTTAATTTTAAAATTCCCTCCCTGGATTGTGAGGACCAAACATGATAATGAAATGATAATTATAAAGTACATAGTATGCTGACTCACACATAGTAAGAACTATATAAATGTTAGCTATTATTATTGTCATTATTATTATTATTATTATTTTGCTGCATGTCATTAATATATCCCTATCCAGGTCTCAAGGTTTTCAACTATAAAATAAGGGAGCTGGTATGGATGAGTCCTTAATTCTAGCATATCTCAACTATGTAAGATAGAATTTGTAAGACATTAAATCTATCATTTCACTTATATATGAACTATCAAATGAGGAAGCTTCTTCTGCCAATGAGGACAAGGTCTCCCAGGCCACTTATCGTCATATTTAATTCCCTGAAACAAAATAACTTGTCCAAAGTCACATAGTTAGTATGTGTCAGAAGTAAAAATCTGAAACATTGTCACACTACTCATAATGCAAAAGGCAGTAGAGAAGCTCCTTTCTGTCATAGCATCACACACAGAGACACAAAACCAGAGTTCTAGGAAAATCTCTAAAAATGCTTTCAGTTTTCAATATTTTCAGCAGAATTGCTCTCAATTTGACAAAGAAGATGAGTATAGCCTATTTTGGTGCTATAAGTCATAGAGATGGGCTTCACACTGAGCACCTCCCTTATTCTTGAGCTTTTAATGTCTCCCTCCTTTTTTCCCTGCCTTCTCAGTGGAATGTGCTCTTTGCTCTCTGCTAAGCTATAGTTTCCACCCCTTCACCAGCCATAAGGGAGAGATCTGATGTTGGAACAAAACCACAAATCATATTTGAAAACTTTATACACACCTGGGGACAACTTCATAGGGACAATTTTATTTAAAAACCTTCCTTATCATATTATTCAAGTATGTCAGAGAAGAATTCATAGATGATAAATGAGGAATTTGATTGGTAAAATTGGTCGGTCAAGAAGCATTTATTAAACATTATGTGCCAAGTGCAGCTGGGTGACACAGTGGATAGAGTGCATGCTAAGACTTATCTTCCTGAGTTCAAATCTGGCCTCTTATTAGCTGAATAATCCTGGGTAAATCACTTACTTGTTTACCCCAGTTCATATGTAAAATGATCTGGAGAAGGAAATGACAATCCACTCAATTACCTTTGCTAAGAAAACCAAAATGGGATCCCAAAGAGTCAGACATGATTGAAGAAAATGAAAAAAATAATATTCAGTGACTTCATGTAACCTTTCATTGCCCTCAGAAAACTCTTTAAATACATGATGTTGCAGGAAATTTGTGATCTGCTTTGGTGGAGGGCATTTCCCACATTAATAAAATCACTCTGGGATGTCTTACCCTTTCCCTGTACATTCCATTTCCCCAAACAGTATAGATGATGTACGTAAAATCATCCAAGTTTTATGGAGACAGAGTTATACTGAATGAGAAAGTATACAGGGACAGGTTTCAATTCACACCAGTAAAGGAAATGCCCGCACTGATCTTTCAAAATGTCAAAACCAAAGTTCATTGTCAGATTCAAAGTTTAATGTCATCATTTACCTGTCATCAGAGAAATAGCATAGTTTTCTTTTTTTTCTATGTAGCAAAAACAAGGATGACAAAAGACTTCTACATGACTAAAGAGGACATAATTTCTGAATGTTTAATTTCAAATTGCCAGAGAATAAAATAAACATTAAATATATAAGTGCTACTTGCACATGCTTATTATTCTGATGGCTCATCCCCATTATTAATACACTCTTTTGTACCTGATTTTTCACTTGGTCATAGACCCCACAAATCATCACCCATGAGCAATTTGTCAGGAAATAATCAGGATGACAAATAGAAGAAGGGCCTGGCCCTTTGCTAATTGCCTACATAAAAGGATCAATTTGGATTAGATTCCTGGGCTTAGAGGAAAAGGGAAGTAGCTAGGAAGAGCATGGAATATTGGAAGCAATGTGGTATGCTGGTGCTATCTCTGATGCTCTGGAACTCTGTTGTCTTTTACAGCATTACAGAAAGATTTCTTTGTAAATGGAAAAATGATGCTTGGGCCATCAGAATTTCCCACAATGTGCCCACTTTAAATTCAGAGATGCTAAGATTTTATAGTCTTTTTCTATAAGAGGAAATGGAATATACTAGATAGAGTGGCAAATCAAATTCAGGGAGATTTGGGTTCAAATCTTGTCTCTGACACTATCTACCTCTACAGGTGGGGCTGGCAGCAGCTGTTTTGTGCCCCATTCCCCCTTGTACTTTGACTTTAGTTGATAAGTTATGCTTCCCTTTGTTTTTCTCACTTTCCCCTTGTGAATTATAGAAATCATTAACCTAAGGCATGTTGAGTAATGCATTCTCACTAAGTAGGTAGCTCCTAAACATTAAAAGGGTTCAACTGTGGGTATTCTACATCATCTCAGTTTTTATGGGAGATTTTGAGCTCTTCTTTATGTGGAAATGAAGTGAAGTAAGTGGCCTGGAAATTCTGAGCCAAGAGTCAGGAAGATTTAACTTTCTGAGTTCAAATCTAGCCTCAAACACTTATCAGCTATGTGACCCTGGACAAGTCACTTAATCTGTTTGCCTCTCTTTCTTCATCTGTAAAATGAGATAGACATGGTAATGGCAAATCAATCCAGTATCTTTGCCAAAACCCCAAATGGGGTCAGGGAGAGTAAAACATATGTGAAAAATGACTGAACAACAAGAACAGAAGCAAGAGAATAAGAAAGCACACAGCCTGATTGGAGTGTTCTTTTTGAAGGGCACCTGGGCTTAACAAAAGATCATAGGACAGAGTTGTACTTAAAGGTACAACCCTCAACAACTTTAAAAAATTATTATTTATTGTTAACATTCTTGGTTTTTCTTTAATTTTGAATTCCAATTTCTGTTCTTCTTTTAGCCCTTCCCCATCTAATGAGAAAGCAAGCAATATATCAATTATACTCATGAATTCATGTAAAATTTTCATATTAGTCATACTGCAAGAAAAAAGCAAGAAAATGAAAAGAAAATGAAAAATTATGTTTCAAATTGTACTCAGAGTTCATCAGTTTTTTTCTTGGGAGATGGATAGCAGTTTTCCTCATGGGTCCTTCAGAATGGTATTAGATATTGTATTGATAAGAGTAATTAAGTTTTCACAATTGATCATTATCACAGTATTGCTATTACTGTCTACAAAGATCTCTTGGTTCTGCTCACTTCATTCAGCATCAATTCATTTAGATTTTTATGAAGCCATCCCCTTCATCACTTTTTCTAACATAATAGGATTCTATGACAATCATCTACCACTTCTTTAGCATTCCTAAATTTATGACATTCCCTCAATTTCCAATTCTTTAATATCACAAAAAGAGTTGCTACCAAAAAATTTTAAAGATATAGGACCTTTTCCTTTTCTTTTGAATTCTTTGGGATGAAGAGGTAGTATTATTATTGTTTGATCAACTGGTATGCACAGTTTTAAAATCCTTTGAGTATAGTTCCAAATTGTTTTCCATAGTGGCTAGACTATTTCACAACTCTAAGAGCAGTGCATTAGAATCCTTATTTTTCCATACTTCTTCTAGTATTTGTCATTTTCACTTTCTTTCATGTTAGCCTTTTTAATGGGTATGAGATAGTATCTCATACTTGTTTTAATTTGCATTTCCCTAAATTAATAGTGATTTTTTTATTTTAAATTTTGATTAATGGAATAAAACAAGATTTTCCATAACATAGTACAATAAAATGATCATTACCTATAAAACTGTAAATCTACCATGTTATACTTGTAATTTCTTCTACATATAAAACAAAATTATCAAGTAAATTTCTTTTTCTTCCCCCATTTCCCCATCCTAGAGATGCTTATTAAAAGGTATGTGTACATAAAATAATTCTATACATACTTCTATTTGTCAGTTCTTTCTCTGGATGTAGATAGCATCTGTTTTCATATGTTCTTTATTTTTAATTTCTGTATTTATAATAGTCAAAATGACAGCTCAAAGTAATTTTAATATAACATTGTTGTTACTGCAAATAATATTTTCTTGATTATGCTCACTTTGCTCTTCACCATTTGGTGTAAGTCTTTCCATGCCTTTCTAAAATCACTGAGCTCGTTTCTTATAACATAATAGCATTACCTTACAACTACACACTACAACTTGTTCATCTGTTCCCCATCTGATGGAGATCCCTGCAATTTCCAGGTCCTTGCCACCACAAAAAGAGCTTCTATAAACATCCCCATTCCCATTCAAAGTTATAATTACTGACTGCCTCAGCCTCTCATTTTATTCTATCCTCATTACCTTTTCTTCTTCTTCCACTCTCCCACTCCCCATTGCACCCTGAAAGTTATGATCAAAAAGAGAACCTGGATATAAATATTAAGGAAAATTGTCTTGAAGTTCTAGAAGTAGAGGACAAAGTATAAATAGAAAAAAATCTATCATTTACCACCTGAATGGGATACTAGGATAAAAACTTATAGAAATGTTATAGGCAAGTTTCAAAACTCTCAAGTTAAGGAGAAAATATTGCAAAAAACAAGAAAAAATAATTTAAATACTGTGAAGATACAGTCGGGATTTCACAAGACCTAGCAGTTTCTACTCTAAAAGACCGTAAGTCTTCAAACATTATGTTTTGAAGAGCAAAATGATTAGGGTTGCATCCAAGAAAAATTTAGCCAGCAAAGCTGAATAGAATCCTGATTATACTCAGATAAGTGAGGAACTAAAAGACTTTTGGGGATTTGAAAAAAAATATGAGATTTAATGGAAAACTCAATATAAAAGATCCAGAAGAAATATAAGATATTAAAGACTAATTTAATTAATTATTGAAATTAATTATTAAGTTCAAATTGTTTAATTATTATGTAAATGAAAATGCTATTACTGTTCTTAAAACAGCCCTTACTTCAATTAAAAGAAAGTTTTTATTTGAGGCTGAATAGTGTATGATGGAGTAATTCAAAAAAACAAATTGGGTAGGAAAAAGGTAAAAAGGAGCAATTATAAAAATAAGGCATAAAAGGAAGAACCAATACAGAGGAAGCAAGTAGGAGTGGAGGGCTAGTAATGTTGGAAACTTACTATCATCTGGATTGAAGTATATTTACATCCAAGGGATGGTGTTTGCAAACAAGTAGAGAGAGGTAAGAAAACTGAGGGATGGGAGAGGAGGGGAGAAGAGTTTTAAGGTATTTGTACATTGGGAGGGTAGAAGCAGGGAATGGGGGATTTTTGGAGGAGTGGGAGAGTGGAAGGAGAAGATAAGGTATCAATAGTGATCTAGAGCATTTTTATAAGACTATAAATACCTTTTTCTTTTGAAAATTGCTTGCTCATATCCTTTGACAACTTATCATTTGGGGAATGGCTCTTATTTTTTTATAAGAAATTTTTTTAAAGAAATATTTCTCTTTATCAGAGAAACTACAAATTTCTGATACTACTTCATCATCAATGGGACATTTTAGCAAAATGTAGTTTCCTTGATTATCTCTTTTGATGAGGTGCATTTTATCTTTTGTTTTGTCTGAGAGAAGGATTGATATTCCTGCTTTTTTTTTTTTTTTTAAACCTTAGCTGAAGCATAATGGATTCTGCTTCAGCCCCTTTTTATAACTCTGGGTGTGTCTTTCTATTTCAAGACAGCATACTGTTGAATTCATTTTGCTATCTATTTCCATTTTATGAGGTAAATTTATCATATTTGCATTCACAGTTATGATTATTTTTTAGTTTTTAAAAAAATATTTATTTATTTATTATTTTGGGAGAGAAAAATTGGAGCAAAAACCATGGGATAGATTTAAAAAAACATAAAAAAAGAAGTTAACATAGCATGTGTAAATTTATATTCAGTCTCCTTTGTTCTTTTTCTGGTTGCAGATGGCATTTTCTGTCCAAAGTCTACCGGGATCCTGAACTACTGACAAAAAAACAAGCTTTTCATAGTTGATCATCGCACATTCTTGCTATTATTGTGTACAATGTATTCCTGATTCTGTTTGTTTCACTCATCATGAGTTAATATAAATCTTTCCAGTACTTTCTATAATCAGCTTGTTCATCATTTTTTATAGAATAATATTCCATTATTTTCATGTACCACAGCTTATTCAGCCATTTCCTGATTGATGCTCATCCATTTTTCCCCCCAATTCTTTGCTACTACAAAAAAGCTGCTTTAAACATTTTTGCACATGTGGATCGTTTTCCCTCTTTTTTGATTTCTTTGGGATACAGACCCAGTAATGGCCCTTCTGGGTCAAAGGCTATGTATAGTTTGATAGCCCTTTGGGCATAGTTCCTGATTGCTCTCCAGAGTGTTGGAATCATTTCACAACTCCATCAACTATGCATTAGTGTCTCAGTTTTCCCATGTTCTTTCCAACATTTATCATTATGCTTTCCTGTCATTTTAGACAATCTGAGAAGTGTGAGATGGTACCTCAGAGTTGTTTAACCTGCATTTCTCTACTCAATAGTAATTTGTGATTTAAAGCATTTTTTTCATATAACTATAAATGGTTTTAATTTCATCATCTCAGTTGGGGAATAATATGTATTCTTAAAAATTTGACACAGTTCTTTATATATCTTAGAAATGAGACCTTTATCAGAAATACTGGCTATAAAGATTTCCCCTAGCTTTGTATTTCCCTTTTTATCTGGTTTCTGTTGGTTTTGTCTGTGCAAAACCTTTTTAATTTAATGTAATCTAAGTTGCCCATTTTGCCTTTTATAATGTTCTCTAGTTTTTCTTTGGTCATAAATTCCTCCCTTCTCCAAAGATCTGATAGGTAAATTATCTCTTGTTCTCCTAATTTGTTTATAGTATCATCCTTTATACCTAAATCATGTGTCTATTTTGACCTTATTTTGGTATTGAGTGTATAAGATGTAGGTCTATGATGATTTTTTGACATATTATTTTCCAGTTTTCCCAGCAATTTTTGTCAAATAGTGAGTTCATATTCCAGAAGCTGGAGTTTGGGGGTTCATCAAATACTAAATTGCTATAGGCTTTGCTTATTGTGCTGTGTGTATCTAATCTATTCCACTGATCCACTACTCTATTTCTTAGCCAGTACCAAATGGTTTTGATGACTGCTGCTTTATAATATAATTTTAGGTTTAGTACTGCTAAGTCATCATCCTTTGTAGTTTTTTTTCCCATTAATTTCCTTGATATTCTTGACTTTTTGTTCTTCCAGGTGAATTTTTTTATTATTTTTTATAGTTCTATAAAATAATGTTTTGACAGTTTAATTGGTATGGCACTAAACAAGTAGACCAATTTAGGCAGAATTGTCATTTTATTATATTACCTTAGCCTAGCCATGAACAATTTATATTTTTCCAATTGTTCAGATCTAATTTTATTTGTGTGAGAAGTATTTTGTAATTAATTGTCTTCATATAGTTCTTGGTTTGTCTTGGCAGGTAAATCCTCAAGTATTTTATTTTGTCTACAGTAATTTTAAATGGAATTTCTGTTTCTATCTGTTGCTGATGGGCACAGTTATGATTATTAATTGTGCATTTCCCTCAGTCCTATTTTCTTCTACTTATCCTTCTCTCTTTTTACTCTTTCTCTCTTTAAAAATCTGATTAGGATTAACCCCAAATGCCTTTCAATCACTTCATCCTTTAATCCACTCTCTTTTTTTTTATCATCCTATCTCTTTTCTCTGATCCTTTTCCCTTTATAATACCTGTTGAGTAAGATTATTATATTCAACTGAGTGTGTGTGTGTGTAAACATATATATATATATACATATATATATATATATATATATTCAGGTAGTTGAAGCATTTTTAAATTAACTCTCCATGATCTGTTTTCCAGGCAGTTCTTTTCCCCCATGTGATTTTTCACATTTTATTCTATTTCATAATTTTGACTTTGTTCCATTGTTTCTTCTTGTACTATTGTCTCATTAGCTTCTACTTGCCCTATTCTGTTTTTTTTTTTAATTCTTAATGAATTTTTTTGCCTCTTTACCATTTGGTCAAGTCTATTTTTCAAGGTATTATTTTCTTGATTTTCTTTGTGTCTCTTTAAAAAGTGGTTAATTTTTTCTTCGTGATTTCCTTGTATCACTTTCATTTCTTTTTCCAGTTTTTCCTCTACTACTCTTATCTCTTTCTATCACTCTTTCAGGAATTATTGTTGAGCTTGCTTCCAATTTACATTTTTTCTTTAAGGCTTTTCTTTTAGCTGCCTTTCCATTACTGGCTTCTAACTTTATGTCTTGATCTTTTCTATCACCATAATAGCTTTTTATGATCAGAATTTGTTGTTCTTGTTTTTTAGCTCATTCTAAAAAAATCTATTTCTTGACTTAAAAATTTATGTTCAAGTTCAGTTTTGCTGACCAAGAGATAGGAATCACTGTCCAAGCCTCAAGCTTTTTTTGGTTGCTGTTTTCATATCTAGTTCTGAAATTGTAATTTTTTACCACTGCCAAAGTGGTGTGATCTGTAGAGAGGTGTGGCCACTAAATTCCTCTATTCTTTGGTCATTACCTAGAAAGGAGCCCAACTCCCTCTGGCTGCAAGTGTTAGCATTCCTCTTGACCTGGAATTGTGGCCAGGTTCTATGTTCTCTTGCAGCTGCAAGTTCTAGTGTCTTTGCTGCCCTAGAACTATGAATATAGTCCCTGTTCCCTTTTAAGGTCTATACACATTCCTCACTATCCTGGCACCATGACCCAGAATTGTATATGAGCAATCAAGTTGCCAATGAATTTCTGGTCCTGCTTTCAGTGCCAGCTTAGGACCTTTGTAATCTTTTTCTGATCAATTGTCCATTCCCATTACTATTTCTGGGTTGAGAACTCCTACTACTGCTGCTACTATATCAGCCACTTCAAAGGCCCTCCCATGGTTGGAGCTGTCACTACTAGCCCCTCATCTAGAGTAATTCTTCTGCTAATTTACTAAATTGACTTGGATTGGAAAAATGCCTCAGCTCAATCTTTTGACTATGTCACTACAGAATTCTATTTGATATGTTATTTTTAAGTGTTTTGGAAGGAAATATTGGGAGAGTTCTTCTAAGTTGCTGCCTCTACTATACCATCTTGGCTTCTCCACTACCTCTTATCTATCAAAATACCACCCCGCTCATCTTTTAAAGTATTCTATGTCTTTTAAAGAAGCCTCAAAGATATGTCATTATAATGGCAGTTTATCTACATATGAAAATGATGAAATTGTAATTCATTGTACTTTTAATGCATAAGATTTTGATTTTTTTTTATTCTGAAGTATTGGGGAACACAGAAACAAAAGCTGAAGGATAATGATGCTAGAAATCCATGAAAGCTAAATATATATATATATATATATATACATATATATATATATCTATATATCTTGTCTAGTTTACTTGAATCTTCTAGTGCTTCTAGAGCTCTAGTGTTGGAGTTCAGGGGTTGGCTTTTGGTTTATACCTTTAAAAATATGTTTTTATCATTCCTTAATAAATTTCACTGAGATAGGATTCAGCAGATGAAAGAGGTAGTTCACAATCATTAAATTTTTTTTCACTATTTTCTTTGAATGCATTATTTTTGTCTGAAACTCTCAGGAATCTCCCCTACTTCCTACCTTTTCCTTACCAGCTACAAATTATAATCATTTTCATTTACAAATTGTCATACTTTTCTCAGAGGGGTCCAACAGAAATCTGTTGAACTCTTTCAAATACTTTATGATCTAGAGTTGAAGCCTATGTTAAAGGGTTCTAACCTATTAGAGACACATTCTAATGCATTCTTTAAGATGGGCTATCTTTTGAAGAGATCTGATGCAATGCAAAGAGGCTCACTGGCAAACCTGCAATACCACGCTGGGGGAATTTGGTGGGGTGGGGAAGGGAGATTGGAATAGGACTGACCAGAATTTCTCAAGCATGAGAAGTGGTTGTTTTCTGTCACTTAGAGCTAATCCTTTTAAAGGTTTGGAAAATGAAATGGTATTCACACTATCAATTACCCTAGCTGTTTACCTAATGAACTTTGTGGCAGGAACTGCTATGCTCAGTAGCAGTGGAGTAAAATAAGCACCTGGTATCCCCCCTGACAGTAACTAGCACCTTGGTCAAGCCAAGGTCTGAATTCTCACCAGTACAAGCTACCTGCATTTATTTATTTACATGGCATGCTATTTATTGGAATAATTATGCTTTTCTCACTCCCAGGGGCACTGAATAATAGAAAACAAGCTATTTACTCTTATTCATTCAGCATGAGAGTAAATTCAGAATAAGAAAAGACCTCTCCAAATGATATTATTCTGTGGAGTCAGCCCTGCAGGTGTGCACTGCTCTCCCAAAGATTACAGAAGCTCAAAGCCATGCTGGATTTTCATTAGTCACTGGAGAGTTGAGAACTCAGTTTAGGAAAATGAATTTATATTTTGTCAGAGTGATCTTTCAAAGCCCTTCTCTTCAAAATTTCCCTCTCCCACTTTTCCTCTGCCCCCTCCTCCCTACTAAATTACAAGCATTCTGCCCCTGTTATTGGACCTTCTCTATTTCTCATTTCCATTATTGGAATGTCATTTCTCTTGATGATGGTGGAATAATAAAAAGGTCCAATAATTTTGGAGGTCAATCTGCCATTATGCAGAGTTATTAAACTACCTATCCCCTTTGACTCAGCAATACCACTAACTGGTCTATTTTTAAAGATGAGTAGAGAAAAAGAAAAAGAATCCATATGTTCTAAAATGTTTATAGTAGTCTCTTTGTTGTGGCAATGAACTGGAAATTGCAGGGATAGCCATCAATTAGGGAATGGATGAAAAAAATTTGTGGTATATGATTGACATAGAGGACCTATGCTATGATTAAAGATAGCTATTATGATTTTGGAAAAACATGGATAGACTTGCATGAAATAAGGAACAGAAAAATGAACAGAACCAAGAGAACATTATATATAATAAGAATAATACTGTTTTAAGGATGACTTTGAGAAAATAAGCTGTTTTGTATACTATTAATACCCAAATTAACTAGAAAGGGTGTATGAAAGATGCTATCTGCATCTAGAGAAAGAATTGTTAAATGGAAGTATGTATAGAATAATTATATATATACAGTAAGCTTATTTATATATAATGATAGCCATCTTGAGGGCAGGATAGAAAGAGAAAAGAAAAAAAAGAAATGTACATGATAATTTTGTTGTACATTTTAAAGGAATAACAAGTTGTGCATACTAGATTTATAATTTTACATGCAATCATATTTTTATTATATTATGTTATGGAAAACCTTGCTTTATTCTGTAATTTAAAAATAAAAATATAACAAATAAAAGACAATAGATGGACTTGGGAAATTATTCTAATCATATCATTTTGACATTTTTGGTTTCTTTGATTTCACTTTTACAATTACTTTAAGAAATTTCTGCATATGTGTGTTTGTGTGTATGCATCATTTCATGTTGATATTATGTGAGAATGATCAAGAGGACTTGTTTTTGTTGGTTTCAAATATTAACTTTAATAACATGGAGGAGGAGGGAATAAAGATGCAGGGGTGGACACTGGAGCTGTTTGGGATCTCCTATAATGGAACTCCCTCCATCCATGTGAAACTGTAACTTATCTTTAGAGTTTATCTTAGTTGCACATGCCACACAACTCGCGTGTAAGTACGTATTTCTTACTCAACTGTAGATTGACCCTTTTGTCATCATCATCATTTTTTTTTCAGCTGCCTCTCAGAGAAAAATTATTGGTAGAGTTCAACAACAAGAGAAAGAAAAACAAAAATGAAAACAGTTGTGCCTGGGGATAGAATGAGAGTTTAACATTCTCAAGATAATAATATACTAAAGTCTCAGTAAATGGGAACAATTTGTAAGACTGATCTGAAATTTTAAAAAAATTGTGAAATGTTTTATAATATCTAGTTTTATTTCATTTAATTATAAATAACAATATCCCAAATAAACAAAGCACTTACAAGTTGAGACATTATAAGACCTGTTTTAATGTATAGAGAAAACATTTGAAATTAAGTATGTGTAAATAAATGCCACTAAAGTTACTTTAAAAACTTGGAAAACAATTGTCTTTTCTCAGTCAGGCTAATGTCCCTCCTGCCAGTTATAATATATTACTAAAATTTTTTGGTCAGGCAATTGGGGCGAAGTGACTTGCTCAGGGTCACACAGTTAGTAAGTGTTAAGTGTATGAGGACTTGGTCAAGTCCTCCTTACTCCAGGGCTGGTACTATATCCACTGCACCATCTAGCTGCCCCACTAATTTTCTTAATACACCCCCATAGAGTTGTTATGAGAACCAAAAGAGCCATGATAAATGAATGAATACTAAGTGTTTTACAAATTGTAAAGAACACGAAAATAAATATCATGCATGATATTAATCATACCCACAATATTAAAAAAGAATAAAGAAAGAAAACAACAAAAACCCTTTTTCTTTTCCATAGAGCTTGAAATTTGGCTTTATTTTTGTTCAGTCATTCACTCAGACTAATGATGTTCAGGGGCTGAACCCCCAAAATATATTGGGTCTCTTAACCAGTTCAACAAGGTGTCTCAAATGAATTTATTGGCTTCCACCATCACCAAATCAAGAGGCAAAGATTTTATTATGCTGTTGGTAGCAATCTAAGTTCCTAATGAGCCAGTGATTAACAAGTTAGACCCTTTTTTAGTAAAGGAACATAGTAAAGTAAACTTCAGGGTTGTGCATCTATAGCTTGGCCTGTGATATTGATACAATAATGTGGGGACAAAGTAATTTTGTCAATGCTTATCCCTCTGGCCCACCTGGCTACTAAGGATCTGGTCTTTTGCTGGGTTTTTTCCTGATCTCATGGACCAAAGCATTCTCTATATTGTCCATGGGGTTTTCTTGGCAAAGATTCTGGAGTGGTTTGTCATTTCCTTCTCCAGTGGATTGACTCCACTTATCTATCTTGGGTAACACTGCAGGCATAGACTTATATTAAAGACCCTCTGCTAAGACAAGACAAAGATACAAGAGGTATCATAAAATCATAATTCATGTGAGAATTTCAAAAATTAATAAAATGTTTAACATGCTTTCAAGCTTATATCTTATTAATTGTATTTTTCTCTCACTTCTTTCTTCCTTTCTTTGTCTTTCTCACTTTGTTTTTCTCTCCTTTGAATGTTTCTCTCTTCCTTTTCCCATTCCTCCCCCTTCTTCCTTTCTCTTTTCTCCTTTTCCATTTTCTTTCTTTTCCTTCCTTCCTTCTTTCCTTTCTTCTTTCCTTCTTTCTTTTCTTCTTTCCTTCCTACCTTCCTTCCTTCCTTCCTAGCTTCCATATTTTCTTCTTTCCTTCCTTCCTAGCTCCCTAGCTTCCTTCCTTCTTTCCTTCTCTCTTTCCTTCTTAGCTTCCTTCCTTCTTTCTTTGCTTCTTGATTTTCTTTTTTCTTCCCTCTTTTCTTCCTTTTTTCCTTCCTTCTCTCCTTCCTTCCTTCCACTTTTCCTTTTTTCTTCCTTCCTTCTTGGTTTCCTTTTTTTCTTCCTAGTTTTCTTCCTTCCTTATTAGCTTCCTTCCTTCCTTTCTTCTTTCCTTCTTTGCTTCCTCTTTCCTTCTTTCTTAGATTCCTCATTTTCTTCTTTCCTTTTTTTCTTGCTTCCTCCTTTCCTATTTCCTTCTTCCTTCCTTCTTAACTTCCTTCTTTCTTAGTTTCCTTCTTTTCATCCTTCCTCATTCTATTCCTTTCTCCTCTCTCTTTCTTTCTCTTTTTCTCACTCTCTATTTTTCTTTCTCTTCTTCACCCCAGAAAATCAAGATGAAAACATCTTAAGTCAGCATCCCTGATTAGTGTGGCCAGGACAGAACCAGATGTTTTTCAGAGATGAAAGAAATATCCAGGAATGTAGAATTAGCAGTATGCCAGGTGCAAAACTGTGTAATGGCTCTCTTTTCCCATGGATTACATTTATTATTACTCACATTAATATAGCATGTACCAATTCTTAAGTGCTTCTCTCATAAGAACCTTATGAGGTGGGTAACATAATTTTATTTTTAGAACTCTGCACCTGTGATTTTATTGATAGGGTGATCTCTCAATGTGGAGAGATCATGCATGCAAATCAATACTTCTGTAATCCATAGTCTTGGAGTACTGACTGTGGCATTGAATTTAAATTAATCACCAAGGATCATCATAGAGTTAATATGTGTTAGAGACAGAATTAGAACCCAGAATCTAAACTAATCCTTTTATTGCTCTGCCACATTGCTGTTTTATCGATGTAAATATTATGATTCTAATTTTGCAAATGAGGGGACTGAGGCTGAGAAAGACAAGTGACTTTCCTACATCCTTGCAAAAGCAAATGGCATATTGAAGACTTGAACCCAGGCCTCTTGAGTACCATATTCTTTTGAACACAATGTAGTACCTCTCATTTTCATTAGTTTTCTTCTTATTTATCCCTTTCTTGATCCTATACAGACATAAGTACCTGATGAAAAAACCATTTCAACATTAAACTTTTCCATTACATTATAAAATAGCAAAGGTAAAGAAAGAAAAAGTCATTTTTAATGATTGTTGTTGCTCATGACTTCACACAAGCAGAAAAATAATCAGATCCTTAGGAGGATGGAAATGAGCTCTGCATCCAGGAGGGTATTATACATCCCCAAAGCTTTTCATGCCCCAGGGCCTGGGAAGAGGAAGCTGCAGATTTGTTCATGGAGAGGCTGCCAGCACAAGTCCTGGCTGGATAACCTTGACAGGCTGGGCCAGGTAGTAATGTTTGGCTGTGAGTGATGTAGAGAAGAGAAAAAATGTCCTGCCTTTCCTGCCTCTTCATTCCTTCCAACTTTATGTTAACACAGCTGAGTTCTGCTCTCTTTCCTCTCAGGAGACAAGAAACTGCAATGCCAGAGCATCTACTTTACACTTGATGGAAAAGCTTTCAAGTCAACTGCTTGATGTTCCAAATCAGAAAAAAATGAATGGTATCCTCATGCCTCAAAGTCTGCAGGAGAACAGAAGTTTCTGGGAAAGAGAGCAACAGAGGTCAAAGTTTTCTTGCTCTGTCAATAAGATGCTTACATGAAAACTTTGGCAGGCACTATGCCCATGGGGGTGAAAATGTCTCAGCAGAACAAAGATATTCAGAAGCAGGATCTGGCCGGAAGTCTCCCTAAAGCAATATTTCCTACAAAATAAATCAATGCACTCACTTGTTAGTGAGTCAAATTGACAGCATTTTCTGCATGCTCAGGTTGGACATAGCCTCCTGTGGGCTGGGGTTCATAAGGTCTGGCCACTGGAGTCTCTGCTCCTATGCCTCAGAATGTCAGGATAGTAAGAGGAAGCAGCCCCAGCCTTAACGTGCAACCTTGACGTTGGAATTGCCTTTCATTTCATTAAGGGCACAGGAGAAAAATTGATCCTCTTTTGCCAGGTGAAAGAAGCATGGGAAGAAAGAGAAGTCTTCTCTGCCATTAAGTAGAGGAGAAGGCATTTTAGAGGCAAAGTCCAAATATCAAACCATATGAGAATGGTACAGAGTTATTCTATCAACATATTCAGAATGGATAATTTGCACCCAGTTCCCCTACATTTGATGTCAGACTTTTCTACTTGTGATTCTTTTATATAATTCACATTTCCACATATCTTCAAGGTTTGCAAAGTACTTTCTTTAAAACCACCCTGGGAAATATAATATACTACTTGAAGGTTTGAAAAATAGTTTATATGTGTTATCTTAGATCCCTACAACAACCTGTTAATTAAGTGCTATCATTCCTGTCCCCAAATTATAAACAAGGAAACTGAGGTTGAGAGCTTCCATGACTTGTCACAGCCATACAGTTAGTCAATAAATGCCTACTATGTGTCAAGTGCTATGCTAAAGTCTGGGAATATAAAAAAATAAAAGATAGATCCAATCTTCAATCTACTGGCAGAGACAACATTCAAACAATTATACACAAGTAAGATTAGTAGGAAAATAGGAGATTATTAAAAGTGGAAAATATTGGGAAATTAGGAATAAGAATTCTCGATTGTAAATAAGAAGGTTTGGATAAACTAGAATTAAGAATTTTTTGCTGTTTGTAGAAGATGGGATTTCAGTTACATAGGATTTAGTTAGGTTCCTTAGAGGAATCTAGGGAAAACAGTGGGTTTGGGGAGGAAGAACATTCTAAGCATAGAGGACAGGCAGAGAAAATGCCCAAAGGATAAATATTGGGTGTCTTGTTTGAGGAACAACAAGGAGGACAATCTTACTGGAATACTGAAGACCTGAAGAGTATAAGATAAAAGGAGAATAAAAAATTTCAGGTAGGGAGAGGTTTGTGAAGAGCTTTGAAAGCCTAACAGAGGATTTTGTGTTTGACCCTGGAGAAGATAGTCACTGGAACCACTTAGTGAGTAGGGAGTAGCATGGTTGGATTTCCCCTTTATGTAAATTACTTTGGCAGCTAAATGGAAGAGTAGCCTGAAGAGAAACCTGAGTCAGGCAGACTATTGTATTGGACTATTTTAATAGTCCAAGTCTGAAGAGATAGGGTCCTTTATCAAAATAGTAGCAGGATCCAAAAAAAAAAGAAGATAAAATCAACAAATTTTTCCAATAGATTGACTATGGGGGATGAGAGATAGGGAAAAAGTTGAGGATATCTAGATTGCCAATCTAAAATGGGGTTGTCCTCAGCAATAATTGGGAAATTAGGTAGAGAGGAGAGATCAGATTAAAAAACTGAGTTCAGCTTTGAACATGTTAAATTGAAGATGTATATGGGACATCTAGTTTGAGATATCTATAAGTCAGTTGGAGTTATGAGATTGGAAGTCAGCAGAGAGGTTGGGGAAAAAGGTAGATTTGAAAGTCATTCAGAGATCATCAAGTGAAGAAGCATAGGGTCAGAAGAGGGCCAAAATGGAACTTTGTGGAATACTTGTAATTAGATGGTATAACTAAGGTGAGATCCACTAAAGGAGACTGAGAAAGAATGATCTGAAGGGAAGAAGAGAATGAGGGGAGAGTAGTGATCTAAAATATAGAAAGTAGAAAATATTAAGGAGAGTAATCAACAATGTCAACAGCTACAGAGAGGTCAAAGAAAATGAGGATTGAGAGAAGGCCATTGGATTTGGCAATTAAGAGATGTTGGTAAATTTGGAGGGATTAAATGTAATGATGAGCTTGGGATCCAGATTATGGGAAGTGACAAAGTGAAGAAGAAGAAAGTGGAAATCCCTATTTTAAATGACCTTTTTATGGAGACTGGCCACAAAGCACAGAAGAAATATAAGGTTAATTAATGAGGATAAGAAGATCAAGGGAGGATTTTGTTTTGTTTTTTTTTTCCTTGAGGGAATATCATGGACTTTTTTTTTTCTGCTTTTTTGCTGAGGCAATTGGGGTTAAGTGACTTGCCCAGGGTCACACATCTAGGAAGTGTCTGAGACGAGATTTGAACTCAGGTCCTCCTAACTTCAGGGCTGGTGCTCTAACCACTGCGCCACCTAGCTGCCCCTCATGGACATTTTTGTAGGCAGAGGGAAAGATCCAGTAAAGAAGGAAGGATTGAAGATAAGTAATAAAGTAGGGATGACAGAAGGAGCAATCTATTGAAGGAGTTGAGATAGGGTGCATTCACTTGTGAAGACAGAAAAGTGGGCACTGGTAAAAAGCAAGGCTATTTTTTTTTAATTTGAGACAGAGGTGAAGGAAAAAGATAGTGGCAGAAGGCATCTAAGTGATATGGAATGAAAGATAGTGGGTAATAAGGAGCTCATGGCAAATGACCTCAATTTTTTTTCTGTAAAATGTGAGGCAAAGTTTTCATTTAAGAGAGTAGAGAAAAAAGGAGAATCATAGGAAATTTTAGGAAAGATAAAAAAAATTGGAGGCAGTAGAGATTTCTATGGAGCGTAAGATAGTGAGTTGATTGTCTAAAAGCATAGAGGGCCCACTTGAGGTTGTGTAATATAAATTAGCAATGTGCCTAGTCAGAATGGTTACATGATTTTCTCCCACCTACACTCAATAGTACTTGTATAGGAATGAAGGCAATGAATGGTAGGAGTCATCCAAGGTTAATGCTTGGCACAAGACAATCAGTGATAGGATTAAGGAGCCAAAGACTCAAGGTTAAGAGGCCAGTTGAATTTTTTCACCAAGGATTCAAGATAGACAAAAGAGAAAAGGGTGACTAGTGCACAGGTGATATCTGGGAAAGAACTGACGAATCAAGGAATTAGAGAGTATCTTAGACAGGATTCAGACTCATGTTTTCCTAATGTCAAGTCTTTCACTTTATTCACTATATCAACTATATGTTTATCTAGCAAAAGCTTTATCACTCCTATTTCATTGATGAGAAATATAACATTAAGAATTTGATTAAGTAATTAATTAATATCTCAATTAATTAGGAGATTAGGAGTGAAGGATATGCCTATGGTCACAGACAGCTCATGACTAACAAATCCTTTATGCAAACTGAGGCTATCTGACACTAGTGTTGCTCCTAAACAACTCACCTTCCTCCCTTTCTCCATATAAGAGTCAATATTCCTATGAGAACACAAATAAAAATAATAAAGATTAGAATAATACTATAATGCTAATATTAGGATTTTGAGGGCAGGGAACTAGATTAACCCCATACAAACATGAAGTGATCTAAGGAAGGCTTCAATAACTCTTTTGTCATACTGCTCTGCACCCCAAATTTCACCATTTCATTCCTTTGGGTTAAGGCATTGTCCCTTGTTAAAATTGTAAAATGAGAAATTGAACTCTATGGCCTCTAAAGTCTTTCTTATTTTTAAATCTATGACCCTACAAAAATACATATAATATTAGAACAGCAGAGCTAGGAATATCATTCATTAACTTTCTGAAAGTGAATTAATAAGAAGTTGATGTGGTAGAATGAGCATAGGGTCAAAAGTCACGAAGTCTGCTGCCAATTCTAGTCAAGTTATTTAACTTCTCAGGGTCCTTTAGGCCATTCTCCAATGCTCTTATAGAATATTACCTCATCTGCATTGGTACAAACAGTTTTTTCTCCCTGAGAAATCCTTATACCTGCAAAATCGCGAATCTGGTACAAAAACAAAGCTTAGGAGTCCCAGGTTCTGGTATCACTTGGATCAGTCAATAAAACTTTCTGAACCCTGATTCATTCATCTGTTACATGAAGGAATAGACTAGATTATTAATTGATAGACTTGGTTATTAAGTTGAGGTCCACAGAACTCCATGGAGGAAGATAAATTACAGAGAGATTCATGAACTTAGGAAAAAAGAAAAACATCTCTATTTAAATATAATTGGTTTCCTTTTTAATTCTGTGCCCTTCATTGTGTTCTTTTTTTGCATTTAAAAATATAAGAAAGAGTTGAAAAGGCTTAATCATACTGCTGAAGGGATCCATGGGAGACACAAAACAGATGAAGGACCCCCAGATTAGGTCTCTAGATTTCCTTCCACTTCTAAAAAAAAGGATAAATCTGTGATCTTTTTGTATCTAAGATTCCTTTGAGAATGAGATATGAGAGAGAGTTTTTTTTTGCTTTTTTGATGGAGGTTGAAAAGGAGGCAATTTGTGGAAAGTATAATATCCAAAGAAAACAAGCCTGAAAGAGGTGGTGAAATTGGGAACTATAAAGGAAGTTATCTAAGAGCCTTGGATACTCTATAGATAAAATTATGCTATGGAAAAGGAATTAAATGTCTCAATAGCCTCTCCTCTCTTCTGTTTATTGAAAGAACAACTATTGCTATCATGAAGGCACGGGAGCTGTGTAGAAATCCTGCCACATGCTCAGATTTGTGTTTCTACTAAGAAGAGAGTTAGATACCACATCTATCACTAAGTTTCTTTTAATTGAATGTCTTCTCCATTAATGAGATATTGGAGCCTATATTGCTGACAGAATGTGGTGAAGTGAGGCAAGGACATTTAATAGTAATATCACTGTTCGCAGAAATTTGACCTCCAGGAGCATGGAGAACAAACTAGTAAGACCTTTCTTTATCTTGTAATTTTCAGACAGTTAACTTCTCCTGTTTATTTTTCTTCTGAAGGTATCCCAGGTCTGTGCCATTTCCTTCATACCTCATTTTCCCTAAATATCTATCTTATCACTTAAAGGAACATTGCCCAGCAGTCATAGTGGCTAGAGGATTCAGTTTTTGCCTTCATTCTCCTTTCTGGTTTTTTTTTTTTTTTTGGAAATTCATCCCCATTTTGGAAAGCTTGAGACTCTGCTTGTTCTTCAGGTAATGGAATTGAAAATAAGCCTGGTATACCCGGCAGTAGAAAATCATACAATTGTCCTAAAAATGAAAGAAATACTTTTTCTATACAGACACTATAGTTTATACAAATAGCAATTTAACCTCGGGTAGACTGATCTTGTATATACTCCAATTTTGTTTTGTTTTGGTTTTGGGAAAACTTTTACTGCTACCACTTGGACCATCCTGAGACCTGATTTAGATCCATTGGAGGAAAGAATAGAATTCTTATAGCATCTCTTGAAAGGTTGATGATAGCTGCTTTGGGGAGGAATTTCAGCTCCTAAAAGTACAACTGGGGACCAGAATATCAGCAGTTGTGAAACAATAGATTTATATATATAAGTTGGGAATATTATAACAAGTACCTTGTTGTTCAATTGTTTTGAGTCTTGTCTGATACTTTGTTATCCCATTTGGTGTTCTCTTAGCAAAGATACTAAACAGGCATTTCCTTCTCCAATTCATTTTACAGGTTAGGAAAATTAGGCAAACAGGGTTAAGTATAGTGCACAGGGTCACAGAGTTAGTTAGCATCTGAAGCCAGATATGAATTCAGGAAGAGAAATCTTCCTGACTCCAGGATCTGCACTGTATTTACTGTGTCACCAAGCTGTC
This sequence comes from Myrmecobius fasciatus, assembly GCA_023553655.1. Lineage (NCBI taxonomy): Eukaryota > Metazoa > Chordata > Mammalia > Dasyuromorphia > Myrmecobiidae > Myrmecobius > Myrmecobius fasciatus. Next base: position 86,688 of record JAJPUD010003053.1, on the reverse strand, counting down.
TTTAAATATCTTAGGTTAAATGATTGCATGGTATAGGGGAAGGAAGTAGTTTGTTAAATAAATTTGTGAATAATTTAATTTGTACACTAGTTGAGAATTAGGGCTTTGGGAAAGGTGATCACAAAATTTTGAAATATGAAGGAAAACATACTTAGATTTGTCTAAAGAACAATACGGCATAGTTCTAGAAATCTTCTATGGTATGACATTGGTTATTATAGTTTATACTTTTTATGCATAAATTATTAAATATGTAGATATCCCATAAAACATTAATATATAATGGGCATTTATGTGTATATGTCTAGGTGGTAGCATTGCCTCGAAGGGTTTAAAGATTGAAGTTTAAAAATAAAATCAATCAATTCTCTGGTTCCCACCTTTGGAATGTGGGTGTTTTCCTGCTAGGTAATTCCCATACCCTAATCACAATTCTCAACTCCAGTCCTGAAGAAAATTTTTCTATGTTCATTTGCGGAGAAGAGCTGGTTGGGAGACATCATGAGGAAATGTGAAACAACTGCTCAGGATTGGCCCAAAAAACAAATGGCATTCTGGCTCATTTTTCCTTGTGGGTATAATTCTGACCCCTCCTAACCTCTAATGTAGTTTAATTTTGCTCATTAAAAATAAAAAAAAACAAATAAATTCATACAAATAATAACATTCTCTCTCCCTCAATTATTTTCATATCAATGTGAACATGCATGTGTGTGTACATATACATGTGTGCACATGTGTGGTGAGGGGGAAAAGAAAATAATTCCTTCTGCCTCAACAGTCAGAAAATGTTTGTCCTTCCTATGTTTTCATCACTCTGTACCTCAAGTCATTCCATAGATCTTTCTCTTTAAGACCAGATTTTCACAATGAAAAATATATACACATCAAAAGCAATCAAGTCCAATCATCATTTCTTATCAAGTACAAGGCAGTTTTTTTAAATTAAAAATTATTATTTATAAACATTATTTTATTTTAATTTTTGATTTCCTTTTTTAAGTTTTGATTTTCAAATTCTCTCCCTTCCTATTGCTCTTCACCAAACCATTAAGAAGTGAAGCAAGATATCAATTAATTACACATGTGGAATCATGCAAACATGTTTATATATTAGCTATATTGTCAAATAAAATTTGAGAAAATTATACTTTACTTTCCACTCAAAATTCATCATTTCTATCTCTGGAAGCAGATAGCACTTTTTCAACATGAGTCATTTGGAATTGTCTCCAATCATCGTATTGATCAGAGAAGTCAAGTTTTTCATAGTTGATCATCATTACAACATTGTTATTACTGTGTACAATGCTCTCCCAGTTCTTCTCACTCACTTTTTATAAGTTCCAAAGTCTTGCCATGTGTTTTTTTTAAATAACCCCACTTTTCATTTCTTATAGCATAATACTGCATTGCAATCATATGTTACAATTCGTCCAGCTATTCCCCAATTGATGAGAATTCCCTCAATTTCCAATTCTTTGTTAGCACAAAAAGAACTGCTATACATTTTTTCATATAGATCCTTTTCTTTTTGTTAATCTCTGTGATAGATGATTTATTGGATCCCTATCTTATTCCAATCAATATTAATCAGTGGATATGATTTGTACAGGGGTAGTGATTATAAGTTCTGAGAGTAGAGTTGTGAACTGCAGATTGAAAATTGCTTAGCCATAGGAAGCTAATTAGAGAGTTCCACCTTTGTTTTCCTTGTCGTAATGACCAAGTCCAGCATGACAGACATGCTTCAATTACATGAAAAGTCCTCCAGTTATTTTGGTTGTCCCTCCATCCCTTGTCATCCCTCTATTGTTCAACATGGGAGATGACCATAAACTTGTAGCCAATGAGTGGCCCTTGTTGCTGAACTCTGACTTTTCCTTCTACCAGTCCATTGATCTATGCAGATGTTTTGATTTCCAGTCATAAACCCAATATCATAAGCCTACATATTGGCTTTGTAAGTCCTAGAAGTTCAAGACAGATTTATTAAGGTCTGCTCACTAGCCCATTTGTCAACTGATGGGATTCTGTATTTTGTGCTGGCCTTCCTGGGGAGTCAAGGGCAAGGTCTATTTACCAATAAGACTCTATTCTTGGCCTCCTCTACCTGTATTGTCTTCATATCAGGTGCTATAAAATTGAAGGAAGGGGAGCATCTCAGATCAGCAGAAAGATGAGTCCATTTTATTAAAGGGGACCATGGACCCTTTAACAAAGTTAATTGATTCAGTGCTCTGCCTCAGTAGTTATCTTTCTTTGAGATTGAATAGTTTTGAAAATCCCCAAATCTCTTTAGAATATAGATCAAGCAACTACATTTCTAGATCATAGGTCATACAGCTTATATATAACCCATTGGGCATAGTTCCAAATTGTTCTCCAGAGTGGTTAGACTAGTTCACAAGCCGACCAATATTTTATTATTTTTCCTTATTTCCTCCAGCATTTGTCATTTCTGTTAAGTATGAGGTGACACCTCAGAGTTATTTTAATTTGCATTTCTCCAATCAATTAATACTTAGAACATTTTATATGACTATAATTAGCCTTGATTTCTTCTTCTGAAAACTGCCTGCTCATCATATACTTTGCCTATTTATCAATTGGGTTAGTGGCTGTTATTTCTACAAATCTGGCTCAATTCCCTACATATTTGAGAAATGAGGCCTTTATCAGAGAAACTTATAAAAATTATAACACTTCTCTCTCTCTATCTATATAATTTTATCAGAGGAACTTGTAAGAAATTATGAGAGCTTTTAGCAAAATGTAGTTTCTCTGATTATTTCTTTTAATTAAGTCCATTTTTGCTTTCGCTTTGTCTGAGATCATAATGGTTAACCTTGCCTTTTTAAAGTTTAGCTGAAGCACATTAGATTCTGTTCCAGCCCTATATTTTAACTCTATGTGTATCTTCCTCAAATGTATCTTTTAAATAATATCCTTTTGGATTCTGGTTTCTAAACCATTCTTTATAGATGTGCTCATGTCATTCACATTCACAGTTATGATTACTAAATGTGTATTTCCCTCCATCATATGTTCTTGTTTTTATCCTTCTCTCTTTTTTTTAACCCTGTCCCTCTTCAAAAGTCTGTTTTGCCTCTGACCATTGCTTCCCTTATTCCTTCCTTTTTATTATCACCCCCCCAATCCATATATCTACTCCCCTTTCCCTTTTATTTCTTCTTTGGGTAGAAATTTCTATACCCAACTGAGTGTGTGTGTGTGTGTGTGTGTGTGTATGTGTACACATATACATATGTATATGTACACACACATATATTCTTCCCTTTTTCAACCAATTCCAATGAGAGTAAGGTTCAAGCATTGTCAACCATATCACATCCCTTTACTCTAAAAGTTCTTTCTTGCAAGCTTCTTTTATGTGAGAAAATTTTCTCCATTTTACTTCTCCATTCCCTCTTCCTCCAAGGAGTCTTTTCACCTTTTCATATTTTTTTAGATTACTCCAACATAGTCCTAACACTCATACCATCTGTCTATGTGGTCTCCTTCTAACTGTCCTAATAATGATAAAATCTTAGGAGTAACATGTATAATCTTCTCAAATAGGAATAGAAAATTTAAATTTTATTGAGTCTCATGCTTATTCTTTTATGTTTATCTTTTTATGCTTCTCTTGAGCTTTCTGTTTGAATTTCAGATTTTCTATTCAGTTCTTGTCTTTTTTTTTATCAGATGTTTATCTTTGAATATCTATTTCCCTCTTCCCCTTCTCCAATGATTGCACTTAGTTTTGCTGGGTAGGTTAATCTTGATTATACTTGTTTCTTTACTTTTCAAATATCATATTCTACGTCCTTCAATCCTTTAATATGTAAGTTGCTAAATCTGTGTGGATTTGTTTTGCTTGACTATAAAATTTGTTGCAAGGGAAGACCTCTTTTGAGCAAGGGGGAAGTTGCATTAAGTAGAAGAGGCAAATAAGAAAAATGAAGGATGTTGAGAGACAAATAGATAATCTTTGGAACTAATAAAAATTGTCTTACATTTAAAAAAAACAAGCAAAATATAATAGAAATTCACAGTTTCACATGTAATCCTTTTCTGTTCTTTTTTGTGGAATTCTTTGCTGATGTTTGTCAAGTTCAGAATAATAACAAAGATTAAAAATATAAAATCCAAAATAAAAAAGTGAGAGGACAAATGATTTCATCTGGGTTGTATCTCATATTACTTTTATTGAGAAAATTTGAGAAAGATGGTTCTTTAAATGCTTTCTAACTTGACTTTCTATAGTGGCCTGAATGTTCTTCTAATGACACTGAATCCCAGTTATCACATTTATTTCCTCTCTTTCATTGTTAGTGTCTCAGTAGCAGGATATGATTTAGTCGAGCTGGAGCACTTGTACTTATGCTGAAATCCCTGAGTTCCTAACTTACTATGCCTGCTTCCAACACTTCCCCATTAGTTCAGCAGAAGAATGCTTAGTACAGTGGAGTGAGATCATAAGGACCTATTTAAGTCTGAATATGAGAGGACAGGTACAGGATGCTGCAGCTAAAAGATAAAAATGGTGATAGATAAAAGGTTGTCATTGTTGTCCAACTCTGTGATCTCAAAGACTTCTGTTCATGGAGTTTTCTTGGCAAAAATACTGGAATGGTTTTCCATTTTCTTTGCCAGTGATAAATAAAAGTTAAAAGACTTGCCTAAAGTCCCACAACTAGAAAATTTCTAAGATTGGATTAGAATTCAAGCCTATTCTCACTCCAAATCTAGACTGTACCACTTTGCTGTCCCCTTAAAGACAGTAGAATGCAATTCCCTTGGGGAAAAAAAATTCATGGTTTAGTAGATAGAGCACTACATTTGGCATCAAATTTGAACCAAGTCTCAGATACTGTGTGTGCTTGTCCAAAATCCTTAACCTTGATGGTTACCTTCAGTTTCCCTATATTTATAATGAGTGAGTTGGACTCAGTGACTCTAAGTTCCCTTTCCATTTTAAATCTATAATACTATTATCTGTGACTGTTGTTTTTGTCTTTGCATTTCCAAATACCTAGGACAGTACTTGGCACAGAATAGGGACATGATATATGCTTGTTCAATGAAATTGAATTGAAAGCTTAGGAATGATCAAACTGGGAAAGTGAAGATGCTTGGGAATATAATTTGTGGTAATTCTGATTGTGAAGAGACCAATAATATAGATAAAGAGAGACACACTATATTATTGAGCTGTTAGATTTTGTACTTTTAAAATCCCTGGAAGCGTCTCTATTTAGATCTTTGAAGCTGGGATTTAAAGGAGAAAAATTGAGTTCCATAGGAGAAGGCCCGTACTGAAGAAGGAAGGGATAACCTGGCAATATAACATACACCTTAAGGTATGAGGGAGTGTTTGTGGATAAAGTGATTGACTACAGCTATAAATAGGAAAGAGGGGAGTGGTGAGATCAGGCATTCTTTATTTGGAAATAAATAAATGCAACTTTTCAGAATGCTTGTACCCATTCTTAGGTATATTGACCTATCACTGTGCTTGCCATTTCCCTTTTTTATTATCTTTTTCAATATGATGGATGTGAAGTAGAACCTCAGAGTGCTTTCATTTTGCCTGATTATGCACATTAAATGTTTTCAGGGAGTAGAAAGAAAAATCAAAATTAAATTAATATTAATTAAAATGATACTTTAATAAAAATAGCATCAATTAGCAACAAAAATCAAGTTAAACACAATGGTTTGCTATTCTTTGCTAAGGTTAAGGAATATTCTTTTTTATTCCTTTATCAACAATTGCAATTATTCTTAAGTATTATTTTGCTTAATGGCTTTTGGGGAATATGCCTTGTAAATCTGCTACAACAAGTCAAAATTTATCAATAAAAACAAGATAGACTTTTCAAAAGGTCAAATTTTGCCATTAATGTGACTCTCAGCACCTAGTCAGAGCTCAGGATTGCTAGCTGACTCTACAGGCAGCCATGATAAGTGTCCAGTTAGAAGCACTGACAATGGGTTTTAGTCACAAATTATCAACAATTCCTTGCAGTTTATGGACTGACTAACAGAAGGCTACCAAGTTGAACAGAACAAGTGGCTGGGTTCTTTTCTATACAAGCACTATACAAGCAAATGGTGACATAGGTCACATAAGCAAGAGCCCTTGAACTTCTATCACTGGACATCCATTAACAGGGATGCTTTGCTTTCACATTTCTTGCTTTTGCCCAGAGCTTGTTTTAATCAATTCCCATTCCACCTTGATTGCCAGTGTGATCTCTAGAGCTCCTGGATTTATTTAATTAGTGCTTATCTCCCTGTTCTACCGGGGATCAGCAGGTTTAAGATGCTAGCAGGGATGTAGAACAGATCTCAAGGTAGGGGCACAGGAGTTTCAGGCTCCCTCAGTTAGGAAGCCATATTTATCTTTTCCACTAAGCCTAACTGCCTACAGGTAAGATCAAACCTGTGTCTGCTCCAGGCTGCCATGACATCTGGTATCTAGAGAGTCATCTGTCTTCAGTGGTCCACACACTTATAATTTTACTGCTGGAGGACTGCAGGGTTCTCCTGGCTGATCACCTACAAAAAAAATGGGACCCTTAGGGGAACAACTTGCTACTTAAGAATATTCATATTGAGAGTCACTCAGGCAGGGATTTGGACTGATATTCACTGGCTTGTTTGCTTCCAGCTCCAAGCAAAAGATTCTGAACTTAATAAGAGATGCTCTTTTATTAGACCAAGGTCATTCAACCTTCATTTCCCTTTTGGCTCTGCTTTTGAGTTTTTGGATTATAATATGTAGCTTCAGCTACAGCATAACCTTGACATTTCCTTCAGTGTTTGAGTCCTCCTCACCTTGGAACCTTCTTCCATCATATCAGCCCCCTTCTTCCCTTTGTGACCTCTTCCCAGGGGCCTCCATTTAGGTAAGCCAAATTTTATTTCTCTCATATCTACTTCTGAGCTTTTGAACTTTGATACATCTCCTCTGAAAATACCTTCTTACTTCCTCACCTCCTATTTTTTGTATTTTTATCTCCTTTTCAAGTAATCTCTGCTCATTAGAATATAAATTCCTTGAGGGCATGAATTATCCTTATTTTTGCTTCTATTCAGGCCCTGCCTACTACAGTGCCTTCTTTGTTATTAACAATGGCCTAATAAATTATTGTTCTCTTGCTTTATTTAAAAAAAATCATCTATTCCCCTATATACTCTCAGATTAGCCTAAAATACTTATGATTGTAAATCTCATTTATAGAATATGCATGTGGATAAGCAGAACATTTTCCATTAAAGATCTTGACAAAAATTTCCCTTTTATTCTAAGTTAACAGTTGTTGTTATGTATATCTTCCATTTGTAATGAAAACTCAAATCTATTGAATTTTAGAAGAATACAGTAGAAAGAATCTGTAAGCCAATAAGTGAATAAATAAACATATATTAAGTTCCTATTATGTGCAAGGCTCTGTGCCAACCATTGGGAATTCAAAGAAGGACAAAAGGCAATTTTACTTGCAATTTTAATGGGGGATACAACATGTAAACAACTGTGTACAAATGAGCTATATAAAGGATAAATAGAAAATAACCAACAGAGGAAGGCATTAGAATTAAGAGGGACTGGAAAAAACTTCCTGTGGATCAGTGGTTCTCATTTTTTTTTATTTCAGGTCCCTTTAAGCTTATTTAAATTATTGAGGAACCCCCCCCCCCAAAGAGTGGCTGTTTGTGTTATACATATGTATATTAATATTTATATCTATTAATATTTACCATACTAGAAATTTAAATGGCTAAGCATTGAAAGCAGTTTTCATTTTGTTGCAGAACCCCCCAGGGGCACCTCAGAACATATTTTGAGAACCACCATAGATGATGACATTTTAGCTAAAAATGTAAGGAAAGCAAGGAAGCCACAAGGAGGAGATAAGGAGAGAAAACATATCCAGTCTGGGGGACAGACAGAGAAAATGGAAGGGAAGAAAAATGGAGTGTAGAGAAAGGAACAAGAAGGAGGTCAGTGTCATTGGTTTGAATAGTGTGTAGTGGGATGTGGGGAGAAGAAAATAGAAGACTGTAGAAATAAAGGGGACTAGGTGATGGAGGTCTTTAAATGCCAAAGAAAAGATATAATTTTTGAGCCTGGAGGTGATAGGAAACTACTGGAAAGAGCACTGGTTTGAGAGTTAAAGCATTTGGATTAAATCCAGTTTTTGATACTACCTGCATGAGCTCAGGCAACCCACTTATTCTTTTGGGGCCTCAATTTTCTCATCTACAAAATGAGGGAATGAAGTAGACTAGATGGCCTCCAGGATCCCTTCCACCTTTTTAAATCTGTGATATTCACTAAGTGCCTCTTTGAGGGGAATTGATGGAGACTTCAACAATGACTGTTTAATCAGATACAAGCCACAGAAGATTTATTCAAATTAGGAGTAACCTTGATGAAAGTATTTAATAAATAGGCATCTTTACCAACTCACATTTAACTGAAAGATACAGAGATCCATTAAGCTAATTATTTTTTGGTTATTTTTAAAGGATGCTATTTGGTAGAACAAAACAGTTTTATAAGATTTTCTCCACAATAATAGTATATCTTCATCCATACAGCTCAGCTATAATTATAAAAGAATCCTTTAGATAAAACCATTCCATTTCTCCCCCTTTATCGGGATCCTGATAAATATATTTGTATAATGTTCTATTCTATCATGTAAGTGGAAAATGTTAGGATTTTGTTATGTATGAAAAAGCAAGCCTTCAATGATCTAAATGACTCCTTCTCTGTGATTGGGGAGGCTAATGATGCAATCATTCACAAATTGCTTCAATTAATTGAAGAAAGAAGACAGAAGTTTAGATTCTTCCAGGAGTCGAGGAGACCTGAAGGATGACAGAGAAGAAAGACAATGAGCTGGACTTATAGTTGAAAAGGAAGCAGAGACAGGGCTCTATTGCTTTTGGGAAATTACAAAGCTCTTTTACTGATTCTAAGTTACACCTGCAAATAAAAACCCATCTTTTTCAGAAGCAACATTTTACCAGTGTTGTTTTATAGTCACAAATCATGGAAGACCTCTGCCTCTAGCTAAGTATCACACAGAGGAAAATGGGGACGCATATAGTAGGTATGAGCAGCCTGTAGGCATATCACAATAGAGAAATCAGAAGAAAAATGAGGTAAAGAACATTATCAGATAATTTTGTAACTGAAGGAAAACATTATTTGATCACACAATGAGACAAGGCATGATATCCAGAATATTTTATTGTTAATCTTACTATAAGAAAAGAGAAAGTTAGGAAGGTCCTCTACTTGTTAGGTCTACCCTATGAAATGAACTTTTGGGAGATTAACCACAAGAGTCATGCAGTATAGACAAGTATGGATGGGATTGAACTCTACATTTGGAGGGAAGTCCTAAAACAATGAGATCACAGACCCATTTGTGGGTTTATATACTCCTGAGATATAGCCATGCTTTATTAAGTAAAAATTTCTATCAAGATGAGCAACTTTGGCTGTATATCAAGGGACCATGCTAGAAGAAAAATTATGATCAATTAAAAAGTAGAAATGACTCAAGGTGAGTAAAGATACAGACCTGATAATACAAGATAGCAGTTTTTTTCTCTACCAATTAAAATTCTAAGAAATACCAAATAGAAAAAGAGAAGGTTCAAGGATAGAATTCCTGTTTTATCATCCACTATCTACAAGTATACCTTATAATGATAGTGTTTTATTTGTTGCTATTATTAATTTGTCCTACAATGATCACGTTTGATTTTTAATTTTATTATGATGATCATGTAAACATGTTTAAGAATAGGAAGGGATATGAGAAGATTTGGAGAGATGTTAGGGAAAAGTTATTAGGAAAAGAGCCATTTAGATACTTGTTAATATGCATGTAGAGAAGGAAAAAAGCTAAACCAGCTGCATAATGTTCCCACAGACAATTTGATATACTTTTCAATGACTTTTATTTACCATGTAGTGTGAAACCTATGGCTGCAATAGTTGCCTTTTATTGTTTTCTTGCATATTTTGATCTTTGTTTCATCCTTTAAGTTGAATACTCTTATTTTAATAGATTCCCTCAATTAGAAGACCCAGTTGGTGCTAGAAAGCTTTGTTGCTCTAATGGGTAATCTGATCAATCGGCAATCCGTAAGCAAAGAGATAATATTAGTAGGCTGCTCATTGCTCACAAATACAGTGGGGCTTTTGAGTGGTTCATTTGATTGAATCTACCTGAGGTAGACAGACAGATAGATAAGACAGACAGATAGATAGATAGATGATAGATAGATAGATAGGAATAGTGAAAAGAAATTTAGAAGTGACTTCAAGAAGGTTGTGGCAGTACTTTTCCAAATATCCTAGTTTTTTTTTAAAGCAACATATAAATAAGAAGAATAAATTGGTGACCTCTCTTATGGTTCACAATATTAATGGGGCATTCTTTACTGTAAATATTACTATTTTAAATCTAGGGTAAGGTATCATTATCATAATAATATTTCTATAACCTCAAAGTAGCTAGTTCTCACTTGGTTCACTACTGACCTAAATATTATATTTTTTATATAGTAGGAAATTGTATGTATGAATCAACAAACATAAACCCATACCTTAACTAGGATCTGAGC
>JAJPUD010003053.1:29144-76019 GCA_023553655.1 Myrmecobius fasciatus | reverse complement strand
TATTGTGCAATTGTATAATGTATGTGCCAAGATGACAGAAATGTCTGCAAAACCAGGCTGAATTAAATATAGAAATTCTGAACAAAGAATATCTGTTCCTACTCTGAGAATTTCATGACATGGGAATAAAGCTCATGCCCATATTCTCTGATATACAACTTTTGTTTTTCATAACCAGTTGGGCAAGTAGCTTTTAAAAGCTTTTGTATTTCTCTTGAACTCAAGTTCAAGATCATTCTTGCTTCAGGCTCAGGGAATTGAACCAAGGTTAACTGACCATGTCATTAACCCTATAATGGGATATTTTGCCCCAGATAAATGGAGGATGTCAGGTAATATTATGAACCATAAGAGAGATCACAAATCCATTCTACTTCCTACTTATATATTTATTGCTTCCACCATCAGCACCATTTTCAGGACCAGTACCATCATGCATCAATTCCACCTATTTCTGAAGCTTATTCCTGGGAGAACAAGGAAAATATGTTCAGTAAGGAAATAAACTGAAAATACTCCCATTTAATTCAGCTACATGAAGGTCTCTTCTCCAAGTTTCCCATTGCTTTCTACCAGCTAAGCACTGAAGAGTACCTCAAGCTCTTTCTAACTGTTTTGGAATCAGGTGAGCAGAAAGTATTGGAAGAAGTCATTATGATTTAGCTCTAACTACAGAGGATATTCTAAGCATGGAGACAAAAGAATGGAGGTGGGGAACATAAAGCTGTGGAGTCAGGGATAATAAGTAGGAGAAATGAAAACACAGAGTATGTGCAGAGTGATATAAAACACTGGGAAAGATAGGTTGGAGCCAGACTATGAAAGTGTCACAAAAAGAAGAATTTTATCATGGTGACAATAGAAAAAGCCTTACTATTTGCTTGCATCTATTTTGATCTTGGTTTCATCCATTAGATTGAATACTCTTATTTTAATAGATTCACTCAATTAGAAGAGCCAATTGGTGCTGGAAAGCATTGTTGCTGTAATGGGTAATCTACTTGAGCAAGTGAAAAAAATATGGTCTGATCTTTGCTTACTTTGGCAAAGGTTCAGATGATGGACTTGAGAAGGGAAAAATTGGAGGCAAACAAAGGGAGGCTATTAGTATAGCAGTTCAGGTGAGAGGTGTTGAGGGTCTAAACTAGGACTCTGGCCAAGAGAGGAGCCAGAGAGATAAATGGGAGAGATATTGTGGAGATAGAAACATCAAAACTTGGCAATGGGTTAGAGATATGGGGAGTAAGGGAGAGAGAAGATGAAGAGATGTGGATTAGGCAAAAAGACAATTCAGATCTGGTTGGATGGCGAGACTCAAGGAGTAGTTGCTAATTATTCAAGGAACGGTGTATTCTGCAGCAGATCTGTGTTGGCCCTATACTTATTCATCAAGAACTTGGATGAAGTCATAAATGGCATGGATACTTGGGTCCCTAGAAGAATGATGGAGTCCTTGATACTTGAGGAAAATAGGTAGTAGGGTGAGATGCAGGGAAAATATAATGAAGCAGCTGAGTAAGACAGTAGATAGAGTATCAGGGACCCAAAGTTAGACAGATGAGTTCAAATCTATTATTTCAATACACATTTATAGCTGAGTGACTTTGGGCAGAACTCTTAACCTTGCTCTCTACCTCAGTTTCTTCTTCCGTAAAGTGAGATAATAATAGCATCTCTGTGACAGGGTTGATGTGAGGATAAAATGACATGATGTTTATAGTGTTTTGCAAATCTGAAAGTGATATATAAATGCTAGCTGTTTTTCTTATGAATTCTATTTTAGACATGTTGAGTTTTAAATATCCATGGAACATTCAGGAGGAGGTGTTTAGAACTTATTTGATAATGCTGGATTGCAGCTCAAGAAAGAGGAGAAGGTTTAGATATATAGATTTGGGAGCCATGTAGGTAGTACTGAATGCATAGTTTTAATTATAGCTTTGCCACAAGTTTTGCGACAATATGTAATTCATCTCTCTCTGAACCAAATTTCTTTCTTTGTAAAAAGAGAATAATGACTTTTAAACATCTTGTTTCATAGGGCCATTTAGCAATATAGAATGTAAGTGTTCTCTGTTAATAGAGCCTCAATTAGCACTGCTCATAGAACTTCAAGTCTAAGAATTCTTCCATCACTACTTTTCACTAATTCTATTTTTAAAGAGTTGTTTCCTTTTTCCATTTCAACAAATCTGTTTTTAAGAAGTGGTTTTCTTTGGTATATTTTTCTCTCCATTTCACCAATTGTAGCTATCTATGATCAGAGATTTTTTTTTTGCTTTTTTGCTCATTTTTAAAGGTTGAAGTTTGTTCCTAGGACAAGGGGAAGATTGTCCCAAGCTTCCTCTACATGTTTTGGAGTTTTATATTGTGCTGGGGTTGAAGCTGCCAGCTTCCTTCCCATGTTGGGTAGGTGTGGCCATGTACCACTTGCTATGTTGGAGTTCAGGGGCTTACTATTTGCTTTCGGTAATTGCTCTGGAGATCTCTTAACTAGTCTGCTGATCCATTGGCTTCTGAACAAGGACAGAGTAGCCAAAACTGCTGTATTTTGGCAAAAAGACCTCTCCACCCTGGGACTTCCTCTGCTGGGTCATGTCCTCCCCTACTCAATTAAGACAGATCTTTCCTGAAGTTCTTCCAAAATATCTTCTGCTAGAAATTTGCAACACAACACTTCAAATATTTGTGGGTTCTGTCACTTTAAAATCTATTCAGAGACTTAATCTGGTGTTGATTCTGAGGGAAGCCAGGAAGAACTCAGATAAAATCCTGTCTACTCTCTGCCATCTTGACTTCTCCCTCTCTTCCATCATTCCTAGACAAGGATCTGAATATCTGAAAAGAAAATGAGTGTCTCAACAGCTTTAGCCCATGTCATGTTAAAAATCCCTGATACTTATAGATAGTGTTAAGATTTACAAGGCCCTTTACATGCTAAATTATTTTATTCTCAAAACAATCAACTTAGGGAGGTCTTATTATTATTCATATTTTATAGATGAAGGAACTGAGAAGATTAATTGACTTCCTTAGGGTCTCACAGGTAGTAATTGTCTCAAATAGAATTTAATCTCAGGTCTGCTTGACATCAAGTCCTCCATGCTATCCATTGAGCAACCTGGCTGTCATAATGAACCTTTGAAATGGATATCCTTCCATTGAAGAAAAATAGGCATTATTAGGGTAATGAATTCATTATTAAAAAATTTCAGGCTTTTAGGAGATTAAGAATGTGATAATCACTCTTGCTCCTTCCCTCCTGAATATCCACAAGGAGTCATGTCTCTTGGAAAGCCAAATTTCATTGGCTATATAGATCATATAAATCAATAGGTAATCTCCTTTGGATGAGAATAAACTAAGTGAAATTCAACTGAAAACACTTAACTGGAAGGCCAAAAAGGAAGGAAAGAAAAAAAAAAAGCCTAAAGGAGATTTAGGAGAGCAATAATTCAGACTTCTTAGTTTTCATGGTGACTCAGCTTGATGCTTTCATAGGAGCAACCAGCATCTCGCCTCTTTTATTGGAAGTAAATTGCTTCTTCTTCATATGGCAGTTTTCAGTTGGTGAAGGCCGTTAGCTCCATGCTAATTTATTTGTTCAAGTCAGTAGCACTCTGCTCCCTACAGAGGTTACAAAATTAAAAATTTCAGTTCCCATAACTGCTTGACCTTTTCAATTGGAAAAGTTCAGAGCTTGGCCCATTGGGGCCAAGAGGTAATTCTGCCAGGAGCAACCGTTATCCTCAAAGAGTCAATGTAAATATTTCAACAGGTAAATAATCAGTCAGACAACTTGGGGAAAAATATCACTCATATGAAACAAAATAGTTAGATAAAGCAAAACGACAAGATGCCATACATAGAGTAAATTAAAAAGAACAGAATCTTTTCATAAAAATAAAGGCACACTGGCCAAGAGTAGTTTAGGAAGTAGAATCAATTGAATTAGAGGGAATGTGATTTTAAAACTGAAATAAAAAAGAACACAGACACATACAGATTGATAAATTCTACACACTGATAAATTCCTTCTTTTTTGGTCATTTTCATTATAAAATTATAAGTTTTTTAAATAAAATTTTTAAAGTTGTTCAATAATTTTTTAAAAAAGTTGTCTAGAATAGAAATTCTAAAACTTTTTCTATTCATGATCCCTTTTTGCCTGAGAAAATTTTATGCAATCTCAGATATATACTATATAAAGTAGGAATAAAAACCAAATATTTACTGATAATAAATCATAATTCTACCATCCTCACATTCATTTGTGAGACCCTATATGAGGTCACGACCCACAGTTCAAGAAGCTGGGGTCTAGAGAATCCATCAGTGATTAGAGTAATGGTGGCATCTCCAAGGAAATTCAAAAGGGAAATTTGCAAATCTCCTTCAGTTGTGGTATTAAGTGGGAAAGTGACTCTGTTCTTTAATCTTTTAAAATCTATTGATAAGTTATAGTTAATTATGGAAGCTTAAGATTATAATTCAAACACTTTCAAGAAATTTTTAAAATGCGTAATATTGAGAGTTCCCTGAACTATAAATCACATGTTTTATGTCTTGGGGAGTATTAGAGTCAATGATTAATGGGCTAAACTAATCCATGCTAATATAGCACCCTTCTGAGATAATAGAATATTTTAACGCAGTGATAAATTTTGGGAATTTCACCTATGTCAGTAAGTTGAAGTATTTTCATAGAGGATAAGGTGGATTGCCGATGCCTTTCTAGACTACTAGGTAGATCCTTATTCTGGTTTATAGGATGAAAGATTAAGAATAACAAGGAAACTCAGAAGCCCTCTAGTCCAAAGACTTCAATTCATTGATTAAAATGTAAAGGGATCCTGAGTCCAAAATGTTTGGGAACTGATATATGTCAATTCCATTTTTTCTCTTCACTAAAAGTATTTTTTTTCTACCTTCAGAATATCATTCTTGAGCATCTTTCATTCTTCCTTGCACAGCTTCTTCTGTAGCTCATAGAGTACTCTCTAGTTTTGCTTTCATCCCTTTGAAATCTGCTTTTTCAAACTTTAAAGTACTTGTCAGAATATGCCCAGTTTTATGTCACAAATTCTGGGAAAGAGCAGTTAGTTTCTCCCAAGGTTCCCACTATGTCCACCCCAGCATTCTTAGTGAATTACTGAGAAAGTACTGAGAAAGTATAATCATATATGTTGGCTACATCATATTTTGAAAGATAAAATGATCACTAAGGCAAACTAATAAGTTATTAGGTACTCTGCTTTTTTTTTTCAGAGAGAGTACTCTAGCAGATATTTGGATAATTAAAATTCTCTGTCAATATTATATTTCTTCTGTGTCACACATGCTGCATTTCTCCAATTCCTTATCTATATCCTCCTTCTGTCTATGTGGTTTGTAATCTGAGACAAAGTTAAGAGAGATAACTAACAAAATTAAGAGAGATAACTAACACAATGCATGTTAGAATCAAGATCCAAAAGCATTTGATAGACTAGAGTAGTTGTGCCAAACTCAAATAGAAACAGGTGCCTAAGGATCCCTGAAGTAGCACATTAGCTTAGAAAACCACATGTTAACATTATTTATTCTATTGTATATTAATTAATTCATTTTATTGTATATTTTTCACCTACATTTTAATATGGTTGAGGCCACATTCAGAAGTGTGGCCCTTGTGTTTAAAATCTCTGGGTTATAGCACTGAGATAAATCTAATAAGACCAAGTTTAATAGGGATAAAGTCTTACATTTGTGTATCACCACCACCACCAAAAACAACAACAACCTCACCAGTTGTAGAAGGGAAAATGCGTAGATGGCTGCTGTGCTAAAAACAAGCCGTTAATCTTAGTGGATTGAAATCTCATTGTATCAATAGTGTAATGTAGCCCCAAAATGATAATGTTGTCTTAGACTGTGTTACTAGTTTCCAGGAAATGGGAGGAGATAATTCTAATATATACTGCTCCAGTTAGTTTTCTTCTAGTATATCATGTTCTGTTCTGTGCATAACACTTTAAGGTGGGTGTTTATAAGTGGGTAATTAGTTACACATAAATCCTTTTCATCTTCCATACTTGGGAATCTTAAGTAGATTCTTATCTTATTCTCATATCTATATATTATTCTGTCCCAAGAAAGGCAATCAGAATGCAAAAGACTTTGAGTTCATGCCATAGGACGATCAGATGAAAGAACTGGGGGTGTTTATGTAATACTCCTTCAGGACTCACTTGATCAATTCAAACCACCATCGGCAGGTGGGAACCAAAAGGGTGGCTGTTATGACTTTAAGACTTGTAGGGCAAACTTGTGGGCAAATATTATCCCAAATGCTAACTCATGAGTTCCCATAAGTTTGTTTCTCCTAAGAATCAATTAATAGATTCAATTCTCTTTAGCAAAGACATTTATTCCCTCATTAGAGTTTCCCTCATTATCACTTGCACATTCTGAGATGTAAACAAATAAACTTAAAATGCAATGGTAGTAAAGCATATATCTAATCATAAATATGTTGGTAATGTTTAACAACTGACTTTCTACTCTCTTTCCCCAAATGTTCATAGGATACACTAAAAAGCTTATTACATATTATCAAGTTTCTAAAGTGTAGATAATAAACAAAACAATAAATCAATCCCTAATTTTTAGCCTTTGCCAATTTCTGATGTGTAAATGCTTAGAATGCAAGTTTAACAATCTATTTTAGCAGATTCAGTGGTCTCCAACAGATCCTCTCTATATAAGGAACACAAACAGTCAACAACTCTAGAACATCAGGTCCTTGAAGGCCTTTTGCTCTCCAAGAAGTTCCTTATAAAATTTCCCACAAGTTGCTCTGCTGTCCAGTTGTTCTGGTCCTTAGGTGTCTTTTACTGAAGTGACAGGTCAGTTCAGCTTCTCCAGAGATAGTGTCTCAACTGATCAGGCTAATCTGCTGCTTGAGCTGTGTCATAGAGATCATTGATGTCTATGTTTTCTCCTCACCCAGACCTGCCACCATGAGAGGTGGCTGCCAGCCATGGCCAGGAAGACTACTCCTTCACTGGACAGCTATTAACAGGCTTGCCCAGGCAAGATTCACTTACTCTTGTATCTGTTTTCTACTTTGGGGCACTGGCTTGGCTAGATATCAAAGCACTATCTTTAGCTGGAGAATTACTATGCTTTGTTCTGCTAGAATGCTATAAGCCTCTTTCAGCTAGGAAAATAATCCTAATTGCAGGATGGATAGAATCTTTGCCCCTTTGACTCCCTCAAAGTCTCTGAGGTAAGGTTGTTGTCCCTTCCAGACAGGAGATGGAAGAAAAGTTCTTTTACCTTCCTAAATAAGTCACTACATGTTGCCTTAGGGTAATTAGTTACAATTAAATCATTTTCATCTTCCATACTTGGGAATCTTAAGTAGATTCTTATCTTATTCTCATCATATCTATATATTATTCTAGATTTTCATGTGGATGATATATATATACACACATACATATATAATATATATATATATCTTATTTAGGCTAGTAACATAGGTTTGAATATACTTTTTCTTGGAAAAATTCATAAATTTGTTTACCTCTTCATATTCAAATAAAGCATTCAAGCTTAGCTTTAAGGGATGGGGAAATGTTTATTTTTGTATCTGACTCTTCAAAATCTCTGTAATTTTATTACCTATACATCATCAGCTTTTCCCAACATGTTAATGAGGCATTCTTCCTATATTTAGCCAGATGATGAAAAATCTTAGGGGACACATGAAAGCTCTCTTTGAGTATTTGAAGGGCTGTTATGAGGAGGTAGGCAAGAAGGATTAGATTGATCTATTTGGACCTACAGGCAAGAACTCAAGCCAATAAATGAAAATTGCCAAGACAATTTTAGGCTTGATGTCAGGAAAAAAGTATTTTCACAATCAAAAATCCAAAAATATTTTAGCAGCTCTTTTTTGTGGTGTCTAAGAATTGGAAATTAAAGGGATACCCATCAATTGGGGAATGGTTGAACAAAATGTGGTATATAGTTGTAATAGAATATCATTTTTTCTATAAAAAATTACAAGCAGAATGATTTCAGAAATAAAATGGAAATACTTAATATGAACTGATACAAAGTGAAGTAAGCAGAGCTAGAAGAATATTGTACATAATAAAACATTATGTGATGATCAACTATGAATGACTCAAATTTTCTCAGCAATATACAATGATCTACGACAATTCCAAGACTCATGACAGATAACATTATGCAAATCCAGAGAAAGAACTATGGACTCTGAATGCAGATTGAAGCATTTTTAACTTTTTTGGTATATATTTTTATGGTTTTTCCTTTTGTCCTGTTTCTTCTTTTATCACATAATGTGGAAATATATAACCTATATCAGATTGTTTGCTGACATAGGGAGGGAGGTAGAATGGAGGGAAAGAGAACACTCTGGAATCCAAAATTTTATAAAAATGAAAGTTGAAAACTATCTTTACATGTAATTGAAAAAAATAAAATACTATTTATTAAAAATTATAATTATACAATATTCATTTTTATTGTTTTATTTATTCTTTTCATTTATATTGTTAGTCATTGCCCATATCTTCTTTTTGATAATTTTTTTATTTCCCAATTACATGTTATAATAATTTTTTAAACATTTTTCTAAAAGTCTTGAGCTTTAAATCCTATCCTTCCCTTCCCCGCACAATGTTTGGCACATAGTGGGCACTATGATATTTATTTAACTGGTGAATTTGACAAATGGATTGATACAAATGCCAAATTGTGTAGATTCTTATGAGTCCTTCCAGTTCAACCTAAAACTATTTGTAACTACTCTTAGATGGATTTTTTAAAAGGTTAAATTTCTGGACTCAAACTATACCATCATCTGACCCATATCTTTCCATCTTATTCACAAGGATAGCATGAAAGACATTGCCCAAAACTTTGCTAAAATCTGGATAAATTCCATCTATACCATCTCTTAATGGATAATCTTGATAAGGACCTGCTACCTCTTTATAAAAAGATATATAACAATACTATATGTGTTTGTGTGTCACAAAGAAAGTATTGTAAAGTCAGATTTCTTAATTGGAAAATAATAATATGTTGGTGGTTTCTGGCATATGTTCTTATGTAATTCTGACTAAATTCAGTCAAAGCTCTAGAGAGATCAGCTGGTATATTCATGTTTTCCATAGATTCTAGGTAAAATTCCAAGAAATACAGAATTTCAGTTTCTGGGCAATTCATCTCGATAAATGAAGCCAAAGGATGGACACTAGGGAAACCATGTCTTCTTTGTTATGCTTTCCTAGTATTTCTTTTCCTGCCATTATTCCTATGTAGCAAAACCAAATGATGAATAATGTATATCCTATCAAGCAAGCAACAACTGAAGTATGGGAGGTTTCTGAAAATGAACCAGTAATGATAAACTGGTGGTAGCTTCCCAAGTGTTATCAGAATAGCATTAAAGAATGCCCGGCATTCAAGACCCTTCACAATCTGGAATTACCCTGCTGCTGTAGTTTTATCTCATGCTATTCTCCTCTATCTCTTCCATACACCAGCTAAACTGGATGACCTTCTGAATCTTCAAATGCTCTCTGTATTCTACCCCCAAGACTTCCTGGGCTCTGCCATCTCTATCCCTTTGTTTAGATTGCTGTCCCTGCTAGAAATGCTCTTTCTCCCTTTCTTTTCTGCCTATTGATCTCCAAATGTTCCCTAGTGTATGAAGCTTTCATGCATCCATATTACTTTTACCCTTATACCCTGCAATAACATTTAGCTTTGTGTTCTCCAGTGCATTTTATCATGGAATACCAAAATAGCATAATCATCTTTGGGTCTTTATTCTCATTAGACTCTAAATATTCCAAGAGTTTGAAATTTATCTTATTTCATTTGTGTACTTTTCACAGAGTTAGGTTCAGCACTTTGCATTAAGGTGCTTAGTAAAATACATAATTTCAAATGGATGCTCTTCAGCTGGGGAATGCCTAAATAAGTTATGCTAGGTAAATGCAATGGAATATTATTATTCTATAAGAAAAAATGAGCAGGCTGATTTTTTAAAAAGCCTGGAAAGACTTACATGAACTGATTCTAAGTGAAGTGAGTAGAACTAAGATAACATTGTTAATAATAGTAACAAGAAGATTATGTGATGATCAATTGTGATAGGCTTGTCTCTTTTCAGCAATGAGGTAATTCAAGCCAATTCCAATAGACATAATGGAAAGAGCTATTTGCATCCAGAGAGAGAATCATATAGCTAGTGAAAGATTGAGGAAAGATTAAACTTGGTCCTCCTGACTCCAATTATCTACTGTGCTCTCTAGCTTTATGTATATAAAACGACAAAAGATGCTTTGTAAATATGAAGTTCTACAAATAAATGTTATTGTTGTGTGTCTTTTTTTGAAGAGGAACAGCTATATCATGGATGATGTCTTGACTCACACATGAATTTGAATTAAGTTAGGTAGAAGTACACAAAATTATCAACCTCATTCTTTCTTCTCAAGTTGTCAAAGTCCAGTGGCAGGACAAAAGTCAAAATCATTGGCAATGGCCAAGAATATAATGGATAATCTAGGCATCTGCAATTTTTGGCCAAATTCTAAGAACTCCACAGTGGTGCTCCAGGGACTTTCATGGTTGTTGAAACAAATTGTTCACATCCCACCCATTGCTTCAAAATAAGTCTTAACATGCTTGGAGAGTTGAGGTTTGTTGGTTATCCTCAACCTGATTTAACCTGTCTGCTGAAATAGTTTACAAGGCTCTTGTTATTAAATACCATGGAGAAAAATTTACCAAAGTATTGATTCACTTTCATTCCACTCTTATCACTGCCCTAGCTCAGTCCAAGTTGATTTGGTGACATAAGCAGCTACAATTTCCTCAAACAAAGCATCCACATGGAATGGCTCCCTAAAGCCTTCTTACTTAGACCAAATCCTCCATTAGATTTCCTATAGCAATCCACATGAAACAGTGAGATAATCTTGTCTGCCTCTCCTTGTTTGGACAGTGACTCTAAACTCAAGTCTTTGGCACCTATACAACCTTTTTGTTGCCCACCCAAATTCAGTGGATCAAAGCACTAAGAACAGAGTCGAGAGTCTGGTATTTCTATTCTTTTCCAATTAAAACCTATCTTGAATAAGCTAATATTGAAAATTATCTGAGAACCTGATTCATACTCAGGTACTAATGAACAAAATATCTCTATTCCACTAGCGTCACCAGGAATATTTATATTTTAACGGAAGATAGTGCCTTAGGCAAAATGAATGAGACTTAGTGATGTAATTTCAGGTTCTTTTCATGTGTAATGAGTTAAATATTTTTGTTGAGGGTTTTTTTTAATATTTACTTTTGTTGCTATTTTTGAAAGGGTCCTCCACCAATTCCTTCAAGTCATGACTTTATTGTATCTAAGAATAAAACAAATCCTTCTCTCAAGAAGAATAGCTTGATTTACTTCATCATGGTATTGTCAATTGCTCTTTCTTTTTCTTTACTTTATCATCACAGTAGATGCTAAATTGTCCCTATCCCTCAACGGCTTTAGGATTATCACATTGGTTCCTACCTGAATCAATCTTGCCTAGCCAAAGAAAATATTTTCTCTAGATATACTATCCCATCTCCAACGCCTAGCATAACATTGCCCTAGTGGATCTTCAAGGTCATTACCAAAATTATCTTCTCTAACACCTATTGTTGATTGGCAATTTCCCCTCTGCAATTTCTCATTATATTGTGAAGCAAGGTCAAGATCTTCATTCTCTTCCATCAAGTTTTCCATATATATACACATAAATTCAAGAAACCCCTAGGCTATCAAACCTCATTTTGTCTCCTTCTACTCCTTCATCCCCTTCTCTGTGCTTCCTGGGCTAATTTGCTTGCTTCCTTCTTTATCTCACCATCTTAGTCTCCTTCTGAGCCTTCTTCTAAACATCAACTAGAATTCTTTCTTCACATCAAATACTAGTTGATTGACATCCAAGAGTCAATTTCTCTTGCTATTATCACGTGTCTGAGATCAGATTTGAACTCAGGTCCTCCTGACTTCAGGGCTGGTGCTCTATCCACTGAGCCACCTAGCTGCCCCTCTTGCTATTATCTTTCAAATAGACATGGAAATTCTTTTTCTTTCCCTTAACTTTTATTGAAATGTCAGGGGATCTATTTGCCTTGAATTACCGAAGTTTGTGCACAAGTTTTATCTTTATTACCTTTTGAGAGTTTTAAGGAAAGAGACTTACCTTGATGTTCGCATTTTTATAGCTTAGATAGGCAATGCCTTCTTGAAACTCTCTCCCTCAGCTTGCATAGAGTGCATTCTGGTGGCCAAATAAGGTACTACACCCTAAATTCAAATTCTCTACACTATTTTGATCCTTATGATCCATCAATAAAGAAAAACCAAATACCCATACCCCATGTCATATCACATTAGCTGAAGGGGTTCAGCTGAACTGCTGCAGAGTTGCTCTCAGCTTTCTGGATTCTGGAGTTTGTATTCCCTAACAGCTGCTGATTAGTATTTCTTCTCGGTCTCGGTCTCTCTGCCTCTCTGTCTCTTTCTCTGTCTCTCTCTCTATATGTCTCTCTGTCTCTATCTCTCCATATCTCTCTTTGTCTCTGTTTCTCTGTCCCTTTGTCTCTGTCTTGCCCTGTTTCCCCCTGTCTGTCTGTCTGTCTCTCTTTCTCTCTGTCTCTGTCTCTCAGTCTTTGTCTCTTTGTCTCTCTCTCCGTGTCTTTGTCTCTGTGTCTTTGTCTCTCTCTCTCTCTCTCTTTCTCTCTCTTTCTCTCTCTCTCTCTCTCTCTCTCTCTCTCTCTCTCTCTATATATATATATATATATATATATATATATATATATATATATATATATATTTCTCTCTCTGTTCAAAAAATAGTGACATTTTTGCCACATGTGCTAGTCACCCTTTTCTGTGGAGGGGAAATTGGAAGTAAGCTCAGCTGTTATACTTCAGACAAACATTCCCATGATGGCTGTAATCATGACTTACTTATAATATCTATGGTTTACACAGTGTGTGGGCCTTGGAGCAGCATAATTCATAGACCAAGCAACACTGATGCTTAGGAATTCCTCACCACTAAAATGGGAGACCTAAGACCAGACACTATGAATTCTATAGCTTACTCATGCTACTCAGCCTCAACCAATTATCTCTTTAGGACCTTCCTGAGTACTCAGAAGATTTAACTAAATGAGAACCCAAGTGTCTTGCCTCTGGATCCATGAATCTCCTGAAAACTTGAGCATACTGTGGGGTCCTGGAAAATCTTTTGCATTCTTGACTATTCATTAGAAGTTGGATTGAAGAAACTTAATATTTTGAAATAACAGAGTTCTCTACGATGCTCTTTTTTTTCTCTTTTCTGGAAATGCAGATATTTCCCATAGCTTCCAGGCATTTAATACAGTCCGTTTTTTCAGAATGTTTCATGTGTGTGACCTCCCCCAGTGTGGTCTTCAGGTATATCTCAACATCTGCCACAGAAATGCTGGAGCCCATCAGATATGCTGGGTATACTTTATCATATTTCCCAAGTCAATATGATAAGCTATAATAACCATGAAAGATTAGCTTGTTTTATTATCCAGGCCTTTCATAAATGTGGAGAATTCTAGGTGTAGAAACTCATGCCTTCAAAATAAATCACCAATTTGTCTGTAATTTATAGCTTTTGAGAGTAATCTAGAGCACTTTAAAATTAAGCCATCTTCTGGTATGCAGCTGGTATATAGCAGATGTAGAACTTGAACACGGGCCTTTCTGATTCCCAGCCAAGTTCTCTCTCCCAGTTCTCTACCCTCGATTTCCTTCTAACATTGTTAATTGGTTCTATAAAAACATGATGGCAGGGGAAATGACATTAGATCAGGGAGTTAGTTTTATAGGAACAATGTTACATATATTATAAATGAGTGACTGCCTAAAGAACATTATAGCAAGTTTTGCAAGCTAAGATGGGGTTTAGTTATAATGCATGAATACTGCTATTGTTGATCAGAGCAATCCTGTGTGGGATATGCCTATATAAGGATGACCTGATTGGCATTTTAAAGTTTTTGTTACTGAAAATACCATTAACAGTCTGGTCCCTGGGTACCTAGGTAGAAGCAAATCTCCCAGCTTTACTTCATCTGACTTTTAATTAAATCAAATTAATTTATTCATGACACGTACATTTTATTTCTCTATTTTTCTGTACCTTATATTGTATTTATAAACAATTTAGGCATATAGACTACTGGATTAGGAGCATAATTAAAACCATGTGCTACTAATATAGCTACATAAAACAACATTTAAGCTGTTTTCACATAATTGACAATTAATCCATTGCTTGTGAGGAATAAAATGCTCTTTATACACTAAATGTAGAAGTTGATTTCATTTCACCACACATTTCTTCTTGGAGTCCCAAGTCCTATATTCCTCCTGGACCTTTTCACTTATTGAAATATTTTGTATGTGACCTCTCCCTACTGTGGAATAATTCAGATATGTCTCAGCAGCTGCCACAGAAATGCTAGAGCCCACCAGATATACTGCGTGTACTTTACACATTTCCTAAGTCAACTTGATGAGCTATAATAACCTGAAAGATTGGGTGGTTGTATCAATATTCAAGTGTTGGCATGGATTTCTCCTCCCATTTTGGATGGAAGCCACTGTGGAAAAAAAATCAAATGGAAATTCAACCACTAGAGTCAAGGGCAAATGAAATTGATTTTTAAAAGGCTGGCTCCAAGCCATAGAAATGAGGAAAGTTGAGACCAAAATAGTGCCTGAAGCCCTCACTAGAATTGCTGAAATTGGGGAGATAGGGAGGGATACAGGGAGGGAGAGAAAAAGAGAGGAAGGAAGAGACAGGGAGAGAGATGGGGAGGACAAAGAGAGGGAGAAAAGGGAGGGAAAAAGAGTGAGAAAGAGAGAAATTAAGAGAGAGAGAGAGAGAGAGAGAGACAGAGAGACAGAGAGAGAGAAACAGAGAGAGAGAAGGAGGGAGGGAGGAAGAAATATGGAACCTAAATACGTCATTTTTTGGCATGCCCAGTTTACTGCAAAGTAAGGTAGAAAGATCCTCTTTACAATTAAAGGTAAAGTGTCTCCAGAGCACAGTGTAACTGTACTAAAAAGAAATTTGCTGAAATTTAGGCAAAATAAGGGAACATCATAGATCTTTTCTCACAACTGGGAAATTTGTCCATTTGTTTAGGAAATTTTTTGTAAACAGACAAGTTTATAGTCTCTAATGGAATAATAAATAATAAAACTCATTTGCTCATGAAATCCAGGATTTATTTGGATCCCTTTTGTCTCTGAACCCCCCTCCCCATCTGTTCCTCCTCATTCCTCACTTATTTCTGTCTTGGCCAACTTGGCCCTTTTTATAAACACAATAGCCCAGCCTTTCTGAGTATGGGTTCTATATCCTAGAGCTGGCATGAGGACACAATGAGATAATACATATAAAAACACTCTGAGAATTTAAAAGTACAGTATAGCAAATGTAAGTACAATACCCCAAAGGAGTGTTATACTATAAAAGCTAAGTTGTTTATACTGCACAGTAGCACTATGCAGAAGTTCCTATATGTGTATTGAGCAGTCAGAGAAGAAAATACCTATACCCATACCTGGAAAGTCACTGAGTACAAATATTAATTGCACAATATTTGTATTCTATAAAATCAAATTCTGTCCAGTTTGTAGTGAGAGAAGCTATTTTCTATGAACCCATTTATATTTTCTTTCTTGCCGTATCTGATAAAGCAGAGGCAATATGTACTTCAACATTATTATAGTATTATTATCAGCCACAACAATGATGTAATATTCATGGGACATCAATAATATATTCTCTGTTCTTTATAATAAACCAAGTTTTACTTTTCTTAGAAGTCATCTGAGCTTTATAAGCTTGGAAATTAATATCCTAAAGGCCCAATTTATCTCCTTTGCATCTTAACATTTTGATTTTTATCTCTTTAGATTTAACTGTGTTGGTGTGCACATCATTTGTACATGATGAATTACAAGAGAGTTAATTTAAATATTGTTTGTGGGCCAGCCAGCCTGGGTATTGCTGTCCAGGATATATAAATATTGCAACAGATCTAGTTTCATATGTCCTCAACCAATGATTCTTTAGCATGCATGGCAAAGAATTAGAGAGAAAGAGAGATAAACAATAATTGATGATATAATTCCAGCAGGCATAATCATGAAACTCAAAAGAGATGATTCTTTTTGGACCTTCTGGTCCCACCAGGATGTTTGGGTACATGTGACTTTATAGCACATAGTGGATACACTTTAGCATTTTTTTAAAAAAACAGACTTACTTTTTTATTCTGAATTTTAAAATGAACATTTCTATATACATAGTGGGACATGTTAAACTGAATCTCTATAATGTAAAGCTTGATTTATTTTTTGTGTATTCAACATGTAACTTCCAAAGTTGTCCTTATTGTGATTTCTTTTGGCCCTTTTTTTCTTTTATTCTCAAGGGGCTGATGGTGGTAGTTGAGAGAATATTAAATCTATCCTTGGCCCCCTTTTTCCAATTACCTCTTCTTAATACCTCTAATATATGTAGTCAAGAAAAACAAATTCCAGTATTGGGCATGTCTAATATATCTATATTATATATAGATATATAGATATCTCATTATTTATCTTCAGTATAACACCTCCTTGTCACAAAGTGGGTAGTATGTGTCACTATCAATCATCTGAAATTACATTGTCATTGCTTCAGTTTTTTAAGTTCTAATGTCTTTCTTTCCTAGTTGTTTATCTTTACAATGTTGTTATTATATAAATTGTTCTCTTAATTCTTCTTACTTTGCATGTATCAATTCATGTAATTCTTTGCAGGTTTCTCTGAAACCATCTTTGTTGTCATTTTGTATAATGTAAAAATATTCCATTATATTTATGTACCATAATTTATGTGGCTTTCACCCAATTAATGAGCATCCTCTTAGTTTCTAGTACTCTATATTATGAAAAAAGCTATTATTGCTAATTTTATACACAAGATTATTTTTTTCTTTCTATAATCTCTTTTGGGAATGGACTTAGTAGTTTTATCACTAAGTTAAAGGATATGTACAGTTTAGTAACTTTGGATGCATAGTTCCAAATTGCTTTCCAGATTGAATATACCCAACTAGCTTCACCAAAGTTTGCTGATGTACATTAATCTGTATGGATTTAGGGAGAGACTGCTTTAATTTACTTTTGTCTAATATACATATATATATATATAAACATGATATAATGTATAATAATACATAATTTGTAATTTAAGTATATATCTATTTATTATGATACTATTTTCCATTGACTTCTATTAAAAATATGGTTACATATTAACATATGAAGCACAAACCCAAACTCCTTTCTTAGTTTGGTATTTAACATCTTTTGGTCAGAAAGGGTTTAATGACAGTGATCCACCCCTTGGAAAATTGTAGAATGATGGAAATGTTATTTTTTCTTGGAAATTTGCTGTTCTTTTGAAAACCTTTTCAAATTTTAAAATCAATCATCTTCTTTATTCCCATAAACAAGAAGTTCTTGTGTGTGTGTGTGTGTGTGTATAGCCTATGGACCCCTTTCCAAAATAATGTTTTTACATGATTGAAGGAAATGCTAATTTTCAGTTAGAGGTTAATGTCCAAACTCATGGAACCCCTGAAATTGATCCATGGACATTTTGGTGGGGAGGGGAGTTAAGAACCCTTACCTTTGATTCAAATTCACCATGCTAGAGGATTTCTTAGCTTCTCGCTCACAACTTCTAAAACTTAACTTCTAAAACAACATGTGTGTTTATGTTTGTATGTTCATATATGTGCATACTTGTGTCTATGATTGTGTGTATCTGACCAGAACTCACAGAACTTAATACTGAAATGAACCTTCATTGGTTATCTAGACCAAGATGCTCATTTTACAAATGAGGAAACTGAAACCCAAAGGAGTGTAAGAGACATACATGAATGATATTCTTCTATTAGAAAATTCTTTGATATGGAGATTTCAAGTTATATAAGATAAATTAGTCCTGTCTTTCTGAACTTAGCAAAAAACCTAAATTCATCATCTAGCACTTACATAGAGATTTAAGGTTTGTAAACAAATATTATCTTGTTTTATCTTCATAACAACTATAGGAGGTAGGTACAATTATTATCCTCATTCCTATTTTACAGATGAGGAAGCAGAGGCAACCAGAGACTGTGGGATTTGCTCATGGTGGGGACCACACAGGAAGTATATTGTATTCAGTGCAGCACTCCATTCATTGTGTCATCTATTAGCCTACTAAAAGTTTTTCAAGATAATATTACTACCACTGCCCAGCAAATGATTGTCAGTAGATAGAAGACTGGGACATGGAGAAAATAAGGTCTGGCTTTGAATCCTTCCTCTTATATTTTCTGTGTGACTGCAGACAAATTTTTTTTAATCTCTTCTTAGTCTCAGTTTTTTCATCTGTAAAAGAGAGACAATAATATCTGCTCACGTATACCTTTCAGGATGCTGTGAGGCTCACATGAGATAATGGATGAAAAATGATCTGCAATCTTTAAAGCATTATATAATTATTGTCATAGTCTCTTTTTTGTGTAACATTTTACAGGTTAGGGGACTCTAAATAAATATAAGATAGGAAGGGGGAAATAAATTTATTCTAAAGAGGGAATAAGATTAATATTAGCACTTTTAGGAATAAGAAGCACCATTCTGTTATTGTTATAGTTTGTCATTTATTTCATTCCCATATTCTAGAATGGTAGAGCCAATGTTTGCAAAATCAATAGTCTTACTTTTATAAATGGCATTGACATCTTATTTGAGGGACTCTGAAACTGAAACAGTCATATAGACCAGGGATTTTAAAACTTTTTCTACTAATGACTCCTTTTCACCTGAGAAATGTTTAAAATTTTTTTATAAAGCTTTTTATTTTCAAAACATATGCAGATAATTTGCAACATTCACCCTTGCAAAACTTTGTATTCCAAAACATTTTTCACCCTAATCCCCATCACATCCCCTAGATGGTGAGTAGTCCAACATATGTTAAACATGTGCAATTCTTCTGTACATATTTCCACAATTATCACACTGCACAAGAAAAGTCATATCAAAAAGGAAAAAAATAGAAAGAAATCAAAATACAAGCAAACAACAAAAATAAAAAAAATGAGGATATTATGTTGTGATCCATATTCAGTCCCCATGGTCCTCTCTTTTGGTGCAGATGACTTTCTTCATTGCAAGACCTTTGGAACTGACCTGAATCACCTAGCTGTTGAAAAGATGTCCATCAGAATTGATCACAGATTTTGTTGCAGTGTAAAATGTTCTCTTATTTGTACTCATTTTACATAGCATCAGTTCATGTAAGTCTCTCCAGGTCTCTCTGAAATCACCCTGTTGATTGTTTCTTATAGAACAATAATATCCCATTGCATTCATGTACCATAATTTATTCAGCCATTCTCCAACTGATGGGTATCCACTCAATTTCCAGTTCCTTGCCAGTACAAAAAGGACTGATAGAAACATTTTTGAACAAGTGGTTTCTTTTCTGTTATTTATGATCTCTTTGAGATACAGGTCTAGTAGAGACACTGCTGGATCAAAGGGTATGCATAGTTTGGTAGTCCTTTAGGTAGAGTTCCAAATTGCTCTCCGGAATGGTTGGATCAGTTCATAACTCCATCAACAATGTATTACTGTCCCAGTTTTTCCACTTTTCCTCCAACATTAATCATTATCTTTTCCTGTCACCACAGCCAATCTGAGAGGTGCATAGTGTTACCTAAGAGTTCTCTTAATTTGCATTTCTATCAATAGTGTCATAGTATTTTTATATGACTAGAAATAGTTTTGATTTCATCTGAAAATTGTTCATATCCTTTGACTATATATTAATTGGGGAATGGTTTGTATTCTAAGAAATTTGTGTAAATTCTCTATGTATTTTAGAAATGAAGCCTTTATCAGAGTCCTTGGATGTATTTTTCCCTTGATTTGTTACTTCCATTCTAATCTTGTCTATATTGATTTTGTTTGTGCAAAACCTTTTTAATTTAATATAATCAAAATTATCCATTTTGCATTCTTTAATGTACTCTAATTCTAATTTGGCCACAATGGCCTTCTCCATAGATCTGAGAGGTAGACTATACTTTGTTCTTTTAATTTGCTTATACAATCATTCTTTGTGTCTAAATCATGAACCCATTTGGACCTTATGTTGGTGTAGGGTGTAAGGTGTGGAACAATGCCTAATTTCTGCCATACTAATTTCCAATTTTCCCAACAATTTTTGTCAAAAAATGAGTTCTTATCCCAGAAGCTGGGGTTTTGGAGTTTTTCAAATACTATATTACTGTACTCATTGACTATTATGTCTTGTGAACCTATTCCACTGATTGACTCTATTTCTTAGTCAGTACCAAATGGTTTTGATGATAGCTCCTTTATAATATAGTTTTAGGTCTGGTACAGCTAGACCACCTTCATTTGCATTTTTCATTAATTCCCTTGAAATTCTTGACCTTTTGTTCTTCCAGATGAACTTTGTTTTCATTTTTTCTAGCTCTGTGAAACAATTCCTTGTAAATTTGATTGATGTGGCACTGAACAAGCACATTAATTCAGGTAGAATTGTAATTTTTGCTGTATTAGCTCGGCCTACCCATGAGCACTTGATATTTTTCAAGTTGATTAGATCTGATTTTATTTTATGGAAAGTATTTTGTAATTGTGTTCATATTTCTTTGCCTACTTTGCAGGTAGATTCCCAGATAGTTTATATTATCTACAGTTATTTTAAATAAAATTTCTCTTTGTATTACTTGCTGCTGGATTTTTTTTTGCTAACATCTAAAAATGCTGAAAATTTATGTGGATTTATTTTGTGTCCTGCCAATTTGTTAAAGCTGTGAATTGTTTCTCGTAGTTTTTTAGTTGATTCTCTAGGATTCTTTAATTATGCTATCATATCATCTGCAAAGAGTAATAATTTGTTTTCTCATTATTTACTTTAATTCCTTTAATTTCTTGTTCTTCTTTTATTGCTAAAGTTGGAATTTCTAATACAAACTGAATAGTAATGGTGATAGTGGGCAACCTTCTTTCAACTCTGATCTTATTGGAAATGGTTCTCATTTATCTCTATTACATATGATACTTGCTGATAGTTTTAAATAGATGCTACTGATAATTTTAAGGAAAATTCCATTAATTTCTGTAGTCACTTGTGTTTTTAATAGGAATGGGTGTTGAATTTTGTCAGATGCCTTTTCTGCATCTATTGACATAATCATATGATTTTTGTTAGTTTGGTTATTGATATACTTACTCAATTATCCTAATAGTTTTCATAATATTGAACCAATCATGCATTCCTATTATAAATCCTACTTGGACATGGTGCATTATCCTGGTAATAACTTGCTGTAACTTCTTTGCTAATATTTGATTTAAGATTTTTGCATTAAAATTCATTAGGGAAATTGGTCTATAGTTTTCTTTCTCTGTTTTGACTCTACCTAGTTTGATATCAGTACCATATCTGTGTTATAAAAAGAGTGTGGTAGGACTCCTTGTTTTCCTTTTTTTTTCCAAATAGTTTGTATAGTATTGGAATTAATTGTTCTTTAAATGTTTGGCAGAATTCACATATAGATCCCTGTGGCTCTAGAGATTTTTCTTAGGGAGATGGTTAATAACTTCTTCAATTTATTTTTCTAAAATAGATTATTTAAGTAATTTATTTCCTCCTGTGTTAATCTGGGCAATGTATATTTTGTAAGTATTCATCTATTTCATTTAGTTTATCAGATTTATTGGCATACAGTTGGACAAATGCTCCTAATTATTGTTCTAATTTCCTCTTCATTTGATGGAAAGTTTACCCTTTTAATTTTTGACACAATTTGACTTTTTTTCTTTTCTTTTCCTAATCAAATTAACAAAAGTTTTATCTATTTTATTGTTTTTTTTTCATAAAATCAGCTCTTAGTTTGATTTTTGATTTAATAATTTCCTTATTTATTAATCTCCCCTTTTATTTTCAGAATTTCAAATTTAGTATTTGATTGGGGTTTTAATTTGTTCTTTTTTCTAGTTTTTTTTAAAGTTATATTTCCAATTCATTGATCTCTTTCTCTATTTTATGCAAGTAAGCATTTAGAGAGAGAAAACTTTTCCTAAGAACTGCTTTGTTGACATCCCATAAATTTTGGTATGTTGTCTCATTAATGTCATTCTCCTGGATGAAATTATTGATCATGTCTATGATTTGTTGTTTCACCCACTCATTCTTTAGGATTAGATTATTTAGCTTCCAATTAATTTTAGTCTATTTTTCCTTAATTACATGTCATTTTATTGTATCATGATCTGAAAAAGATGAATTTACTATTTCTGCCTTTCTGCATTTGATTTTGTAGTTTTTATGTTCTATAAATGGTCAATTTTTTGAAGGTTCCAAGAAAAAAATATATTCCTTTCTGTCTCCATTCAATTTTCTTCAAAGAAATATCACACCTAACTTTTCTAAAATTCTATTTACCTCCTTAACTTCTTTCTTATTTATTTTGTGCTTCAATTTATTTAGGTCACAGAGAGTAAGGTTGAGATTCTCTACTAGTATAGTTTTGCTATCTATTTCTTTTTACAGAACTCTTAACTTCTCCTCTAGGAATTTGAATGCTACACCAGTTGATACTTATATGTTTAGTATTGATATCACTTCATTATCTATGGTATCCTTTAGCAAAATGTAATTTTCTTCCTTATCTCTTTTAATTAGATCTATTTTTGCTTTTGCTTGATCTGGGGTCAGGATCACTACCCCTGCTTATTTTACTTCAGCTGAAAAAATAATAGATTCTGCTCCAGGTTTTTACCTTTATTCTGTATGTGTCACTCTGCTTTAAATGTGACTCTTTTAAACAACATATTGTAGGATGCTGGCTTTTAATCCAGTCTGCTATCTGTTCCATTTTATGGGAGAATTCATCCCATTCACATTCAGTGCTAAAATGACTAACTCCGTATTTCCCACCATCTTATTTTCTCCAATTTATACTTTTCTCTCTCCTTTTCCCTTTCCCTCCTCTCCAGTGATTTGCTTCATACCACCATCTCCCTCAAATAGTCCTTCCCTTTTACAACTCCCCCTTTTCTATCCCTTTCCCCTTCTACTTCTGTTCTCCTTTCTATTAGCATATCCTTTTACTTTCTTCTTTCCCTTCCTACTTGCCCATAAGGTGAGGCAAGTTTCTCTATAAAATTAATTATGTCTTATTTGAACCAAATCTGATGAGAGTAAGTTTCACCCAATGCTCACCCTCCTCCCTTCTTTCCCTCAATTGTAATAAATCTTTTGCTTTTCAGGGGATGTAATTTATCCCATTTCATCTCCTCCTTCCTCTTCTCCAATACAAACCCTTTCCCATCTTTGGTTTCTTTTTTTTTTTTTTACATCATCACAATAAAGTCAAATTATATCTATACGCTATAAGTATATCCCTAACAAAGATACAGTTCTCAAGAGTTAAACATATCATCTTCCCATATAGGGATGGAAACTTTTTAACTTTTAAAAGGAACAATATTTTTTTTTCTTTTCCTTTTACCTTTTTATGCTTCTCTTGAGTTCTGTATTTGAATTCCCAATTTTCTATTCAGTTCTAGTCTTTTCATCAAAATAAATACAATTCACCTATTTTGTTGAATGTCAATCTTTTCCCCTGAAAGATAATGCTTAATTTTTCTGGATAGTAGATTCTTGGCTACAATTCAAGCTCCTTTGGCCTTAAGAATATCATATTCCAGGCTTTTTGAACCTTTAAAGTGGAAGCTTCTAGGTCCTGGGTAATTTTGATTGTGGCTTCTTGATATTTGAATTGTTTATTTCTATCGGCTTGAAATATTTGATAATTCTTAAATTTAACTATGATATTCATTGGAATTTTCATTTTGGGGTCTTTTTCAGGAGATGATCAGTGAATTCTTTCAATGGCTAGTTTACCCTCTGGTTCTAGGACACCAGAGCAGTTTTCCTTGACGATTTCTTCAAAGATGTTATCCAATCACTTTTTTCATCATGGTCTTCACATAGTCCAATAATTCTTAGATTGTCTCTCTTAGATCTATTTTCCAGGTCAGTTATTTTTCCAATTTTTTAATTTTATTTTACATTTTCTTTTCTTTTCATTTTTGGGCTTTGTTTGACTGAAATTTCTTTTCCCATTTTACAATTTCTGTTTTTCAAGTAGTTGTTTTCTTTTTCCATTTTGTCAAATCTATTTTGTAAGGAGTTATATGCTTTTTCCATTTCACTAAATGTATTTTTATGGAGTTTTCTTCAGGTAATTTCTGTGTTTCCTTTTCCAAACTTTTTTCCAAGATTCTCATTCCTTTTCCCATTTTCTTCTAACTCTCTTTTAATATCCCTTTTGAATTCTTCCAAGACACAGAGACTAACTCATATCACCCTTCGGGGTTTCATATGGAGACATTTTAACTTTGATGTCCTTGGTGTTTATGATCTATTCCTCCCTATCTCCATAACAGCTATCTTTGGTCAGAGCTCTTTTTGCTTTTTTTGCTCTTTTTAAAAGGTTGAGGTCTGTTCTTAGGACAAAGGGGAGACTGTCCCAAGCTTCTTCTATAGACAAAATTGGATTCATGCTGCCCTGGTGGTGCTGCTTCCTTCCTGTGCTAGGTGGGTGTGGTCAAATCCTGTGGTATTCTGGGGTTCCAGAGCTCACTCTTTGCTTTTTGCAGTTGGTTAGTATATCACAAGTAGTCTGCTAATTCCCTTGGTTTCTGAACAAGGACAGAGTATCCAACACTGCTGGGACCTAGGGCGAAGTGGCCTCTGCACGTGGAAAATCTCTCAGGTGTCTCTCTTCCCTCGGCTGCATCCTTCCCTACCTCCTTCCCCATTGAAACAAACCTTTCCTGAAGTTCTTCCAAAATATCTTCTGCTAGACATTTCTCACACTCTAAATATTTCTGAATTCTGTCACTACAAAACCAGTTCAGAGATTTGAGGGAAGTTAGGAAGACCTCAGTCAAAGACCTGTCTAGTCACTGCCATCTTGGTTCTGCCCCCCACCTGAGAAGTTTTTATGTGATCCTGGGTATAGAAATATGTAAAATGTATATACAAATCAAATATTTCCTGAAAATAAATCATAATCATAATTTCACAAACCCTACATTTATTTATGGGACCCCATAATGACATCTTGACCCACAGTTTAAGAAGCTAGGACCTAGACCAAAATATTGTACTCAGTAAGGAAATTTCAAGGTTTTGACACTATTCCTAGAGTTATTGAATAACTGCTTTTTCATGTACTTCACAAACTTGTCTATAAAATGGAATTGATAGTATTCAGTTATTTGTTCCAGAATTGAATTCACTACTTCTTGATCATGTAAATTGTTCCATAGAAGCTTTATTGAGAGAATATATAAGTTGACAATATGCACCAGAGAGTTGAAAATGATTACTCCTAATCTATTAATCTCTAGTGAACTATCCAGAGATGAACAGAAGAGCTCTCTGGGTGGGGATGGTACACCTAATGGGAGACTTATTCTACTGGCTAGCTGCTGAGACATGTATATATTTCATTAGTGTCCCAACTTTTCCTTGCTTCTACATTAAAAAATAATTTTGTAAGTTTCTAGTAGCAAGTAGCCATATTTTTTCTTTCCCTCATAATAAAACCAGTTCAATTGGAAATTAATAGGATTTGAAAGATGGGGAGGAACAGAGTTTGAATTAATTAGGCTTGGATTAAAAGGCTTTTTTTTTTGTTTGTTTGTTTTTTGCTGAGACAATTGGGGTTAAGTGACTTGTCCAGGGCCACACAGCTAGGAAGTGTTAAGTGTCTGAGACCAGATTTGAACTCAGGTCTTCCTGATTTTAGGGCTGGTGCTCTATCCACTGCACCACCTAGCTGCCCCCTTTTTTAAATTAAAGAACAATATGACATCCAAACATATTCTAAGCAAATATTATTTTTATATTATATTGCAAAGTTTTCTGTTACAATTTTTCCCTCTTACGCCCATCCTTTTCCCTAGATGGCTGAAAGTCTAATACATGTTAATTATATTAAAATATTTGACAGATCAAATATGTGTATATATTATATTATATCTTATCTCATGCTGAACTCTCTTACATTAGAGTATATTCTATGTAATATAATGGGTAATATATGATATTAGGGAGGGATTTGGTTATACTATACAGAACACTAATAAGGACAGCTAAGTGGTACAGTGAATAGAGTCTGGAGTCAGGAAGACTTGTCCTGAATTCAGATCTGGTCTCAGACACTTACTCACTATGTTATCTTGGACAAATCACTTAACTCCATTTGTCTCAGTTTCCTTATCTGAAAAATGGGCTGGAAAAGGAAATGTCAAACCATTCTATTATCTCTGACAAGGACGCCTCAAATGAAGTCACAAAGAGTTAGACATGACTGAAATGAGTGAACAAGATAGTCTTCTTTGTCCCCAGCATTATTCAAGCTTACTAAAGCTGTAATAGTCTGTTTTACTGTTGTTTTTTTTTTTTTTATATTTGGTACTCTTTATTTGCACTGAGACTTTTGGGATTCTCTGTATATTAATAATGAAGAATTGAATAAGAAAAGTCAACGAGTCTCTTGTCAAAGGGATATAGGACTAAAAAAAAATGTCAGGCTGATCATGGTCAAAGAGTAAGGAACAAACAAATGGACAGCTTGTGTATTCTAAGGGTACCCATGCAATGTCACTCAATCCTGTAAAAATACCCTTGTACTTTGGGAGGGCATCAAGCATTTATTAATTGTCTACTATATTCCAGGCTCCTGATGCTTTACAAATCTTATCTTATTTGATCTTCACAATAAATTTGAAAGGACAGATCCTATTGTTATCCACATTTTACATTTCAGGAAATTGAGGCAGACAGATATTAAGTGATTTGTCCAAGTTCATGTAGTTAGTAAATATCTTTAAGACTAATTTTAAGTTCAGATCTTTCTTATTCTCAGCTCAGCATTCTATTACATTACCTAGACTCTGGAAGATTTATAATATATCACAAACAAGAATCACACAGGCTAGAAAGATTTAGATGGGTTGCAATCTATAATTATGGAGGGAGGACTGATAACTAAGAGGATTATAGACTCATTGTGGTAATTAAGAAGCTTTCTAGTGTATGCCATGATAAATTATGAGATATCTCAAAAATCTTAGTACATTTTTAAGCTATTAAGATGTTTTGGACACCTGAAATCATTGAGACAGAATGGTAACAGTGAAAAATGCTGAAATCCTGAAGGTGAAGGAAGGGCTTCTGAGCATGCCTTTACATCTTATTACTTCAATGACCGTTATTATCTGAAAGACAAGTGTCTTTATCTCTCTGGGTTTTCTTTTTCTGATCTGTAAAATGGACTGCATTAGAAGATCTCTAATGCCCTTTTCAACTCTAGAACAATGATCCTATGACTTATGCAGAGGCTTCCATGTAATGGGTAAGCAGGATGACTCTCTCCTGGGATGCTTTTGAGTAGTGTTATTATATTTACATACCAGCCTTAATTCAGTCCTATTTCTGGCATTTAATGACTGTGACCATGGACATGAGCCGAAGGCAATTCTCTGAAACTATAAATTACAAACAACTTGCCAATCTCCATTGGGGGACAGGGATTTCTGTGCTGCATATTCCTCATACTGAGAAAATCATGGAAAAATGACAATAGCAACAACAACTTATTTCAGTATTTTAAGAATATATTATTTCACTGGTGTGCATGCATAAAGCTTCTACCAGTGCAGATAAAAATTCTGTTATATCCTGAATAATTTCTTGAATTTTTGAAGGCAATAAAATCAATTACTCATTAATCAGTCTCTGGGCTGCTAGGTGGCACAGTGAATAGAGTTCTGGACCTAGAATCAGGAAGATTCAGCTTCATGAATTCAAATCCGGCCTTAAAAATTTATTAGCTGTGTGACTGTAGGCAAATCAATTGCCTCAGTTTTCTAATTTGTAAAATGAATGGCAAACTGCTACATTATTTTTGTTAAGAAAAACCAGATCATGAATAGTGGGACATGACTAAAAAAGAAAGTTCCATGAGGACACTTTTATATTTGTATTACCAAAATCTAACATAACACCCACATCTGGCTCATAATAGATATTTATTAAATAATTTTAACTGATTTATATTAATTAATTTACATTGTTTAATTCAGACATTATTGAAACTACTGAACTACACAAATGATTACAACTAGCCTCTACAACTAATCAACAAGCATTTATTAAGATCATTCTATATATCAGGCACTATGTTAGATTCTGGAATAGGTACCACCAGAATGTCCTAGGGATCAGATCTAAAGCTGAAAAGAATTGTAGAAGTTGTCAAGTTCTCATTTTTAAATGAGGAAACTGAGGTACAGCTTGCAGGGAAGGAAGACTGAAAAAGACAACTGCAGAGGCAGCTACTTGCTAAGTGGTTAAAGAGGCAAGTGAGAGATTATCAAATAAGTTTTCACAAGTTTTCCTATTTCACAGAGTTGTTGAGGCATGATGATATTCAAAGAGGACAATACTATGTGATTACTCCAAGTGAAGGCAGCATTATGGCAGAGCATGATGGGTAGCCTCAGGAGCTTTACATAACTTTTTAAAATATATAGTCATGATATAATAAGAATGAATGACAAAACCAGGAATACTAATTCCCGACTCTTAATTATAACTTGCACTTCTCCCTGACAGGTGAAAGAATTTCAAAATATAATTAAACCTTCCAATACCCTTGTCAAATAGGTAGTGCTATATTCATTTTACAGATGGATGAACTGAGGCCAACAGAGGACAAGTGTCTGAGTTATCTCATGAATCTGTGGCAAAGCCTGAAGGAAAACTTTTAAGCTCCCAAGTTCCTCATGTTTCTACTCCAATGGGCACTTCACTGTAGTGAGATAGAATTAATAAAGAGCAAGTTTAGTCCAAGAATTACAAAAATCCAACATCCAAAGTCATTGCTGGCTCCCATATGGATCATTCCTTTAGATATTAAATATGTGTATAAAGAAAGTGAAAAGTAAAAATGAAGATCCATGTGTAAGGATTTGAACCGGTAAGAGTCAATTGTTTAATCACTCAATTAATGAAGGAATCAGGCAGTACTCATTGTGCTGCAAACAGTAAAAAAAATACACACACGTTGTAAATACTGTTCCAAGGACTTAATCATTCAATCAACAAGTATTTATTTGATATCTATTATTTACCAGATACTGTCTTAGACACAGGAATACCCATAAAAAAGAAAGAAAAAAGAAAAGAAACAATTCTTCTATACAATGTACTTACATTTTAATGGGAAAGAATTGCAAATACAAGTATATATCATTTACATAAAATTGCTAAATACCTACATGTATCCACACACACAAAGTAAGCAAATGCAAGATAAGAGGAATGACATCAATAGTTGGGAGGGGACAGGAAGACTCCATGCAGAAGATAGTATCTGAATTGCATCTTAAAAGAAGAGAAGAAAAAATAAAGAAAAAAAGAAAAAAAGAGGAGGGGAATTCTTTTAAAAAAGGAGTATGTTCTAGGCATAGGGGCTGGTCAGTTGACTAAGATAAATGTGAAATGGAGTGTTGTATGTGAGGAAGAGAAAAGACCATGATTGGGATAATAGAATGAGGGATAAGAATAAGGTAAATTGAAGTTGGGGTGTGTGGAATTTTAAAGGCAAAACAAAAGAATTTACATTTACTTTAGAAGAGGATTCTGGAATATGACAGAGTAGGTCAGAAAACATTTGGCTCTCCAATTTTTCTCCTCACAAAAAAGAGCATTGCCTCAGAGGGAATGTAGAGCAACAGAAATAAACAAAAGTCAGAGCAAAACAGTTGTTCATCTAAGGCAACTTAAGAAGATGTTAGGATAGACCTAACTTCCAGGGAAAGAGGTTGGGTCTGAGTGAAGTGCAAATACCTC
Organism: Myrmecobius fasciatus; assembly: GCA_023553655.1. Lineage (NCBI taxonomy): Eukaryota > Metazoa > Chordata > Mammalia > Dasyuromorphia > Myrmecobiidae > Myrmecobius > Myrmecobius fasciatus. Next base: position 45,864 of record JAJPUD010003053.1, on the reverse strand, counting down.
TAGGCTAACTCTCAGAATTAACAAATAAGAAGCCATGGGAGCATCGAAGTTTGGGAGGTATCCTCAGCCTTAGAAACTTTCATCTCACAAAGTGTATGGGGTCTGATTGCTAAGAACATTGAAGGATTTTGCATTGCCATTGCCAAGGGATGCCAAACATCCTTGTATTGCTATTACAAGGGAGAAGGAACTACAACATATCTAGTTAATGCAGCAGTAGAGGGGTAGGAACCTTGCTGGCTGTAAGCACTTGCAGGAGAGCAAAGTTTTAGTCCCAAAGAAAAGAGGACAAATGTGGTTTGCAGTCACTAAAGTGAGATCATACTTGAGGGTGCTGGGGAGGGTCTTCCTCCAGGGTTAGAAAGGGAGAGGAGAAACCAAGAATGAGCTCCAGGACAGACCTTAGAAAATAGCAATAAGATCTCAGGAAGTGGCAAAGAAAACCTATTATAATTGAGGGAAAGAAGGGAGGGGAATGAACATTGTGTGAATCTTACTCTCATAAGATTTAGCTCTAAGAGAAAATATCAGACATATTTGGTATCACAAAGAAATTTGTCTCACCTTATAGAGAAGTAGGAGGGAAAGGGGGAAAGAAAGAGCAAGGACAATAGAAGGGAAAAGAGAAGAATTAGGGGAAAGGTGTAAAAAGGGGGAGGGGCTTTAAAGGGGGGATGGCTGTTTGAGGGAGGAGGTCATCAAAGGCAAAATACTAGGGAGGAGGGAAGGGGGATAGGAAAGAGAAAAGCATAACCTGGGGTAAATAAAATGACAGGAAATACAGAATTAGTTATTTTAACTGTGAATGTAAATGGGATGAACTCTCCCATAAAGCAGAAGCAGATAGCAGACTGGATTAAAAGCCAGAATCCAACTATATGTTGTTTACAAGAAACACATTTAAAGTATAATGATACATACAAAGTGAAGGTAAAGGGCTAGAGCAGAATATATTATGCTTCAGGTGAACAAAAAAAAGCAGGGACAGCAATCCTGATCTCATATCAAGTAAAAGCAAAGGTAGATCTAATTAAAAGAGACAAGGAAGGAAACTATATCTTAAAGGGTATCATAGATAATGAAACAATATTAATACTAAACACATATGCACCAAGTGGTATAGCATGGAAATTCGTAGAGGAAAAGTTAAAAAAGATGTAAGAAGAAATAGATAGCAAAACTATAATAGTAGGGGATCTCAATCTTGCTCTCTTAGAACTAGATAAATTGAACCACAAAATAAATGAGAAAGAAGTTAAGGAGGTAAACAAAATGTTAAAAAAGTTAGGTATGATAGATCTTTGGAGAAAATTAAATGGACACAGAAAGGAGTTTACTTTTTTTCACAGCCATTCGTGGAACTTATTCAAAAACTGGCCTTGTATTAGGGCATAAAAACCTCAAAATCAAATGCAGAAAGGCATAAATAGTAAATGCAATTTTTTCAGATCATGATGCAATAAAAATCACCTGCAATATAAGGCCAGGAGAAAATAGACCAAAAAGTATCTGGAAACTAAATAATCTCATCCTAAAGAATGAGTGGGTGAAACAGCAAATCATAGACAGAACTGCTAATTTCATCCAAGAGAATGACAATAATGAGACAACATATCAAAATTTGTGGGATACAGCCAAAGCGGTAATAGGGGAAAATTTTATATCTCTAGATGCTTACTTGCATAAAATAGAGAAAGACAAAATCAATGAATTGGGCTTGCAACTAAAAAAGCTAGAAAAAGAATAAATTTAAAACCCTCAATAAAATATCAAACTTGAAATCCTAAAAATAAAAGGAGAGATTAATAAAATTGAAAGTAAAAAAAAAACTTAATGAATTAATAAATAAAACTAAAAGTTAGTTTTATGAAAAAACCAACAAAATAGTTAAACCTCTAGTTAATTTGATTAGAAAAAGGAAAGAAGAAAATTAAACTGTTAGTCTCAAAAATGAAAAAGGAGAACTTTCCACCAATGAAGAGGAAATTAGAGCAATAATTAGGAATTACGTTGCACAATTTTATGCTAATAAATTTGGTAATCTAAGTGAAATGGAGGAATACTTACAAAAATATAGAATGCCCAGAACAACAGAAGAGGAAATAAATTACTTAAATGGTCTCATTTTAGAAGAAGAAATACAACAAACTATTAATCAACTTCCTAAGAAAAAATTCCCAGAACCAGATGGATTTGCATGTGAATTCTACCAAACATTTAAAGAACAAATTACTCCAATACTATATAAATTATGTGAAAAAAAATAGGGAACAAAGGACTCCTACCAAATTCCTTTTATGACACAGACCGGGTACTGATACCTAAACTAGGTAGGAAGAAAACAGAGAAAAAATTATAGACCAATCTTCCTAATGAATATTGATGCAAAAATCTTAAATAAAATATTATCAAAGTGATTACAGAAAATCATTCCCAAGATAATACACCATGACCAAGTAGGATTTATACCAGGAATAGAGGGATAGTTTGATATTAGGAAAACTATTAGCATAAATGACTATATCAATAAAGAAATGAACAAAGAACACATGATTATCTCAATAGATGCAGAAAAAGCATTTGATAAAATCCAACATCTATTCCTACATCTACCTACATTTACCTTCAATTAGCATTATATCGAATGGTGATAAACTGGAACCATTACCAATAAGATCAGGGGTGAAACAAGGTTGCCCACTATCACCATTACTATTCAATATTGTATTAGAAATGCTAGCTTTTGGCAATAAGAGAAGAAAAAGAGGGGCCTGCAGAGATCTACATGTAAAATGAGCAGAACCAGGCGATCATTATACATGGCAACAACAAGATTATATAATGATCAATTCTGATGCACATGGCTCTCTTTAACAAGGAGGTGATTCAAACCAGTTCCTTTTGTTCAGTAATGAAGAAAGCCATATACACCTAGAGAGAGCCCTGTGGGAACTGAGTGTGGACCACAACATAGCATTTTAATGCTTTCTGTTGATGTTTGCTTGTATTTTGTTGTTGCAAGATAACTGTGTGTGTATGTGTATATATATATGTATATATATATATTGGATTTAACATAAATTATATATATATATATATATTGGATTTAACATATATTTTAACATATTTAACATAACTACCTGCCATCTAGGGGAGGTGGGGGGGGAGGAGGGAAAAATTTGGAACAGAAAGTTTTGCAAAGATCAATGTTGAAAAATTACTCATATGTTCTATAAATAAAAAGCTTTAATAAAAAAAAAGAAAAAAAAAGGAAGTAAGAAGGACTTGAAGCTTGGGATGTGATTTCCCATTACTCAGGACTATAACTTGATCTCTCTAATAATTGTTAAAAATAAATGATAAAATTAAAAATAACAAATAACAACAAAAATTTTTTTTAAAAATATGAGCGAGAAAAGGAGAATGAACCCAACTATAAATAATTTCTACAGGCATAGAAAGATTAGAGTTCATATTCAAAGGAAGATAATGCCGCTTTAAAAAAAAAGCCTCTCTTTTTTCATTGAGAAACATCAAGTGGTCCTAAGCACAAAAAGGCATCTTAGAAGAACTGAAAAAGGACTTTAAAATCAAATAAAAAAGATAGAGGAAAATTTAGGGGGGAAATGAGCAATCCAAGAAAACCAAGAAATTATGAAAACAAAGTTAATGACATTCTAAGACACTAAGAAATAATAAAACAGAATCTAAAAATGAAAAAAAATATGAATGTGTTTCTCATCAGAAAAAAAATTCATCTGCAGAACAGAGGAGAAATAATATAAAAAATAGTTGGACTACCTGAAAATTATGTTAAAATAAAGAATCTTAATACACTTTTACAAGAAACTGTTAAGAAAAATTGCCCTGAAATTCTAGAACAAAAAGGCAAATTAGAAATAGAAAATAAAATCCACTGCTCACTACCCGAAAGAGATCCCAGGAGGAAAAGTTATAGGAATATCATAGCCAAGTTTCAAATCTCCCAGATTAAAGAGAAAATATTGAAAGCAACAAGGGAAAAAAAAAACACATCATGGAGCTACAAGGAGGATCACATAAGGTCTAGCAACTACTATATTAAAGGACCACAGATCTTTGAATATTCTATTTTGTAGAGCAAAAGAGCTGAGATTACAACCAAGAATAATTTACCCAACAGAACTAAGTATAATTTTGAACCAGAAAACTGAGACTTTCAGATGTGACAAAAACAGCAGAACCTAGGGGAAAATTTGACATAAAAAATCCAGGAGAATAATAAAATAAATATTAAGGGCCAATTATAAGGGACTCTAAGTTCAAATAATTTACTTTATATATATGAAAATATCAGTTCTCATTTTTATTTGGGTAATTTGTAAAGAAATTGATCTGAACTGAGTTTACTGTGTTCATGACAATTTTTTTAATTTTGTCTTTAAGTTTTAAAGAAATTATAATAATAACAAAAAAAAAGAGAGAAAGAGAGTAGAATGCCGCTGAAGTTGGATGAGAAAGGAAATGGTATGCCCAAATCCATATTTAAGGAAAATTACTTTAGCAGAAGTAGATTCATACAAGATTCAACAAGAATAGTTAGGGATCTGAGGAAGGGTAATCAATTAGGAAGATGCTGCAATTATCTAGGGGAGAGATGATAAGTATCTTGAACTAAGGTGGTAGCTGAGTGAGTAAAGAGAAAGGGTCAAATGTGAGAAAAGTGAAGATAGAAACAGCAATATTTGGCAACTTATTGATATTTGGGGTGAGAGAAAGGGAGGAATTAAGGATAATGCTGAAATGACAAAACTGAGATTCTAGAAAGGTCGCAATGCCTTCCCTAGAAATAGAAACAGGAGTGGGTTTGGAAATAAATAGAATGAGTTGAATTTTGAAATGTCCAATAGGTGAGACTCAAGCTTAGAAGAAAAATTGGGATTGGATATATAGCTCCAGGAATTATTTGCATAGAGATATAAGTTAAGTCCATGGGACTAGAAGAGTTTACCAAGACAGAGAGTACATAGAAAAAAGAAAATCATACCTAAAACTAAACCTTAAGAGGCATTCCCAGTTAGAAGGAGAGAAATGAATGAGGCGCCACAAAGGAGACAGAAAAAGCATTCAAAGAGCCAGTAAGAGTAGTGTCACTATAGGGTAATAATAAAACACAAAAGTCCTTCTTGGTTCTCAATAATATGGGCTGATGGAAATTCTGTATATATTTTCAGATGGAAATCTTGCCATAGGGAATAATTTAGAAAACCCAAAGTGTTCATGAATCCATTTTTGGAAAAATTCACCCAAAGGTCAAAATTCTTCAAAAGAAGTCAATTGGTGACTATGAGTGGGAGATGTTTGCTTGAAAAATGTATAGTGTGGACAGACCTAGAAGAGAGAAAAGAAAGCTACTTTTCAGAAACAAGGCAATACAAAACAAGACAAAAAATCCACCCACCCACCCAAAGAAAAATCAACAGTTTTATTCCCTAATAGGACACAGGCAGAAATCTTACTGACAAATGTGAGAGCCAGCCTATTCTTCTAAAACAGCATTCTTATGTTCTAGAGCTAAATCAGTAAGTTAATCAGTCAATAAACATTTATTAAGAGCCTGTCATGTGCCAGGCACTGTGCTAAACTCCCAAATCTATGGATATGCCTAAAAGAATCAAAAAGGGTTTAGAAGGCATTGCCAAGGACACAGATATAAATGATTTTATGACATAGTCATTTTTACCTCATCTTTATCAAGGTTTTGCAAACTCTAGCAAGTTCTTCCAAAACAGAAAGGGTCCTGCCTGGATCTCATGAAAGCCTACATGTGTGTCATCTGGAAACCAGCCAAGCTAGATTACTAAGTTGACTACCAGGCTACTTCTTAAATTTTGGGAGGAGATGTGGCACAGTGCTTTCTACATTATTCAGCAGTGTACTCTAAAGGATGGAATCACAGATCTTTGAAATTTTGGAATATATTTTATATAATGATTTTAGTTTACAAAATGCTTTGGCATCCATTATTTCAGGTTGTTAACTAGAGAAAATTAGTGAGATCTGATGCACTTGAGTCAGATCTGATTTGAAATGCCAATTCTGACACTAAATACCATTATAATATGTTAAATAGCTCCCAAAATTTTAGTCATTCTCATATGTCAAATAAGAGTTGTAATAGATAATCTTGTTTTAAAAATATTTTATTTCCACCACAATTACAGATTAAAACAATTTTAAATATTCATTTTTATTTTATATTTTGAGTTCCTAATTCTATTTTCTCTCCCTCCCTCCTCCTCTCTGAGTAAGTAAGCAAATAAATAATCTCTCAATATCTCTTCTAGCTTTAAATTTTAAAATTTGTTATTATTAAATTAATCAAATTTATTTTTTAAACTTTTTAAAAATATACATTTCTTTTAGAATCATATTGGGAGAAAAAAAAATCAGAACAAAAGGGAAAAAACCATGAGAGAAAAAAAAACAGGAAAAAAGTGAACATAGCATGTGTTGGTTTACTTTTAATCTCCATAGTTCTTTTTTGGGATGCAGATGGCATTTTCATCCTAATTTTATTGGGATTGCCTTGGATCACTGAATCCCGGAGAAGAAACAAATCTTTTCATAGTTGATCATGGTTGATCATGGTGCAATCCTGTTGTTACTATGTACAATGTATACTTGTTTCTGCTTGTTTTGCTCAGCGTCAGTTCATGTAATTCTTTCCAGGCCTTTCTAAAATCAGCTTGTTAATCACATTTTATAGAATGGTAATAATCTATTACCTTCATATACCATAACTTATTCATCCATTTCCTGGTTAATGGGCATCTATTTATTTTCCAGTTCTTTACCATCACAAAACAAGCTACTACAAATAGTTTTGCACACATGGGTCCTTTTCTCACCTTTATCATTTACTTGGGATACAGACCCAGTAGAAGTATTACTGGGTCAAAGGATAAGCACAGTTTTATAGCCATATGACTATAGATGGCTTTCATTTCATCATCTGAAAATTGATTTCATATTCTTTTACTATTTATCAATTGGGGAATGATTTGTATTCTTATGAATTTGACACAGTTCTTTATATATTTTAGAAATGACACCTTTACCAGAAACACTGGATATAAATTTTTCCCCTGCTTTTTTCTTACATTTTAATCTTGTTTGTATTGGTTTTGTTTGTGCAAAATATTTTTTTTAATTTAATGTAAATGAAGTTGTCCATTTTGTATTTCATAGTGTTCTCTAATTCTTCTTTGGTCATCAATTCCTCCCTTCTCCAAAAATATGATAGGTAAACTATTCCTTGCTCTCCTAATTTACTTATGGTATCACTCTATACACCCAAATCATGTACCCATCATGACCTTATTTTGGTATGGGGTGTGAGATGCAGATTTATGCTGCGTTTCTGGCATAATACTTTCCAGTTTTCTCAGCAATTTTTGTGAAACAGTGAGTTCTTATCCCAAAAGCTAGAGTTTGGGGGGTTTATCAAATACTAGACTACTAGTCATTGATCATTGTGTCATGTGTATCTAACCTATTATACTGATTCATCATTCTTTTTCTTAGCCAATACTAAATGGTTTTGTTGATTGCAGCTTTACAATAAAATGTTAGGTCTGATATTGCTAGGCTACCATCCTGTGTATATTTTTCATTAATTTCCTTGATATTCTTGCCTCCAGATAAGTTTTGTTATTATTTTTTCTACCTCTATAAAACTTTTTTGGCAGTTTGATTGGTATGGCACTGAACAAGTAGACCAACTTAGATACAATTGTCATTTTTATTATATTAACTTGGCCTACCCAAGAACAATTGATATTTTTCCATTTGTTTAGATCTCACATTATTTGTATGAGAATTATTTTATAATTGTGTTCATATAATTTCTGGGTTTGTCTTGGCAGGTAGATGCCCAAATATTTTATTTTGTCTACAATTATTTTAAATGGAATTTCTCTTTCTATCTCTTGCTGATGGGCTTTGTCAGTAATATATAGAAATGCTGATGATTTGTGTGGGTTTCTTTTATATTCTACAACTTTGCTGAAACTTAATTTTTTCAAGTAGGTTGTTGGATGATTTTATAGGATTCTCTAAGTAAATCATCATATTATTTGCAAAGAGTGATAATTTTATTTCTTCATTGTCTATTCTAATTCCTTTAATTTCTTTTTCTTTTCTTATTGCTAAAGCCAACATTTATATTTCAACATTGAATAATAATAAGTGATAATGGTAATCCTTGCTTAACTCCTGATCTTATTGGGAGTGTGTCCAGCTTCTCTCCAGTACAAATAATGCTTACTGATAGTTGTAGATAAATGCTGCTTATTATTTTAAGGAAACATCCTTTTTATTCTTATACTCTGTGGTGTCTTTAAGAGGAATGAGTGCTGTATTTTGTCAAAAGTTTTTTTCTTCATTTATTGAGATTATCATGTTATTTCTGTTTATTCCTTCTGTCTCTAAATTCAAACATTTAATGAGGTACCATCATGAGGAAAAGGGCCTCATCTAAAGCCTCAGTTTCCTAACCTGTAAAATTAGGAGGTTGGTTAAATGGGATGACCTTTGAAGTATCTTCCAAACCTCAATCTATGTAATTTATATCTTCAATGAATCAAGAAAAAGAGGTAGGATAATTGGGTGAAGGTAAAAGAAACTGATAGCTGAGAAAAAAGGCAAGCAGAATAGGAGAAAGCAAGAAACCCAGCATTTCTTCCAAGTTTAGTGCTTAAAGTTAAAGCTCTGGGAGCATCTTATATATTAGAATCTAAGAACGATAAAGCTGCAGCTGTTGCTGACCCAATTCTGACTTGCTTACTTTCCCTGCTCCCTGCCATGAAATATTTTCAGCCCTAGAACTGAATGTGGTTTTGAAAGCAGTTTCTACAGCAACCCATTTTATAGGGCTCTCAGAGCCTGTTGCTTTGCCCCAGTCATATCTCCCCCCACAGAGCCCACATTCAAATGAAATCTTAGCACCACAGCCTTTGTTTGGGACTCATAATCAAAATAGGCTTTCACTTCCACCATCTCGACTTGCAGTACTGTTTTTTTTTAAACTGACCCATTTCAATACCATCTTATTCAATTCATATCATTGTTAAATCAGAATCAGACACCCTATTTTCTTTCTTTGATTCCTATAGTTAAATTCAAAAGTTACCCTCCTCACAGTAAAATAAATGTTATCACAACTTGTCACTGGAATAGGGAATTGCCATGTGAGTTAGTTGGGTAAGACAAAACTCAAAATAAGTCTAATGTCAATTACTAAGCATACAGGCATTTTTAGAGGGATTGTTTGGGCTTTTGTAATGAGAGCCACACTTATAAAAATCCTCATATGGCTAATAAATATGCCCTATCTGACTGTGGGGCCCTATAGAAAAACTATTAAAGTATCTCATATTATAATTACTTCTCACCATGTTGCTGGTATAGAGAGAGATACACACTCCAAAAAATTCAACCTAAATTGTATTGAAAGGGGAGAGGACTATTAGGAGAAATGGAATCATGCTAACATCACCAATGAAAATAATACTAGGAACAAGATTTTTTTTAATAGGTTCCCTTCTATATTAAGTGTGGGCACATTTTCCATTCCCTTTTCCCTTTGCTCATCAGGAAAGATAGCAGAACTGAAAGCCCTGGAGATTCCTGCTCAATTAAGCCCTGCAGGTAGTTGATGCTGGCAAAGAACTATGTGTGTAGAAAAAATGTTAACCTAGTTTGAGATTAGGGTTGGGTTGCCAACCAACTGGTGTTTTACTGTCCTGGATGGCATTTTATCACAGAGGCTGATTGCCTCTAACAAATACAGTGTTATAGCCAATTTTTAAATTTAAAAAAGTATTGTTACTCTTGATTAAGGCTGTTCATTCTAATACAGAGAGTACTATTAATATTTTTAAGGCTCATGAATACTCTATCTCTCTTTTTTTTGATTCAGCCAAAGGATAGGCTAGGTACTAGTCCTGTATCTATACTAGACCTATATATAAAAGCCTATTTCAATGAGCAAACCCCTCCCTTTCCAGTTCTGACCCTTCTTTTAGTTCCACCACTACAGCTGTTCACGTCATATATTTATATTTGCACATGTGCTTTCTCTTAAAGATTTCTTCTTTTATGGCTGTTCTTGCTCAGCAAGATAAGTATGGAAATATGTATACATCTATTCGATTTCAAGTATTTTAATATAATTTACATGTAGTGGACTTCCTGCCATCTAGGGGAGGGGAGGGGACTAGGGGAAAAAATTGTAACAGAAAGTTTTGTAAGGATCAATGTTGAACAACTACACATACATATATTATGCAAATAAAAAGCTTTAATAAAAAAAAGTTTTCTTCTTTTTAATGAGTGTGAGTTGTATTTTTCTATACTGATGACCAATTCACTTAGAGTAGGGTTTCCCGTCCTTCCTTCACCTCAGAGACTCAAACTCAATGGTCAGGACTCAATGGACAGAATGCAAGAGGCCTAGTTTGGGCATGGTGGCATAGATTTTTATCCATGTTGTTTAAATTTAGAAGGTACTGACCATAGCATTTGCTTTCTCTTGACAGGGTAGAAACAAATGAGTTTAGTATATAGTTAGTGAAAATAATTAAAGCTATCAAATCAAATAAAGCTTGCTTCCTCCATATGTGTTCCCATGGCTCCATGGTAGCCATAGGATCTGTCTCCCCTACCACAAAGTTGGGTTCAAAGGTCTCTTCTCACCTAACTAAACTGCTATTAGTGTCATTCACTAATCTTAGCTACATATATTGGAAAATGATAATTAACCAGAAGCAATAGCTGTCTGACCTAGTCATACAAGAGGGTCATTTGAAATGAATATACTGAATAATATGTCAAAGGAAAAAGTCTGAAGAATAAAAACAAGAGGACACTAGAAAGTGTTCATTTTTATAAGTTGGGAGAAAGGTAACATTCCCTTATCAAGCTGATTTTGTCTTCTTGAGCTTTTTGACTTAACTTAGGATCAGACCATGAATTAGGGGTAGATGATGTAGGCAGTTGCTTAGGAAATGACATACAAAGAACACTTTCAGTAGTACTTTCCATAAGTTCTATTACAACGTCCCAAGAGTAGTTTACCTGAATCCTTTAAACTATGTCAATGTAACAAAAACTATGGTTAAACTTTTCTCACAATAAAAGGCTGACTTCACTAAATGCAGAAAGGCTCATTATTAAAGGCTCAAACACAAGCTGAAAAATGTTGGGAGCAACAGCAATTCATGAACATCAATTTTATTATTTTACAGGATTGAAACCTGTATCAATACTGAGATTTTCCATACCTAGGAATTCAAAAATCTTTTAAAGTATTGGACAAATAATTTTATGGCAATTTAATACTGGAAATTCTAACTTTCGGTAACATTATGATTACTTATTTGATGATACCAAATCATATGATTACAGAAAAGGTTTCCAAAATCCAATGGACAGTGACACATGGGAGGTAAAATTTCTGGATACAGGAAAGTGCAGTTTTGAAACTTTGTCTTGGGCACATGACTATCAGCCTGGATTTATTCTGACAAAGAAGCATGAAGGTAAATCCTATTTAGGTAATAAGTTAATGACAAAGATAGAGTACTAATAATTATTTAAATTTCTCTAAGACAAAGGTTTTTAGTATTTTTTGAGGGTTGTGTCACCTTCAGCACTGGTAATATGTACTGAGCAAATGCACCTTAAAATTTCCTCTGTAAGTTCTAGTATTCCTCCATATGTTCTGAATTTAAATTCTAGGACCCCCACCTAAAAATGACAGATTGTTATTTTTTTCCCATCATTAACTTTGTCTGTGTGTGTGTGCCAGAGAGAGAGACAGAGAGACACACACATACACAGAGAGAGAATAGGAAGGAAGGAGGGAGGGAGAAAGGGGTGGAGGGAAGAAGGAAAAAAAAGAAAGAGCGAGGGAGAAAAAAGGAGAGAAAGAGGGAGGAAGAAAGAGGGATAAAGAAAAAGAAAAGAGAGAGAGAGAGGGAGAGAGAGAGGGAGAGAGAGAGGGAGAGAGAGAGGGAAAGAGAGAGAGAGAGAGGGAGGGAGGAAGGGAGAGAGAGAGGGAGGAAGGGAGAGAGAGAGAGAGAGAGAGAGAGGCCTAATTAAAGACCTTCAGATTTCACTATTAAGAGGTCATTGGTAGCTTTGGAAAGGAACAGTTTCATCTGAGTGATGAGACTAAAATATTGGTTTTAGTAAGCCATATAGCAAAGAGCTTTCTACATCTAGGATTTCACTTATGAAAGACAAAGCATTGCTACAGGGATTCCAGTAGGAATATAAGAGGTTATCCTTGGCATATGATCCTTGCTCTCTTACATTTAATTAAAGGAAATACAAAGTAAATATAAATGCAAAATATGCAAAACAAATGCAAACTATGTTTAATGGTAGTGGAAGGTGACACAAGCAACTAGGAAAACCTAATCTAGATTATGTAATACAAATATTAGTAGGTGCTGTTCCTATCATATCCCCCATGTTTGGATGGTAAAGTTCTTGAAGGACTTCTAGAAGACCTTCTACCATATAAATATCCCGTGTCATTGCTTGAAAATCCTGACTTTAGTGATATGAGACTGATGATGGCATAGGTTTCACTGGAGAAGGAGTTTAATATAGGTAAAAGGAAAAAAAAAAACAATCTTAGTGACAACCCTAACTTTAACTAGCAGTGGAAAAAGTGATTGGATGTGAAAGAGAATAAACATAAAAAACCCCAAACTCCCCCTCTCCCATTTCAAAAGATTAAGTTCTATAGCTTAATGACATTGTTCATTTACTAGATGATGCCAAATTTATGCTGTTTATAAATTTTGTGATGGTCATGAAGGGCACCAGGAATAACATGGTGAAAAATGCATTCTCTAGCATGAGAAAGCTGCCAGGAAATGATGAAGAAAGAAGCTGAAATAGGAGTGTATTCTGGAGATAGTTTAAAAAAGAGATGAAGATTAAGTGATGTAGGTAAGGGGTAAGGAAAAAGCCATTTGACTTGAGCACATGGAAAGGACTGCAAAATGCAACAAGGCTGGAAAGACAGAATGGGGATCAGGCTGTGGAGGGTTTTAAAAGTAAGGGAAATTTTTAGAAGAACAGAGTTTATATTTTATCCTACAGGCCACAGGGGCCATTGATTACAGGATGGAGGTTGAGAGATGTGGGAAGAGTGACATAGTAACAAAATTTGGGATGTTTCAAAGATGGGCAGAAGGTAATGAGTTCAGATTTAGAGGCTTTTTGAGTTTAATATGTGCCTAGATTATCCTGTTTGAATTATCCAATGAGTAATTTGGTACTGAAGCTCAGGGGAGAGACTGAGGCTAGATCCTGGAGTTTTCTGCCTTAAGATGATAAACACATAAGAGCTGATGAGATATCTAGAAAAAGGGTAATTAGAAACCAAAGTATGGGGTTCCACTGCCATCCATTGGCTCTCCAGATAGCTCCATCTCCTACTCCTGCCCTGGACCCAATGGCCATGGCTGGAGGAATGGCTTGAGGATGACACAGCTCCCAGTAGGAGCTGCCAGAGATGGCAGGAGACTGTAACAGCAGCTGCTTGGTCTCTGTGCCAGCAATTCAGGCAGCCATATGATCTTCCAGTTCAGTCATGGGTACCAGATTCAGTACCTCTACACAAACACATAGATTCCAGTTCTTCCTCCACCCCCCATGCCAACTTTGCTGAGTGGGAGAATTTCACCCTTTAAGATGAAACTGGTGCTATATTTATTAATAGAGATTCAGCAGCATTTGTATCCATTTTAAACTTTCTTTGAATTAAACTTCCGGGGAATGAATATTAATGTTTTTCAGATATGAAGCTGAATTTTGTGAAATTACTTCATTAGTATGAAGACTTCTCTTATGTGAAGAGCTGGAGAATTTGTCATATGGCATTGTCCTTTTTCATGACTACTCGCCTCTACCAGGTTTTCTTAGTTATAAAATAAACCATATTCTTGAAAACACTTGTAAGTTGTAAAATTTTAGTGTAAAAATTAAAAGCTTTGAAATCCAATTTAATTAACTATCAGCAATGTTCAATGACATAATTGTCTATATTGCCTAGTGTTTTCTCATAAATTGTAATCCTGACCAGAAGAATCATTTTTCTTAAATTGTGGAGATGGGGTGGTCTGTATAGGTAAAAGTGAAGAAATGGTGTGTATTCTGAAGTAGTGAGTTTCAATCATGATAAATTTTTAAAAGAAAGTGATCCCTTTCAAATCAACTTTTCTTTTTCATCTATAAGTTGCATTTGATTTCATTTTTAAATTCTTTCTCTCTTTTTTGGATTCTGACCAACCTTTTTCTATTTTCTGATCTTCATTTTTTTCCATATAATTCTCTTGAACTTTTTGCTTCTGTTTCAGAAAACTTTTTTCCCCAGAGACAAATTATTTTCAGTATCAGCTTTTTCCATGAATTTCTATTAAAATTAAAAATTTGGAAATTTTTATAACTATGAGAGATCTCAGTCCTCCTTCCCTTTGCTAATAAAATATTTTCCCTATAAGGCCTCACTGAGTCATAAGTAGCTGCTTCCTTAATAGTTTTCTGGTGTTGAAGCCTACAATTTGATTCATGAAGACTGCTTGCTATGCTGAAATACAGAAGTTGTCCAGCTGATATGTGAAAGACCTGAAAAGAACATATAGACACATGCTCAAGTCAGATTGATCCAATTTAGGTATTATCTCTTTGGCTGGTCCCTTTTTAATATCTTTATCTTTACTTTTTAAACTATATACATGCAGTACTTAAATTCCACATTCGAATGATGCCATTTACATCCCCAAATGTATAAATAATAGCATGGCCTTGAACCCATCCTACTGGATCCTTCACAGTCTCTTACATTAAATGATTAAATTATGGTACAACCAACAGCTTGGAGCTCACATATTCTTTTTTCAGTAGATGATGGTCTTACAGAGATTTTGTTTGTGATAGGAAAAACTTTTTGGATAAATGTTTATTGATAATCCCTCTCTTCAAAATATCCCTTATAATTTCCAGAAGAGTAACTATCATGACTATCTGTTACCTCCAAAGACAATATCTTGAATGATACTAATGGACTAAAACCTGGTTGTGTGGAAATCACACATTGGAATCATGTTAATGTTCACGTCCGCACATGATTACTATCAGCACAGATTGATACAAGATGTTTCTCTAAGAGAAACTTTGTAGCAGGATTTTGGTGAAGTGTAAATATCTGGAAAAATTGTATGGAATGCAGTAACTCAAGACTGATGGGTTCAAGACCTTGTTGCTATTACTAGCTATGATACTATTGGATCATTATTGCTGTTGGGTTGTAACAATAGATCCACATGTCATATAGATATGCAGAAATTTACTTTGAGAATAAAGACAATGTAACTAAAATTTATGATAATCCTTCAAATGATATTACTGCTCTTAGTGTCAACTTCAAACCTAAAACAAGTATTAGTGGCAATTGGATTGAAATTACCTATTGGACAACTTATGGGTTCGTAAGAGTTTGAGCCAGAAACACTTGAGGTCCTCAATTTTTCATTTCAGTATCTTTTTAAGAGGAAGGATTAACTAGAGCAAGATCATTATTAACTATATTTTTCATATTGCTTAATAACTGGATTTAATAACACAATAAAGAGGATCATTGTAAAAGCTACTGTCCAATTATATATGTATTTGTCATTGTGTGGAAGCAAAGTTCAATATTTAAGAGAACAATGGCTAAGATAGATCAGCACTCCTATAAGGAGTGGAGGATGGCAGACCTTGAGATTTTAGGCATGTCACAGGTTTTTAGTAACCCTTATTTCCTGATCTTTCCAGTCTTTGAAAGTGATTTGACATTCTTACTTTAAATAATATTACAGTAATATTCTAATTATTAAACACTTGTGATGTCAAGTAGTATAGCCCAGAACATGGAAATTTTTTAAAGGGATATTTGTGTCAGCGTTGGGACATATTTTTTAATATTTCCTTGTGGACCTCAAGTTAGACCTTTATTTGTACTATAAATAATGAATCTTCACAGTCCACATAAAGGCTCTTTAGAGCTGTGTCTATGATTTACATTGATTTGCAATTATTTTCACTCATAGTGTCTCTTCAGTTTGATGAAACATGAAAATTAACTCAAGGGAATGTATACATATGGGAAAGCTGTACTTATTTTTTCTATCTTGTTTATAAACTTACCATGGTTATTTTTCCACAAATATAATAAAGTTAATAGTTTTACCTTGGGTATTTTATTAGTTTATGACACTATGATTCTCAATATTGAGTTAATGTTTTTGGTTGCTGAAAAGATATTATTTTGCATATATTTATCCTCATATTAGTGTGCAAAGAAAGGATAACTACTTATAGTTATTCTTCATTTTCTTTAACATGATTTCAGATATTTACAAATAAGGTAACTATAAATTTAAAAGGCATTAAGCATTTGTTTCAAGATCCTGTTTATGAAAATTCCAATATAGTTGATGTGTGAAGCACAAACAATTTCTTTGAAGGTTGGCATGTTGCAAGTGTTTTGCCATGAATTTGAATATCAAATTAAATAAAAGTGTTCAGTATAGCCAAAAAAGAAAGGAAGGAAGGAAGGAAGGAAGGAAGGAAGGAAGGAAGGAAGGAAGGAAGGAAGGAAGGAAGGAAGGAAGGAAGG
>JAJPUD010003053.1:0-29134 GCA_023553655.1 Myrmecobius fasciatus | reverse complement strand
AGGAAGGAAGGAAGGAAGGAAGGAAGGAAGGAAGGAAGGAAGGAAGGGAGGGAGGAAGGGAGGGATGGAGAGAAGAAAAGAGAAGAGAAAGGGAGAGAGGGAGGGAGGCAGAGAAGGACAGAAGGAAGGAGAGGAGAAAGGGAGAGAGGGAGGAAGGGAGGAATGGAGGAAGGAAGAGAGATAGGAAAGAAGAGAGGGAAAAAAGAAGGAAGGAAGGAAGAAAAGAAGGAAAGAAGGAAGGAAGCAGGGTACCTCCTAACAATTCCATTCTTGGTCTCCCAAACCATTCTAAAGAATTTATTTGTTGACCACTTGGTACTATACTAGAATCACTGTGAATGAACTTTATCAATTACATATTATAATAATTAAAGAGCCATGATAAGCCTGCATGTTTCTCCTATCCCCCTCTCTTAGAGCTTGAACTCTATTGTGATTCTATCAGCAAAAAAATTAAATGAATTATATTTGACACATTTATCCATATTCTCAGTTCTGGATTCTTTGGGGTCCTGAAGATGTACAAGCATTGTCTTTTAATTACCTCCCTATTTCCCTTTCCCACACACTCCTGCTCCATGCCATGTATAAAAGTGTCTGAACTAAAATGATGAAGATTGATTTGATATCATTTTTATAATTATCCTATCTACAGTTAAATAATTTTGTCCTGTGACTGTTTAAGTTATGGTTCTCTCTCTCCAAAATTAGCATCTTCTCTGTAATGGGTTGAGTTTAGAAATATAATTCTCCGGCTAATCACAGTTGTATTCTCTCCTGGAAGAACTCGGCTAACCTTGGGGGATGTGGGTGGACATCAGGAAACCTGAATCAATATTTATATACCACCAAGCTGTTTCCTTCAAGGATGCCCAATTTGCTATCCAAAGAAGTTTGGGCCACTCTCTTACAGGTGCCCAAAAACAATGAACAACTTCTTTGTCTAAGGGGAGAAAAGAGAGTAATTTCTAGTTCCACATTACCAACTTCCAACTAATCATATTGTTCCTCATATCTGTTATGTAAACAACCTTGCTGTCCTCAACCCCATGATATCACCTGCCCTGTTCTGTTCTTTGTTCTATGATCCCCAAATTCTATAAGAGTCTGTACTCATTAGTTTGCTGGTTAAAGTTGAGACACTATTTAACGCTAGATTCATGCTTTATTGATAAATTGATTGTGCTCACAACTTTGTGCCTCAGTTTACCTTTTTAATAGTTAAGAAACAAAATAGACACTGCCCAGTTTGTAAGTCACATTACATAGGTAGTATGTATCATCTGTTCATTAAGCTGGAAATTATTAGTAATTCCCTGAAAGGCCTGCGTAAGGAAGACCAATAGTGAATAATAATATGAAGATGCTATGGGGAGTATCAATTGATGCAAGTGGATATATTTAGCCCAGTGAAGACTATATGAGTACAATCCCTGATTTTAAATAATTGAAACATTGGCATATAGAAAAAAGGATATTTTTTGTCCTATACCCTAAGGGAAGATGTAACATCAACAGATCAAAGGATAGGAAGACAGACTTCAGTGCAATGTAAAGAACTTCCTAAAATAGAGCTTTCAGAAAATGAAATGGTGTCTTCTGAAGTAGTGAATTTCAATTATTATAAATTTTTAAAAGAAAGTTAAATAACTATTTGTCAGAAATATTGTAGATGATTCATAGTGCACATACACATTGGAACAGAGGGTCTCTAAGATACCTTTCTTCAAATACTTTGATTTGATGGCATTCAGTGAATCCCTAATAGTATAGAGATATTTTGGAACTGAGGAACTGAGTTTCAAGGCTTCGTATTCAACACCTGGGTGTAATAGAAAGACTATTGAGTCAGAAAATATCAAGTCTTCAAAGTTTGTCTTGTCTACTCATCACTGCCTACATGAGCATGGAAAAGTTACTTAACATCTATGCCTCAGTTTTCTTTTCTGTAAAATAAGGGATTGTGCTTTTTAAGTATATGATCATATCTGCAAAAGTGATCATTTCATTTTGTCTTAACTTATGTTTATTACATCAATTTCTTTTTCTTATCTTATTGCTATAGCAAACATTTCTATTACTGGTTCAAATAAAAGTGGTGGCAATGGACATCCTTGTTTCACTCCTGAATTTACTGAAGAATATATTCTATCTTATCTCTACTACAAATAATAATAATATTACTTGGCTTTAAATTTATATTATTCATCATTTTTATGGTGATGTTAACAAAAACAGAATTGTTATTTGTTTTTTTAATTTTATTTTATTTGCAAAAGATATGTATGGGTAATTCTTCAACATTAACCCTTACATAGCTTTCTGTTACAAATGTTACTTGACAAATCGAATATATGTATACATATTTCCAAACTTATCATTGTTGTGCAAGAAAAATCGTATCTACACGAAAGACATATCAGATAAAGGAAACAATGTAAGCAAACATCAATCAAGAGTATGAGAATGTTATGTTGTGGTCCACATTTCACATCCCTCTCTTTGGGTGTATATGGCTTTCTTCAGTGAACAACTGGAAGTGGTTAGAAACATTTCATTGTTGAAGAGAGCCATGTCCATCAGAATTGATCATCATATAGTATTGTTGTTGCCATGTATAATGATCTCCTAGTTCTGCTCATTTCACTCAGCATGAGTTCATGCAAGTCTCTCCAGGCCTCTCTGAAATCGTCCTGCTGGTCGTTTCTTACAGAACAATAATACAGAATTGTTATTTGTTAAAAGCTTTTTCTGCATTTGATCAAATGAATTTTTTAAATTTTGTTCCTAACATAGTTAATTATGAATTTGTTTTGCTTAGCTATGTATATTGTTATAAAAATGTGATTTTTATTTTTATTAGTGAAATGAAAAGTAGTTGGAAAGGAAAATAATTTCTGTTAATTTTTCTATATGAGCAGTAGGTGCTACAGATTTGTATAGTTGCTTGCACTTTCAGGTTAGTTTACTTGATCAGTTTCACTTTGTTACAAGAGAACTTTCACAAAGTGAGAATAATCTGTAAATGTATATAATGCAAAAATGAAACATCAATAAAACTTAAATTGATGAAAGTACAATAAAACAAAGGGTTGGACTTAATAAGCTCTGTCACTTTTGACCTTCAATCTATGAACCTATACCTGTATATTGAAATCATGTAATGGTACTAATGTACTATTATATAAAGATATTAATGGTATTTTTTAAAGAAAGTACAAATAAATATAAAAACAAGACAGCACATTTGAAAATTGAGCCTGGACATCACTAAATGAAGTGATGCTTCCAACTGCAATAATAGTTAACCACATTTATAAAAAACTGAGGATAACAAAGTACTTTCCTCCTAACAACTCTGTAAAAATCTATGCTATATATATGTGTGTGTATACATATATACATATATATATGCATATATATATATACATAAATATATATTTTAAAGATGAGACTTTGAAACGTTAAGTGGTGAGTCCAGAGTTATAGGTCTAATAAGTGTTATATGTAGAATTTCTTTCAGCCTATGCTTTAAGACTCTAAGTCCAGCATACTTTCATCCATATCATCTTTATGATTCTCACTGATAGTTTATTTAAAGTTGTATATGTGTATTAATTTTATTTTTACACCAAACAGTTAATCCCCAACTGTTATAAACTTTAAAGGAAGATTTGATCATGAAAGAACAGGAAGGGTGTTCAAGAGTCTGATTCTTTATTTCTATCTAAATTACTATCTCTGGAGGAAAAGAAAACCAATTTACCTTGAGGCTCTCATCAAGGTAGGTAGGAGACAGTCCAGCAGCCACATGCTAACAAGATAGTGGCTTCTCAATAAGAACAACAAACTAAAAAGTTAAATTGTGCCAAGCAAATATTGTCTAAGTGAGAGTATCAGGCACAGAGTAAACTCCTGTTTATTTAATTAGAGAAGTCCAGAGAATTATGGTTCTGATTAATGAATATTCTGGCTGATTCAGAGTTAGCATATATCTAATGGGCACATTACTTATTTGTAAGAAGGCAATAAGAGATATTTAACACAAAAACTACACACAAGAAGACCAAAAATAATGTCTTAAAATTAAATGAGACTCTCTGAGGTACCTTCCAACTTAGATTCAGTTATTCTAATTCTATGATCTATGATATTTTAAATATAAACTTAACTTGATTCTGAAGGTGTTCCAAGATTTTGTGACATCTTAAGCTCATAAATATTATCATTTGTTGTCACTCTAAAGTGACTAATTAATTAATATATCCTGGAGTTTGACTTTTGAATAAATTCCTGTTTTCAGTTCTACTTGTTGTGTCTTTTTCTTTAAAAAATAAAATACAGAATAAAATCAGGATTATCTGAGATTTCTCATTGGTACTATGTCAAATAAATAGAAATTTACTCTGATGGATATTGTCAAGCCATCCAGGTGAAGGGCCATGCATCTTTCATGAACTTAAAGGGTTTATGTTAACCAAGCTATATTGCTCTGCCAAAATGCACCATCTTTGATTCTCCTCAATCCTGATACCTGAGCACTGATACTAGTCTAATCTAGGCTTGTGCCAATGCCTACCCAGATATGTTGACTCTGCCCTGGATCTATCTATAGAATCCCATAAATTCTGGTTTATGGTCTGGTTTGTTCACCTTGCTTAAAACATAATTATTTCTGTTACTTCCTTCATAATTTTGCAAAGTTTTGTGAAGTTTTGTGGGCTATGGGATCACCCATCTTTAAGTTCATATGTCCTATCAGCCTTGTGTTAGAGCTGTAAATAAGATGCCTTTCAGCTTCTTCAAATCAGTTGATTGCTGATCTTTGCTGATTCCAGGAAAAGGAAAATCAAAGCCATTTCTTTTAACTCTGGTTGTCTTGGAAATCCTCTCTCCTACAATTGATATCTAAACTCTGCAGTTTACAGCAGAAAGTAGCACAGAAGAAATATTGCCAAAGTTAACTCTGTCACTTTAAATGAACAAACAAAAGCTAGGATTTTATTGATGTTTATTGATGGGATTACCTCACTGAAGAAACCCAATATACTAAACTATATATTTGTAATTTACCGTCAAAGAGAGTTGCCCAAGGCATGGAGAATTTGGGTTTTACCCATACTTACCTTGTGTTAGAGGTGAATTTGAACCACATCTTCTTGATACTGGGCCAGATCTCTAAGCCAGTACCCAAATCCTAGCCCCTCCCCCCTCCACTGCCTTTCCTGGAACCTTTGCTACAATTAGAGATTCAATTTTCAGATTTTTACAAAGTCACACCACAAAAGAGAAAGAACTGACAAAAAGAGTTTGAAGGGATTCACCTCAACCAAATTATTTTTTTATTTTTTTAAAATTTTATTTTATTTGCAAAACATAGGTATGGGTAATTCTTCAACATTAACCCTTACATAGCTTTCTGTTACAAATTTTTTCCCCCAACTCCCCATCCCTCCCCTAGAAGGCAGGATATCCACTACATTCAACCAAATTATTTATTTGACACAGGATGAAACTATAAAACTACACCCAGGATGAATGCCTATTCTCTCTCTCTCTCTCTCTGTCTCTCTCTCTCTCTCTCTCTCTCTTTCTCTCTCTCTCTCTCTCTCTCTCTCTCTCTTTTTCTCCCCCTTTCTCTGTCTCTGTCTCTGTCTCTCTCGAAAACATGCATAGATAAGTTTCAACATTCACCCTTGCAAAAACTTGTGTCCCTCTCTTCTTCCCAACCCCTCCTCTAGACAGTAAATAATATATTGAACATGTGCAATTCTTCTATACATATTTCCACAATTATTGTGCTACACAAGAAAAATCAGATCCGAAAGAAAACAAAATGAGACAGAAAGCAAAATGCAAGCAAATAACAACAAAAATACTATGCCGTGATCCATACTTAGTCTCCACAGTGCTCTCTCTAGGTGTAGATAGTTCTCTTCATCACAAGATCATTGGAACTGGGCTGAGTCACCTCATTTTTAAAAAGAACCACATCCATCTGATTTGATCATCATATAATCTAGTTATTGCTGTGTACAATGTTCTCCTGGTTCTACTCACTTTACTTAGCATCAGTTCATGTAAATATGTTCAGGCCTCTCTGAAATCATTCTGCTGATCATTTCTTATAGGACAAAAATATTCCACTGCATTCATATACTATAATTTATTCAGCCACTCTCCAACTGATGGGCATCCACTCAGTTTCCAGTTCCTTGCCATTACAAAAAGGGCTTCTACAAACATCTTTGCCCATGTAGGTCATGTTCCCTTTTTTATGATCTCTTTGGTATACAGGCCCAGTAGAGACATTGAATCAAAGGGTGTGCACAGTTTGATAGTCCTTTGAGCATAGTTCAAAATTGCTCTGCACAATGGTTGGACTTGTTTACAACTTCAACAACTAGTTTTTCCACATCCCTTCCAACATTCATTATTATCTTTTCCTGTTATTTTAGCAGACTAAAAGTTGTCTTAATTTGCATTTCTCTGATCAATTATGATTTAGATAATTTTTTCATATGACTATAAATTGTTTTAATTTCTTCATCAGAAAATTGTCTGTTCATATCCTTTGACTATCAATTGAAAAATGGATTGAATTCTTATAAATTTGGGTTCATTCTCTATATATTTTAGAAATGAGGCCTTTATCAGAAGCCTTATATGTAAATTTTTTCCCAGTTTATTGCTTCTCTTTTATTCTTGTCTATATTGGTTTTGTTTGTACAAAAACTTTTTTTTACTTAATATAATCAAAAGTATCCATTTTGCATTCCCATGATATACTGTAGTTCTCTCTAGTCCAAATTCCTTCCTTCTCCACAGATCTGAGAAGTAGACTATCTTTTTTCTTCTAGTTTACTTATAGTATCACTCTTTATAATAAACCCATTTCGAACTTATCTTGGTGTAGGGTGTTAGGTGTGAGTCAATGTTTAGTTTCTGCCCTACTAATTTTCAATTTCCCCCAGCAATTTTTGTTCAATAGTGAATTCTTATCCCAGAAGCTGAGGAATTTGGGGTTTATCAAACACTAAATTACTATAGTCATTGACTATTGTGTTTTGTGAACCTAACCTATTCCACTGATCTACTACTCTATTTCTTAGCCAGTAACAAATAGTTTTGATGAAAGCTCCTTTATAATACAGTTTTAGATGTGGTATAGCTAGTCCACCTTCATTTGCATTTTTTCCATTAATTCCCTTGAAATTCTTGACCTTTTGTTCTTCGAGATGAACTTTGTTATTATTTTTTCTAACTGTAAAATAATTCCTTGGGAATTTGTTTGGCAAGGCACTGATCAAGTACATTAATTTAGGTAGATTTGTAATTTTTGCTGTATTAGCTCAGCCTACCCATGAGAACTTGATATTTTTCCAATTGATTAGATATGACTTTATTTGTGTGGAAAGTGTTTTGTAATTGTGTTTATATAGTTCCTGACTTTGCCTTGGCAGATAGACTCCCAAATATTTTATATTATCTACATTTATTTTAAATGGAATTTCTCTTTATATTATTTTCTGCTGGAATTTTTTTTGGTAACATAAAAATTCTGATGATTTATGTGGGTTTATTTTGTGTCCTGCCAAAATTGTTAAAGTTGTGAATTGTTTCTAGTAGTTTTTTAGTTGTTTTTTTTAGGATTCTCTAAGTATACCATCATATCATCTGCAAAGAGCGATAATTTGTTTTCTCATTATTTACTCTAATTTCTTAAATTTATTTTTCTTCTCTTATTGCTAAAGTTAACATTTCTAATACAATATTGGATAGTAATAGTGATAGGGACAACTTTGTTTCACCCCTGATCTTATTGGGAATGGTTCTTGTTCATCCCCATTACATATGATGCTTGCTGGTGGTTTCAAATAGATGCTACTGCTCATTTTAAAGAAAACTCCATTAATTCCTATACTCTGTAGTGTTTTTAATAGGAATGGATATTGGATTTTGTCAAATGCTTTTTCTGCATCTATTGAGATAATCATATGATTTTTGTTAGTTTGGTTATTCATATAGTCAATTATGCTAATAGTTTTCCTAACGTTGAACCAGCCCTGCATTCCTGGTATATATCATACTTGATCATGGTGTATTATCCTGGTGATAACTTGTTGTAATCTCTTTGCTAATATTTTATTTAAGATTTTTACATAAATATTCATTAAGGAAATTGGTCTATAATTTTTTTTCTCTGTTTTGACCCTACCTGGTTTAGGTATCAGCATCATATCTGTGTCATAAAAGGAATTTGTTTGGACTCTCATTCTCTATTTTTCCAAATACTTTGCATCATATTGGAATTAATTGTTCTTTAATTGTTTGGTGGAATTCATTTGTAAATCCATATGGCCCTGGACATTTTTTCTTAAGGATTTGATTAATAGCTTCTTCAATTTCTTTTTTTAATGGACTATTCAAGTAATTTATTTCTTCCTATGTTAATATGGGCAATCTATATTTTTGTATGTATTCATCTATTTCACTTAGATGATCAGATTTATTGGCATGCAGTATCTCTTCACTGACGGAAAGTTCACCCTTTTCATCTTTGATACTAACAATTTGACTTTCTTCTTTCCTTTTTCTAATCAAACTAACTAAAGTTATATCTATTTTGTTTTTTTTTCATAAAACCAATTCTTAGTTTTGTTTATTAGTTATATAGTTTTCTTACTTTCAATTTTATTAATATTCCCTTTTATTTTTAGAATTTCAAAATTCAAATTTAATTGGGGGTTTTTAATTTGTTCTTTATCTAAACATTTTAGTTGCATGCCTAATTCATTGATTGATCTTCTCTTTCCCTATTTTATGCAATTAAATATTTAGAGATATAAAACTTCCCCTAAGAACTGCTTTGGCTGCATGCCATAAATTTTGGTATGTTGTCTCATTGTTGCCATTCTCTTGGATGAAGTTATCAATTGTGTCTATGATTTGTTCTTTCACTCACTCATTCTTTATGATTAGATTATTTAGTTTCCAGTTAATTTTTGGTCTATTTTCCCCTGACCCTTTATTATATGTAATTTTTATTGCATCATGATCTGAAAAAGATGCATTTACTATTTCTGCCTTTCTGTATTTGATTTTGAGGTTTTATGTCCTAGTCCATGGTCAATTTTTGTGTAGGTTCTGTGTACCACTAGAAAAAAAGTTTGTTTTTTTTTCTGTCTCCATTTAATTTTCTCCAAAGGTCTATCAGACCTAACTTTTCTAAAATTTTATTTACCTCCTTAACTTCTTTCTTATTCATTTTTTAGTTTGATTTATCCAGGTCTGAGTGAATTCCCACACTAGTTTTGCTGTCTAATTCTGCTTGCAGCTGTCTAACCTCCTGTAGGAATTTGGATACTATATCACTTGGTACATATACATTTACTACTGAGATTACTTCATTATCTATTGTGCCCTTTAGCAAAATGTAGTTTCCTTCCTTATCTCTTTTAATTAGATCTATTTTTGCTTTTGCTTAATCTGAGAACAGGAAAGCTAACCCTGCTTTTTTTTTTTTTTTTTTTGCTTCAGCTGAAGCATAATAGATTTTTGCTTTAGTCTTTTACCTTTACTCTGTATGTATCACTCTTATTTAACTGTGTTTCTTATAAACAACATATTGTGGGATTTTGTCTTTTAATCCATTCAGCTATCTGCTTACCTTTTATGGGAATTCATCTCACTCACATTCACAATTAAAATTACTAACTCTGTATTTTCCACCCTCTTATTTTTCCCAAGTTATAATTTTCTCTTCCCTTTCCACCTTTCCTTCCTTCACAGTTATTGCTTCTGATCATCACCTCCCTCTAACAGCCTTCTCCTCTTATAGTCCCTACTGCTTTCTTTTCCCTTTCCCCTTTTACTTCTCTTCTCCCTTCTATTAGCCTCCCCCTTTTCTTTCCCTTTCTCTCCTACTTCCCTATAGAGTGAAATAAGTTTCTCTGTGATCTAAATATGTCTGATGTTCTTTCTTTGAGCCATATCCAATGAGAATAAGGTTTACACAATGCTCATCCTCCTTTTTTCCTTCCCTCAATTATAATAGGTCTTTTTGATGCCTCTTCAAGAGATGTAATTTACCCACAATTTACTTACCCTTTTCTCTTCTTCTAGTATAATCCCTTTTCCACCTCTAGTTTCTTTTTTTATATCATCACAATAAAGTCAAATTACCATTTCAGAGATTCTCAAGAGTTAAACATATCATCTTCCCATATAAGAATGTGAACTTTTTTAACTTAAAAAAAAGAGTTATATTTTTCTTTTCTCTTTACTCTTTTATGCTTCTCTTGAGGTCTCTTGAATTCAGCTCTGGTCATTTAATCAGAAATAAGTGAAATTCACCTGTTTCATTGAATGTCCTTCTTTTTCCATGAAAGATAATGCTTAATTCACTAGTTAGTTGATTCTTGGCTACAATCCAAGTTCCTTTGCCCTTTGGAATACCATATTCTAGGCCTTTTGATCCTTTAAAGTGGAAGCTTCTAGGGCTTGGGTAATCCTGACTGTGGCTCCTCAATATTTGAATTGTTCTTTCTGACTATCTGAAATATTTTCCTCCTGATTGGATAATTCTGAAATGTAACTATGATATTCCATGAAGTCTTCATTTTGGGGTCTCTTTCAAGAGGTGTTTATTGAATTCTTTCAATGGCTATTTTACCCTCTGATTCTAGGATATCAGGGCAGTTTTCCTTGATGACTTCCTGGAAGATGTTGTCTAGGCTCTCTTTTTCTTCATCATTTTCATATAGTCCAATAATTCTTAAACTGTCTCTTCTAGATCTATATTTCAGGTCAGTTGTTTCTCCAATAAATTATTTTACATTTAAAAAAAAAATTTTGGTTTGTTTGACTGATTCTTGATGTCTTGAGTCATTCACTTCCATTTGTTCAATTCTAATTTTTAGTGAATTATTTTCTTCAATTAGGTTTTTTTAAAAAAAATATCCTTTGCATCTGGCCAAATGAACTTTTAAATAAGTTGTTTTGTTCATTGTTTTTTTCCATTTCACAAATTCTGTTTTTCAACAAGTTGGCTTCTTTTTCCATTTTGTCAAATTTATTTTACAAGAACTTATATGTTTTTCCCATTTCTTCAAACCTATTTTAAAAGACTTTTCTTGCGATATTTTCTCTTTCCTTTTCCCAATTCTCCTGCAAAGTTCTTACTTCCTTTTCCCATTTTTCTTCTATCTCTCTTTTAAAATCCTTTTTGAATTCTTCTAAGAGAGCCTTGTGAGATGGAAACCAATTCACAACCTTCTTTGTGGTGTCTTTAGTGTCCTCAGGGGTTTGAGGTCCGTTCTT
Organism: Myrmecobius fasciatus; assembly: GCA_023553655.1. Taxonomy (NCBI): domain Eukaryota; kingdom Metazoa; phylum Chordata; class Mammalia; order Dasyuromorphia; family Myrmecobiidae; genus Myrmecobius; species Myrmecobius fasciatus. Next base: position 17,812 of record JAJPUD010003053.1, on the reverse strand, counting down.
CTCCGCCTCCATAAAAGCTATCTATAGTCAGAGTTCTTTTTGCTTTTTTTGCTCATTTTTAAAGGTTGAGGTCTGCTCTTAGGGAAAAGGAAAGATTGTCCCAAGCTTCTTGTACAGGACAACAGTGGATTCATGTTGCACTGAGAACAGTGCTGCTGACTTCCTTCCTGTGCAGGGAGGGCATGACCAAGTCTGGCATTATTCTAGGGATCAGGTACTACTTGCCTTTTGTAGTTGCATTGGATGTCTCACAGTTAGTCTGCTGATCCACTGGCTTCTGAACTAGGACAGAGTAGCCAAAGCTGCTATATTTTGGCTAAGAGTCTCCTGGTAGATTTCACTAATGCACAGATACCACACTGCTCTTGGTTGATTGAAACATACCTTTTTTGAAGTTCTTCCAAAATACCTTCTGCTGAAAATTTGTTGCACTACAAATACTTGTAGGTTTTTTCAGTTCAGAGACTTTATCTGGTGTTGATCTGAGGGAAGCCAGGAAGAGCTCAAACACCTGTCTAATCTCTGTCATCTTGACTCTACCCCAATATGTCTATTCTCTATGAGTTACCTTACCATGCAAGTGCTCCTCATATAGCGTAAGCTCATTTGCCCAAAGGAGTGGATCAGGAGTCTGTAGTGAGTCATAGTCTTGCTCACTCTTGGATGATTTTGCTGTTATTTACTGGCTGATCTTGCTGATCTGGGCATCCTCCAAACCAGCCTTGAAGTCAATTGCTCCTGCAAAACACCCTGCTTCTGTGTCTCACTTATTCTTGGAACAGACTATCTATTTTTTTCCTCAACCTTACTCAAACCTCCCCTTTGTGACATTCAAACATAATTCTCCTCTGGGCTATAGGTTCCCTAATTCTTTATATCGGGTGCCTCAGTACTAATGTATGATTTTATTCTTAATAAAATTTTTCTGCTTTCAACCCAGCTTGGACTCCTCTATATTTTCAATGATGGGCTTTACCCAGGTGCAAAAACTAATGTTCAACTAAGAAGATAGGAAATCAAATTCAGATTAAAACTAAAGTATCTGGTTCCCATTTCAAATGGGTTTTCCACTCTCTCAAGTTTCTCTCTTCCTCTCAGTTATCCTTTCCAGACAGCAATTGTAGTACATGAGTTCAGTGTGGACAGTGGATGCTCTGTCTTTACTATGATGCAGTATTTCAGGTGTCTGTGCAACCTTTTAGCTAAACATGAAACAGCAAACACCAGTATCAGCATCTTTGGAGGACAGCAACATGTGTTTTTTCATCACATTTTACTGGCAGCATCCCTGAAGTCCATCCTGGGACCCATGGGTTGAGTTGCATGTTTTTAATGACTTCCTGTAGACTAACACCTGTCTCTATAAAGAGAAACAGCAGAGTACAGAAGCATCTGCTTGGCCCCAGACAAAATGAGCAGGGTGGCTTTGCATATTAACTCATTTACCTTTCCTGCATGCTGTTTTCTTTCTTTTTTAATTCTATAAATCTCATTCTAGAGCTGAGATTGCCACTGAACATGTGCACAACAACAAAAAGCATTGAATTAAAAAATATTGCCAATAGCTATTATTTAATCCATTTACCTAAATACTTGCTAACTTTGTGACTGGTAACTCAGTTTCCTTATCTCCAAAACCGGGATAAAAATACTTATAACAACTATCTCAAAGTGTTGTTGAGAAGATCAAATGAAGTAAAATATGTAAGATACTTTACATACTTTAAAATTATCTACAATTATTAGCTGTTGTTAAATCTCTTTACCTATAACACAGAATGCTCTGCTCAAGTATTTTCTCTCTTTCTGCTTCTTTCCCTGCCCTGAATTAATGTCATCAAGTCAACAAACATTTATTAAGTACTTACTATTTGTCAGGCACTGTGCTAAGTTCTGAGAATACAAGTATAAAGAGAAAGAAAGATAGTCCATGCCCTCAAAGAACTTAAATTTTTCTAAGGGAAGACATTGTTTTGGCATAGTAGAAAAATAGTTGGATTTGGAGTAAAGAGAAATCTGGATTCTCTTAAATAGTTGTGTGGCCATAGTTTAGTTTTTCTAATTTAGTTTTTCTGAGCTTTATTCTCCTCATCTGCAAAATGGGTATAGTGATACTGTTAGTACATTTTTCAAAGGATTTTTATGAGGCTTAAATGAAAAAATGCATGAAATATACTTTGCATATTTTAATGTTCTCTAAATGTCAGATACTATGATTTTATTATATTAAACTCTGAAAAACTATTTGTATAATAGGCACAGAATTCCTATAAAAATCTCATCCAACTATTACATGGCCATTTAGAACTAAAAAAAGTCATGGAGTTCATCTAATCCAGTCCCATAATTTTAGAGATGAGGAAAATTCATTCATAATGAACAATACCATCTTGAAATCTAAATGTACCTTGCAATTTCAGAACATCAGGTTTTGAAGGTATCATTTCCTATTTATCTTCATGAAATGATGCTTCAAATTTCATATGCAACAAATGTTTGTATAATTTAAGTGATCATATAAATGCCAGCATTACTCACTAGTATGGGGACTTTGAATCGGAAAATAACTCTTGTTGCCCACTCTATAACAGTTCAAATTGCAAACCAATCTGTGCTATCTCATTCAGAGACACTTGGAGAATGAGATAACCTAAAAAAAAAAAAAAAACATAAATCCTACTCAGATGGTGCTTTTGTTGCCAATATTATGGGAGTCAGACTTACTTTGCAGTGAGGAAAGAAAATATTCTAATGAATTACTGAAATTCAGCAGTCCCCATAAACAACAAAGATGTAGATTTAGAAGGCAAATAAATATAGGTGCAGAACTAATGAATAAGGTGATTTCATTCAATATTTTATTTTTTTAAAATATGACACATTTTGAGGTTTCCCAGCATTGTGTGCCAACAATAAAAGCACTTAGCACAAAGTCTCAGTCCTTTGGTGGTAATGCATAGTGTTCAGGAAGGATGAGCAACTCTCCTGTGAGAATTTGCTAAGCCCTTATCAAGTGCTTGCTCATTCACCTTTGGTGTCCACTTTCACTCAACTCTCTTCTATGGCTCCAAGAAGCTAGTTACACATACAGTGGCCACACTCATGGCAGATGGAAGGTTGAAGGTAGCTAACAGATCCCAAAATTGTTGGTAATTTAGGGGGATGTATACCCCAAGCATGTGATGAACTTTCTCCAGCAGAATGGGCAGTTGGGAACAATTAGTTCCAACACTGATGGAGGCAGTTGAAGCAGGTGCAGTGTAGTGCTTAAAGTTTGGTCAGAAATTGAAAATGTCAGGGTCATCACAGTGTCACAGACCATTATCAGTTGTCTTGATTTTTGTCCTGCTTTGATGATTTAGAAGAGACAGTGGGGCTAATTACTCTATTTCACTTAAATCCAATGCACATGCAAATCAAAATTTCATCCAAGATGTTTCTGGACCTCTCCAAAACAAAGAATATCAATTTAGACTTTTTAGGCTAGTTGACTTCTGAAGCTCCTTCTATACTCTTAGATTACAGAATATAAATTACTTGAGGACAATTTTTTTCGAACGGGGCAATCAGAGAGAGCTTCATACAGAGTAGGTACTTAATAAATGCTAGTTAGACTGTCCTTTAGGATTGGAAGAATTGAAAACCATCTGCACTACTGTAAACTGTTTAAAGAATTAGCATTCTTGCACATGTTTAACATATATTGTATTACTTGCTGGAGGAGGTGGGAGGAAGGGAGGGAAAAAAATTTGAACACAAGATTTTGCACCCATGAATCCTGAAAATTATCTATTGATATGTTTTGAAAATAAAAAAGCTTTGATGAAAAAAGAATGTGTATTCAGTAGGTGCCTTTTAGCAAAAACTTGCCACAATATTTTTAGCAAGTGCTGTAAGGATAGACTGGCTATCTATAGCATAATGCTGAGAGCAAAATCTATTATACAAGTTATATTTATCATTTTAAAATTACATGAGAGAGCATAGAACACTGACCTTTAAGCCAGGAAACCTGATATTCAATCTCATTACCTAGGCCGGATTCCCGGTTATGGTCAAATCTCTTAATCTCCCAGGGTCTCAATTTCTTCATCTATGAAATGGATGGAATGAATTACCCTATGAAATGGGGTAATAAGATTTAGAAAAGTCTGGCAGACCTTGAGCTAATGTGAGTTGTTTATGACTGAGCACTCAAGTTGTTTTCAGAGGAATTTTTTATCCAGGATGAATTAGCATTAACCTGGAACAACTTTTTTTATGAACAGCATTATTTTTTTCATTATCTGTAATTAACTTTTCTATTGCACTTGACTTTTGTGAAAGGATTGGATGTCAGCTTCCCCAATCCTGAATGTCCCTTCCTTGGTATTCTTACTATCCAACATATCATTGGAGAAATCTAGGAAACACAGGTGACTAATGAACCTCTGTTTCCATCATTCTCCATTAGGCATCCCTTGGTTTGTCAAATATATCAAAGTTTTTTTATTTCAATTCAACACTTCTTTTATGAATTCCTTTGCTTCTCCTTATTACCATGATATTAAGTCTTCATATTTTCCTTTGGGCTTCATTTTTATCATCTAGCCTCTGTGTGTAAATATAAGTGAGGAGGAAATTTATATATCTATGAGTCAAGAGACTTAGGATTTCATCCTGTGGTAGATAATAACAACATGTATAATTATATAAGAATTATTTAAAGAACAATAAAGATTGAAAAGCACTTTTCTTATATTATCACATTTGACTGCTGTAATAATACTGTGACCTGGGTGCTATTATTATTCTCATTTATTTGTTGTTTAGTTATTTCAGTTGTGGGTTGTTTTTTTTTTTTTTTTTGACAAAGTTACTGGAATGATTTGCAATTCATTCAACAGCTCATTTTACAGACAAGGAAACTGAAGCAAACAGGGTTATATGACTTGCCTAAGGGACACACAACTAGTAAGTGTCTGAGGTCAGATTTGAACTCAGGAAGATGAGTTTTCCTGACTCCAGACCCTACATACTGTGTACTACAGTATTACCTACTTGCCTAAGATCCTCATAGTGAAAGGAAATCTGAAAGAGATGAAGGGACTGCCCCAAAGCAAATTAGTAGGTAGCTAAGCAGAATTTGAATGGAAGTCTTCCTGATTCTAGATTTAACACTCAATCACCCACATTCCTTTAAGTGTGTGATCTTAGATAAGCCACCTCACCATTCTCTATTCTATTTTCATTTCCTTATTTTACTAAATGACCTCTAAAGTCTCTTCAAGCTATTTCATTGCATACACTTCCATTTGTTGGATCTATTTCATATTTCCAGTCTTCATGGTTCACTAACTCAAAGAAAATAAATTACATAAGGTTAAAGACCTCACTTAAGAACTGGTAAATATAGAACTGGTATTGAAGGTCAGCACTCAGATTTTGACTGAATAAAATATTTAACTAGTACTTAATTACCTTTCTTTCTGACTTCTCTCCTCCCCACCCTATCTTACTAGGAACTATAACTATAGACTTTTTTTTTAATGATATATTGAAACTCTGAGAAAAGTCTCGATTTAAAATAATAAAGCAATACCACTACTCAGTCTGTATCCCAAAGAGTACATACAAAAGGAAAAGGATTTATATGTGCAAAAAATAAATTATAGCTGCCCTTTTCATGGTGGCAAAATATTGGAAATTGAGGGGAGGCCCATCAATTAGGGAATGGATGAACAAGCTTTGGTATATGATTATAATGAAATAGTATCTTGCAATGTACTGATGCAAAGTGAAATGAGTAGAACCAGGAAAACATTGTACATATCAGTAACATTATGTGAGGATCAACTATGCTCTTTTCAGCAATACAATGATCCAATACAAGTACAAAGGACTCATGAAGGAATATGCTTTTTATAATCAAATAAAGAACTGATAGACTCTGAATGCACATTGATGTATATATTTTTATTTCATTCTTTCTTATGTTTTTTTTCTTTTGATCTGACTTCTTTTTCAAAACTTGAATATGAAAATATGTTTTACATGATAGTACATGTATAAAGAAGATCAAACTGCCTATTTTCTTTGGAAGAGAGGAGGGAAGAAAGAGAAGGCTGGGAAAAAAAAAACTTTGGAATTCAAAACTTTGTAAAAATGAATGCTAAAATATTTCTGGTCATATAACTGGGGGGGAATAAAACATCATTATATTAAAATAAAATAATAAATAAACAATGAAATTATTTCTACCACTTCTCAAATGGTAACAATTTATAATTAAATAGAACCTTGTACTTTTTTACATTATTTTATTCTGTCCTCATTAAAACCCTGTGACATAGGTAGTTCAAGAATCATTACATACATTTTACAGATATGGAAACTAAGGCTTATAGTGGTTAAATGCTGGTATTGGGCCTCAAAACTGAGCCTTATGACTTTAAATTCAATTCTCTTTCTATCTCATCATACTCCATTTCTCTTTTAAATAGTTTAGTATAATTTTATTTTAAAATTAATAATCATTTATTTTCTTTACCACTACAACCCCCAAAATTTAAAAGAAAAAAAATAGCCATGTCCATAAATATACATATCATTCATCTTGAATCCATCACCTTTCTGTGAGAAGGCAGGAAGTATGCTTCATCTTCAATCCTCTGGATTTCTGGTTGGCCATTGTTTTGCTCAGGGATGTGAAGTCTTTGTGGTTGGTTTTTCTAACAGTGTTGTTATCGTGTAATTATTTTCCTGCTTCTCTCACTTCACTCTCCATCACTTCCTCCCTTTTCTCTTCCTTTCTCTCCTTTACCCTTTCTGAATCTAAGAAGTACATGAATTTGAAATCCTCATGGAATTCTCCCTGGTCTCAGTGTTACACATAGTCGCCATCTATTATTTCTCTGCCTTGGCTATTTAAAATTCCTCTAACAAACCATGGATCATTAGTGTGTGATAATGCCTACTTTGTATATGCATTTCTCACCAGTTTTTTCAAGTGTTTAAGTAACGGTAACACTTCCCTCCTTCTGCAAGAAAACATTGACAAACACACAGGAGGAAACAATTGTTCTTGACATCACAATGGTTTAATATGTTAACTTATTCATTAAATTGTGCTTTACATCAATGAAAATCCTCAGTTCTACAAACTACTGGTTTTTAAATAGCAAGAAAAGTTGATAATGCACAATACAGTCTCGGAATAGCCAAGTTTATACACATCATTGCACAGAAACAAAGGGAAAGTCCCTCAGGACAAAATAATTACCATCTACTAAATAACTACCTTTTCACCTAAAATGTGGCACCAGATGGAAAATTCAGATTTTCCTTCCAATATATAACTGATATTTTTTAAAGAAAAAGAATACAAGTAAAATATAGAAAGTTGTTGCAATCACTGGGGGAAAGTGTTAAGGGAAATGATGGTAGAAAAATCTGATAACTACCAAAATATTCAAGAGATTTATTTCATCAGAATATGTCACTGCTGTCACCAGAGAAGACTCAATCTTTCCACTGTTGACACTTGTCCTTGGATTTGTCACTGCCCAGAAGCAGAGCAAGAATACTAGCACAGCAGTATCTAGTGTGTCACCAAGTCAAAATTCTTATGTTTCCTTCAGATAACTTAGAACATGAGCTCATCAGTCACTTGTGCTTTGAGATGTTAGAATCTAGAGTCTGATTAGAGGGTTCACGCAATGCTCTAGGTATTAAAGGTAATTAACTCTCACAGACATTGCCTCTTTATAAAGTTATGCATTCCTCTGACAAATGCAGTTCCTTTGCCCAATGGGTTGAGTTTATCAATTTGCTTTTTGTCAATAGGATATGAATACAACAATGAAATACTACATCTGCCAAGGTCTCATATCTAGGTCACCTCCAAGGGCAAGTCTACTAAAGAACTTCAATGTGTAAATTCATAAGTGACCAGATATGCCAGAGAGAGGCAGAAAATTGGATGATGAGTACTAACTGAATTGGGAATGAATAGATAAATAAAAGGCCTAAGAAGAATAGGAAAGGAAATCAGCAAGTAGTGGGGAAAGGACTATGGATGAGTCCCCAAGTAATTCTAATATATGTATAGAGCTATTGTCTACCATGATATAGGCAAATAGGCAGGCAGTTTGGATATTTTGAAGGATATTGGAGGGGCACAATTTCTCTCAGTCAGTGAAAATATGATTATCAAAAGATAGAAGTACAGGTGACTTAAGTGTGATGATTCTTTGCCCACTCTTCTGGTTGGTTCTGACCCTTCCCATATTATCTTCATCCCATAAAATAATCCAGGTAATGGATTTTATAGTGAACTATTTTAATTTTTATTTGCCCCAATGTTCCTGTCTATTTCCTCATAATCTTGTGTTTTCTACTTTTGCTGTCAATGCCCAGAAAACTATAATCTGCCAAAGGGCCAGCCCTGGCAAAACTGGGTAGTAGGAAAAGTTTATTTTGGAATCTTCTTGTCTCACCTTTGAGTACCTAAATCTCTATTCCTGGAATTTTGCCTCAGAAGTAGGGATCTTTCTTTTGTCCTATTTCTATAAGTCATTGTTCTCAATTGGCTGTGAAAAGTGAAAAGGCATTAATAATCTACTGATATTGAGGTGGTAATTGAGAAGCATTTTTATGATATTATTTCTGACTACTAAGCCCAAACTCCCCCTGCCAAAAAGAGCATCTATTTTTTAATCTGGAATTTTTGGAGACAAAAATCATTTAAGTTCCAAAGATATCTAAAATTTCAGGCATTATGACAGAGTTAAGAGTTGAAGTTTTTGAGGGGTCAGGGTCAGTCCACATCCCTAATAGGTAGTTGTCTTCTATTTATTCTTAGGCCAGTTATTAAACAAATAAACAGAAGTTATACCAACTTTTAAAAATTTGATTCAATAATCATTTATTCTGCTTATTTATTCTTTATTCTGGAAATTTAAATTATGCTAGAATAAAGATCATATAGTTTTTTCCCCTTTCCTTTCTTACTATATCATCTTCCATTTAGTATTTCACTGATTTTTATCACTTCTAACAGGAAGCCAAGGCAAGTTTAATTTCACAGCTTCTACCCTACAATGTACTGGTAGTTGCATGAGAAGATTATTGTAAAGAATGCCAAAATTGAGGTTTCCCATTTTCTTTTTTTTCTAACTCTAGGAATTATTCATCATCACAGCATAATGAATTGAAAACAAACAAACAAAAAATACCTATTGGAGTCCATGTGATCATGTGATCTATTTCAGTTTCCGTACACATTTAGATATGTGACTTCACTTATTTTCTCTGAGCCTCAGTTTCTTTAGCTGTTCATTGATAATAATAGTGGCTCTATTTTCTAAAACAAAAACCAAAGAGACTTACTGTAGGGATATCCTATTTCTATATTTATACACTGGTCATTTCTCATTCCTAAAATGCACTTTTTCCTTTCCTCTTCCTCCTAGAAATCTCTTCAAGATTCAGCTCATGTACAACCTTCTAAATATAGTTTTTCCTCAACCCTTAATTATTAGAGTTCTCTTTTCTTAAATCAACCTGTATTCATTTTACATTTATTTTGTACATTTTCTCTGTCTCTCCATCTCTCTCTCTCTTTATATATATATATACATATATATACATATACATATGTATATATATGTATGTATGACATATAGTCTGCCCTGATAGAATGCAATCTTCTTCAGTGGAAGGAATATTTAAATTTTTGTTTTTGTTTACTTAACACCTGACATGATGCCTCCCACTTTGGAGGTACTTGAAATGTTTATTGATCAAATGATGTGATGTGTTTGAAAGTGTTTTGCAAAATATAAAGTTCTAAACAAAGTTTAGACATTATTCTTGTTCTTATTGGGTATATCATGAAATGGCACCTCCCAAAAAACCCCTGATTTTTAGCACATTATTCCCTTATACCTTAGATCTATTTCTTAGAAACCTATACTAATGGTTACCTTTAAGTCTACCCAAAGACAGTATTTCCTTATTTTAGTCCTTTGAAAGAAATTTACTTTAATCACATCATTAAGCCTCCAAATTTCAGTACTTTAGTGAAAGCAGATAAAATTGTACAAGATTACATTTAAGGGCAAGGACTCTGGCTTCTGAATTTCTTGTGGATGGTGTGTATTATGCTATTATCTGGGGATATCATTGACCTTATCAAAGATTAACAAATATACCTCAATTTTATATACTCATCAAGAAAAGGGAACACATTGGATCTCTTTGGTTAGCCTAACATTTGTCTAAAGAAAACAGAGTGGAACTCATATATCTTAGTGCCTTGCATGTAGGCGGCACTTCATAAATATTTATTGTCCTTAATAAAACCATTTGTAAATCCACAGTTTGGTTAGGCTATGGAGAGAACCACTGCAGAGACAGAGTGAAAGGGGTAGTGGATGTAGAGCTGAGTATGATTGGATTTCATCCAATTTGGAACTCTCTCTCTCTCTCTATATATGTATATACATATATACATATGTATGTATGACATATAGTCTGTTTTTTGTTTGTTTGCTTTTTTTTTCTTGTTGTTCTGGAGCTTTGGGTAGTGCTATAACTAGAAGTGATTTATCTTTTTATCTTGAAGTTTCTGACTTACCTTGTAAGACTGCCCAGGCCCAGGTGATAGTTAACTAACAACTTTCCACTCATCTAGCAGGTATGAATTTGGTTTTCAGTGAAGATAGTCCTTTCTCACCTTTCTACTTACCTCACCATATTATCACCTTAGTACCTTGGGGATTTGAGACCATGCAGAGACTGTTTTGTATTAAAAGAATATAACAGAACAAAACTAGGGCTGCCTGTTTAATATGCTAAATCTTGGCCTTGGGCCAAGTCAAATAGATGGCTGCCCTTCTGAATAGCCTGATATCCCATCCCAAGTGGAGCTCCACATATCAAGCAAGCAGCAATGATGCTGGGGAAAACCTTTGGATATAAATTCCCTTTGCCTCAAGAACAGCATGATGTTAGTAGTTGACAGCTTAGAGATGCATTAATTCCTTGCCAATATTTTAAAAGCGAGATTAAGAGGAAAAAAATTCAAATGCTCTCTAACTTATTTTGAATTCCACATGACATAAAGCTGGATAATTATTGCAAAGTGTATATGTGTGTGTGTGTGTGTGTGTGTGTGTGTGTGTGCGCCACACAAACACTCTGGTGTTCACCTGCCCATGTGCATGCATACTTTTGTATGCTCCCCCAGCAGCAGGCAGAAGGGAAAATTTGCAGCACTGCCAGTCTCAGCAGAACCATACCATATTCACAGCAAAAAAAAAAAAAAAATGAAGCTGTAAAAATCTGCTCATTAATTCCAGCTGTAACTCTCCTTTCTCTCCCTTCTCTTTACTTCCCCTCCCCACCTTACAGACAAATCATCAGGATGGAAAACACTGATGTCTTGTCAGACAAATCTATTGTCAGATTAATCTCTATCATCTAATGAGGCATATTTATGTGGCCCCTTTTTATTTTCTTTTCATGGCAGTTGAAAAGTACAGTTGCCAACTCATTCATGATAATGACATTTTTGATGGGATGGGGGGATAAACGTGCGTGGGGTGGAAAAGGAGTGACTTCCTACATGCTTTAGGCTTTAGGCCACAGTGAAATTGAAACCATTAACCTTGCACCATCCTCATGGATAACAAACAAATCCATCTGAGTGACATCAGCTGGTTCATCCTAGATACTGAAGGGATGCTACTGTCAGTGCTGACTCCATCATCCACTTACCCAGATCTAACTCTAGCCTTTGCTTATGGATAATGGCATTACTGACTGAATTGAGGATCATAGAAGAAAGAACTCATCTACTCTTCCATCACCATCAAATATTTGATATTATTCAGGAGGATGAATTCCCTCTCTTCCTTCAGCAAATGGCACACACCCTTGCTTTCATTAGTCACTTGATGAAATCTTATTGATTTATGGACTCTCCAACCCAAGGGACTTATGCTGAGGGTGGGATGAAGGGTGGCTCAGGAAAGTTGATTTCCTTCCAAACTTTTAACTTGGATCACCAAAATATATATATTTTTCCAATTCACTTTGCAGATCCTGCTTGTGTTGATATCATGCTTCTGGTAGGAACTTTTCAGGTTCATATTTCATGGCATCCACATCCTTCTATGTAATTGATGATAGAACAGAATACATTACAGACATTCCCTCTCCCACAGTTTCATAGGTTTTCATCTATTTTCCTGTTTATTTTGTTCATATGATTTGTACAAGGTCAAGAAGAATGGGAAACATCTGAAGAGTATCAACTTCCAATTTCATATATCATGGTTTCATGTATTAAATATTATCACAGATTTATTCCTACAACAATCAAAGGTTTAAGAATGAAGAAAAATGTATTAGAGTGAAGATATTTGAGACATCATTAAGTCCTGTCTCACTGAAAATCTGGAATTATTATCCCATACTAAATACTCATTCATGGTAGCCAGTATATAATGTTATTCATAGAACAACTTGAGGACAATAACCTTGTACACATGCTAGCTGCCTCATCAAGTCCCACACTAAAACTTTACAATTCTATTATCATAGCAGAATTTAAGTAATATGGGCAGTGTTATACCAAGAAACATAGATGCTTCCATTTTCCTTGGAAAAATACACATATTCATTTAATAAATATGCTTCACTTATAAGTTTAGAACATGGTGGACACATCACTTTCCTTTTAGCTTATTTCTGGTTCCATTTTCGATTTTAGGAGAAAAAAATGGTGTCCACCTATAGGTGAGAGATCACTAATGATGATCTTTTTCTTTAATGGCTATACTCAGTCACTTAACTGGACCTTATTTTTAGAAAAGGATGATAGGGAAGTTTTTATGGCATATGCCTAGGATGATGTTCACAATAAGACAAGGGCAGCAGTGGTTGCCTTTTGCATGTATTCTAAGAGACATCCAGAATCAGGTCATTCTTAATCAAAAGGTGAAGAAGGGCCCACACATTTCATCTTCTAGCATGAATTCAACACAGCAGTGGATGACATTTTCTTCTTTTTTTGACTGAGAATCTATAATTGTTTTTCTTTTTTCCTCTCTCTTTTTCTTTTTGATCCCTATAAATAGTCCTATAATACTGTTACAAAGACATTGTGAAAACAGACAAATTTCTACAGAACTCCCAAGTCCAAGCTTGGATTTTAGATTTATGTCACTGCCGGCTTTGGCTTCTTATGTCATTTTTCTATCATGCAGATGAAAAGAAGCAGACAAAAAGAGACTTCTTGGTTCCCCATCTTGGTGTAGGTCTTTTAGAGTTGTTTGGGATGTCATTCTACCATATTTAAGATCATTGAAAAATATCAAGAAAAAAAAACAAGAGGAATTACTCCTTCAGCTGGTTTAAAGTTAAGGGAAGAAAAAGACAAAGGGAGGGCAGATGTTTTAATCAGGTCTCATACTCAGAAATCATGGCTCATTTTGATCACTCCCTTAGATGATTCAGCAAAACACCAACATTGTCCATGATCCTCCTACCTCCATGGGAGGAGAAACAGAATATGTCACCATCGGACTACTTGACTGTTATAGTCCTCTGTGACAGTTGTCTCATCTTCCTTCTGCCACCTGTGAGCTCGATGCTCTTTTAGTAGCTTCCGCTCCTCTCGCCTCTTCTGCCTGTCCTTCTGGTGTTCCTGCTGTTTGGTGTAATGGTAGCGTTGTAGGAAAAGGTCTTTTGCATACTCATAAAGTTGCATGTCCAGGAAATTCAGCTCCTCAATGCGCTGGCGGGCCCCTTCATTGATGTCCACATTAGAGGCCCTTGTGATGTTGAACTGTGTGAAGGGGGAGATGAACTTGAGATTGAATGTCCTCTCAAAAAGGAACTGAGTTTTCCGCTGGAATTCTGTAAGCCCAAAGAAAGCCATGTTCTTCAGGTTGGTCTTGGCACTCTGCAATAGAATCGTATTCCGCTCACTCTCATTCATAAAAGTCAAATTGTAGCATCCCACCAGGCTAAGGTCTGCCAGCATACGGACCTGGCGGTTGTTGGCTAAATTATAGCCACAATCCATAAACTCCCTCAAGCTGACACCGGACCAATCATCCCCTGGATAACAAGTAGGCAGCTCATCTGGAGTTGGGCTTCTCCCATCACACATATGAAGAGATGTCTTCCAAGTGGCCCCTCTCTGGACGTGTTTCCATTCACTCAAGTAACGGGACACTGGGTCCCTCAGCATTGTGATATAGTAGAAATTCCTAGAAAAATTACAAAAGAAAGTTAAGAATTGTAAAAATAAATCATTAACATCAACAATAACTAGAATTTACAAAGTATTTTAAAGTTTGTGATGTGCTTTGCCTATGTTATTTCATTTAGTTCCTATATGTTGTAAGTTAGGTGTTTTTACTATTTCCACTACACAGATGAGAAAACCTGCCTAGGACTATATAGCTGGGAAATATGTAAAGAAGGATTCAAACTCTAGTCTTTCTAGAGCCTGCTCAATCAAGCTAGAAAAGCTTTTGGTACTCCTGCCACTTTCTAGACTGAATCACAAAATCATTGATCATAAAATGTTATAGTTACAAGGAAACACTAGAGATTATACAAATTAAAAATTCTCAAACTGTGATCAATAAAATTTTTTTATTAATACTTTTTATTTGCAAAACATATGTGTGGGTAATTCTTCAACATTAACCCTTACAAAGCTTTCTGTTACAAATTTTTCTCCCCTACTACCCAGCCTTCCCCTAGATGGCAGGATATCCACTACATGTTAATTATGTTAAAATACTTAAGAAATTGAATATATGTATACTTATTTCCACACATCATTTTTGTGTAGGAGAAATTGTATCTACAAGAAAGAATAATCAGATAAAGGAAATACAATGCAAGCAAACATCAATAGAGAGCATGAAAATGATATGTTTTGGTCCACATTTCACATCCCTCTCTCTGGGTGTATATGGCCCCTTTCACTGAACAATTGGAACTGGTTTGAAGCATTTCATTGTTGAAGAGAGTCATGTCCATCAGAATTGATCATCATATAGTATTGTTGTTGCCGTGAAAAATGATGTCCTGGTTCTGCTCACTTCACTCAGCATCAGTTCATGCAAGTCTCTCCAGGCCTCTCTGAAATCGTCCTGCTGGTTGCTTCTCACAGAACAATGATATTCCATAACATTCATATACCATAATTTATTCAGCCATTCTCCAACTGATGGGCATCCATTCAGTTTCCAGTTTCAAGCCACTACAAAAAGAGCTGCCACAACATTCTTGCACATGTGGGGCCCTTTCCTTCTTTTATGATTTCTTTGGGATATAAGCCCAATAGAAACATGCTGGGTCAAAGGGTATGGATAGTTTGATAACTTTTTGAGTATAGCTCCAAACTGCTCTCTAGAATGGTTAGATTCGTTCACAGTTCCACCAACAATGCATCAGTGTCCCAGCCTTCCCACATCCCCTCCAACACCTGTCATTATCCTTTCCTGTCATTTTAGCTAATCTGACAGGTATGTAGTGGTACCTCAGAGTTGTCTTAATTTGAATTTCTCTGATCAATAGTGATTTGGAGCACCTTTTCATATGACTATAAATAGTTTTAATTTCATCATCTGAAAATTGTCTGTTCATATCCTTTGAACATTTGTCAATTGGAAAATGGCTTGAATTCTTATAAATATGAGACAATTCTCTATATATCTTAGAGATGAGACCTTTATCAGAACCCTTAAATGTAAAGATGATTTCCCAATTTGATGCTTCCCTCCTAATCTTGTCTGCATTAGTTTTGTTTGTCCAGAAACTTTTTAACAATATAATCAAAATTATCTATCTGGTGTTCAATTAATAGTTCCAGTTCTTCTTTGGACATAAATTTATTCCATCTCCACAGGTCTGAAGAGGTAAACCATCCTATGTTAATCTAATTTGCTTATAATATCACTCTTTATATCGAGATCATGAACCCATTTAGATCTTATCTTGGTATGTGGTGTTAGGTGTGGGTCCAGCCTTAATTTCTTCCACACTAGTTTCCAATTTTCCCAGCAGTTTTTGCCGAATAGTGAGCACTTATCCCAAAAGCTGGGGTCTTTGAGTTTATCAAACACTAAATTGCTAACGTTATTACCTAGATTGTCCTGATATCCTATCCTATGCCACTCTACTTCTCTATTTCTCAGCCAGTACCAAATGGTTTTGATGATCGCTGCTTTATAATATAGTTTTAGATCTGGTACAGCAAGGCCACCTTCATCTGTCTTTTTTTTCATTAATTCCCTTGAAATTCTTGACCTTTTGTTCTTCCAAATGAACTTTGCTACTATTTTTTCTAGATCTGTAAAATAATTTTTTGGGAGTTTGATTGGTATGGTGCTAAATAAGTAAATAAGTTTGGGTAGTATTGTCATTTTTATTATATTTGCTTGGCCTACCCATGAGCACTTAATGTTTTTCCTATTGACTAGGTCTGATTTTATTTATGTGGAAAGTGTTTGTAGTTTAGTTTGTATAGTTTCTGACTTTTTCTTGGCAGATAGATTCCCAAATATTTTATGCTATCATCTGTTATTTTGAATGGAATTTCTTTTTGTATCTCGGGCTGCTGAACTTTGTTGGTAATATATAAAAATGCTGATGGTTTTTGTGGATTTATTTTGTATCCTGCAACTTGGCTAAAGTTCTGAATTGTTTCTAGTAGTTTTTTAGTTGAGTCTCTAGGGTTCTCTAAGTATACCATCATGTCATCTGCAAAGAGTGATAATTTGGTTTCTTCATTACCTACTCTAATTCCTTTTATTTCTTTTTCTTCTCTTACTACCAAAGCTAACATTTCTAATACAATATTAAATAGTAATGATGACAGTGGGCAGCCTTGTTTCACTCCTGATCTTATTGGGAATGGTTCTAGTTTGTCTCCATTACATACAATGCTTGCTGATGATTTTAAGTAGATGCTACTAATCATTTTAAGGAAAAGTCCATTTATTCCTATGCTCTCTAGTGTTTTTAATAGGAATGGGTGTTGGATTTTATCAAATGCTTTTTCTGCATCTATTGAGATAATCATATGGTTTTTGTTAGTTTGGTTATTAATATAATTGATTATGCTGATAATTTTCCTGATATTGAACCAGCCCTATAAATCCTACTTGGTCATGGTGTATTATCCTGGAGATAACTTTCTGTAATCTTGTTGCTAAAATCTTATTTAAAATTTTTTGCATCAAGATGGCGAACTGCGGACAGCTTTCTCTGTGAACTCCCGGGACATTCCCTCAAACCCAGACAAAGTAAGCCTTCCAACTGGTTTCTAAGTGAGAGCACCTCCAAGCATTCGGACTACAATGCACTTCTATCAAAGATCTACCGTGAAAGAACTCCGGGGAAGGTTAGCCTCAGGGGAAATCGGCCGCTGGTCTCAATCAGACTCCAGCCGGGGCGGAAGTCAGGGCTGCGATAGAGGGGCGGATTCTGGGCACCCAGGAAGCCCCTGGGAGACGCCTGGGCCACTTTGCTCTGCTTGCGGGCAGGTGCTTTGGCAGATCTGCCTTTGGAAAAGGGTGGATCGAGACCAGCTGAAAACGCGGTCCTAGTGCGAATCTAGCACGACCAGCCTCAGACCGGAAGTCAACTCGGCAAACTGCCCCAGGGAAAATACAAATCGTTGCAGTTTTCTCTGGTTTTGACCAATATCCCAACTTTAAATCATGAGCAAGAAGCAGAAGAGAGCTCTCACCATAGAAAGCTTTTACGGAGAAAAAATAGAACAGTCCCCAGATCCTGACAT
>JAJPUD010003052.1:253039-269719 GCA_023553655.1 Myrmecobius fasciatus | reverse complement strand
AGAGAGAGAGAGAGAGAGAGAGAGAGAGAGAGAGAGAGAGACCATGAATGGTATAGCATCCTCCAAAATATATATCTTATAAAGATATAAGAGGGAAGGGAATAGAATGAGGTATGGAAGGGTTAGAGTTAACAAGCAGTATCCAAGTTGCTGAACTGTTGCCCTTAGTTAAGACACATCTGCTTCTCCATCTCCCTGACTCTTATATACCTTCTTATAGTTCTAGTGGTTTCTCAGAGACTATCTGCTAAAGTATGTGAGACCTTAGGCCTCAGTCTCAAGGCCTGAGTTTCAGTTTCCTAGAAATCATATAATTTTAGAATAACGAAACTTTTGCTTACATTACCTCATTTTTAGTCAACCCATAATCACTCTACCTATAATATAGGGGAAAGTAACTGCAAGAGCCAATCAAGACAAAAGCTTTGCATAAGGGGATTTTTGGGGAGGGGTTGGGCAATGTTTGTCTATTTAACCTGTGTTTCTCAGCTCCTAGTGGGCACTCCTCATTCTTGATTGTCCTGGAGTGGGGACTGTCTGCCTCCCTCCAGATTCTAATAAACCTTTTACCTTCACTTTGATAAGTCTCCGAGTTGTCAATTTTAGTTAGGATCTTTATACCCCAGGAACAGGCTAAATAAAAGACATCTACTCTTTTGCCCTCTTTGTGGTTTCAAACCCCCTATGGTCAGCTATCAATCTAAGTGGCAAGCCAGTGCAAACTTCTCTTTGGCCCACACCAAGCTAGTCACTTGGAAAAGAACAGCCTCAAATCTGATGTAAAAACTCTTTTCTCTGGACACAAGTTAACAGCAACAATTAGGCAGTTTTGTCAAACCTGGACAATTTGTACCCATATTTTGGTGGTGCTGTTAAATACCTCTCCCCCTCATCCCTCTCTTTTAATACATATTCAGAGGAGGGGTACCTATCCTGGCAGATACTTTATTCATAGGCCCCATTACAGAGGTTTCAAACTACTGTTTGTTTTTTATTGACATGTTTGCCAATTACACAGAGGTTTTCCCTTCCAAGACTGAACAAGCCCAAGGGGTATCAAACATGCTACTAAAAGAGATTTTACCTTGTTTTGGGCCTAACTTTTTACACAATGATAACGGGTTAGCCTTCATTTCACATATAATCCAAAGTATGACTGAGACACATTAGATTAATTATCATCTCCTCTCTGTCTGGCATTAACAATCTTGGGGAAAAGTGGAGAAAATGAATCTTTCCCTCGGGAGTCCTCCCTGAGCTGTGCCTCCAGATGTGGGAAGAGGGGGTAAAAAGTCTCCTGATAAGACTACTTAGAGTCTGCATTGCAACTGGGGAGAACACTGAGCTCAGCCCCTTTTGACTTTTTTACATAGGCAGCCATGCTTCCCCTCTAACATTCTGTAGATTCAGAGCAGCATCTGGTCACTCAGTTTGTCCCACAGCTTGGCACAACCCTGAAGGCCCTTTCTGAATATGTAAGTGAATGTCTCCTCAAACCAGCAGGTGTTCATCCCCAGATTGTCATCCCAGTAATCTTGGACCACCCAAAGTCTTGACCCACTGGGCACCACATGGAAAGGACCACATGAGGTCATTTTAACCATCCCCCTGCTGTTAACCTCAGAGGCTTTCCTAACTGGACTCAGGTTTCCAGAATCCAACATGCTACTCCTGTTACCTCTGCTTCTCCAGACCTTCCTGACTCCTCATAAAAACCCAGAGAACACCTGAAACTACTATTCCCCAGAACCCCTGGAAAACCGGAAAGGTATTGTATGAAGAAGAGTGAACTTGTTTGTGTTCTCCTTTTTTATCCCTTTGCATTTCTGTTACTTTCCACTTTCTCCAAGATACCTGCTTCCTCTCAAACTACTTGAACCTTTTTCAGTGCCCTTTGGATCATTCATCCCAAGGATGAGGGTCCTATTCCTACTGCTCTTTCTCTGGGTCTCCTTGCCCCACTTTTGGAGGCTCCCTCCAGTGGGGCCATAACTCCTTGGTAAGATTTGGAAACTCTATAGGCAGCAGGAACATACAAGATTATTATGTGTCCTATTGGCATTCTTAAGGCAAAGCTCATTCCGTGTTGAGTACTTAAAACATGAAAACATCCTCTCAAACCCGACTGCCACCACCCACCAAATGGCTAAGGAAACAGTACTCTCTCTCCAAGAGCTCCAAGAATCCCTAGACTCTGTGCCCAACATACTTTTAGATAATTGGCTTTCCCTAGACACTCATTTCTTGATTTTAGTGATGCTGCCTGTCTCCTTGCCAAAACCTCCTGCTCTATGTACATCAATACCTTGGGAAAGGTTAGGCTTTGTACTCTGTAAATTTAAAAAGAAAACCTGGATGGAGGTGAGACATTTATAAAAACTTCTGATCCTGAAAAGTTTCCTCCAGGTGTGGCTCTTGACTACTCTTTCTATTGAAACTCATACTTACTCCAATTTTAATGACTCTTTTCTTGTTCATTTTTGGTTCTTGCATTTTTAACCAACTATTGAATTTATTTTTTTTAGACTCCAGGCCATGAACTTCCAACTACTTATTCAACACGGATATCATCATCTACCTGATCCAGAGACCCAGTACATCCTGGGTTCTGCCACTAACCTCTTTGAGTCTCACATCTTATCCTCTTCAATCTGAAATTCACTAGGCAGTTATATTTCTATGACCTCTTCCAGCAGAAAATAACTGCAGAAAATGAGACTTTTGTCCTTTGCCCCAAATGGATTAGCATCCCAAATGTTTGAATAGGGAATAAAGTAGAAAATTTCTAAAGTGATGCAATTTTGAGGATTATTATATTAGTGCAATTTTCAGTAATGCTGTCATAATGGGTCTACGGTATTAAAATCTCTAAGATTCCTGATCCTGGGGTTGATGTAAAACAGATCCCAAACTAATTTTTTTTTTCCCTGACGCAATTGGGGTTAAGTGACTTGTCCAGGGTCACATAGCTAGGAAGTGTTAAGTGTCCGACTAGATTTGAACCCCAGGTCCTCCTGACTTCAGGGTTGGTGCTCTATCCACTGCACCATCCAGCTACCCCCCCAAAGTATCTTGAATGTAGAAGTGCTGTATTTAGGTGATCTTGCTCAAGTTACCTTGCAAGGCCAGGTGACTAAATGTGAGCTCTCCCAGGTCACTGGTCATCAATCTTACCTTATCCCAGGTCTTTGGACATCTCTGGCTGCCGACTTGCTGAGCGACAATTCATTTTTCATTGTTCAACAGAGCACCTGGACACAGGAGCTTGCATGCTCAAGTCTTTATTGTACCCAATCACATCTTGCACTCCCCCTACTTCCTGGTCCCACAATTTATGTCGAGTTCATGAGGTCATATGCAAGGCCAATGAGTGAAGGAGACATGTTCCATTGGATGATGCATTCTCAATGCAGCCAGGATTTCTGCACTCGAGTTAGATACTACTAGCTGCAGAAAACACATCCAGATGCCTCAGGCACTAGGGCCTTTTTACTTCCTCACTGCACCATGCTTAGTGCCTCACCAAACCCTAACAACTAAACCCAAAAGAGTACTATGGTTATGATACTAGCCCACAGGTTGGTGACAATAGGGTCCATGAAACTAATAAGATGGCCTAAATTAACATGGGCTCAGTACAAAATTAGATGCTCAGCACTTGACCTAGTGACATTTTGGACCTAGCAACACACTTCTGGAAGTTTCCCCCCATGAGCTCTGGCCAGGAAACTATGAGAACTGCATCTACCCACAAAGTAAGAACCTGACCACTTTTCAATTCCACGTCTGAGCCATTAAATCAGCCTATCAGATACATGAAGCTCCTTACTTCTCTCTTTCCCTACAAATTTACCTGCTTGCTCCTGGCTCATTGCTAACTTTTTTTTGGAACTTGGCCCGCTGTTTATATAAATCAACTTTACTCATTTTCTTGGAGACCTATTTGAGCTTGTCAATTCTCTCATGATTAATCTGTGACAATGATGGAAGGACTCCAACATTTTGTGGGGTCTTTGATTCCATCACTCTGAAGATAAAGAGGAAAGACATGATCTCCATACAACTTTCAGTGAGAACTTTCATTTTTTTTACTCTTCTCTAGGACTCAGGAGGGGATTTTTTTTTTTTGCAAGGGCAATTTGGTTATAATACCACTCCCTGGCCTTACAAAATGATAAACTTATAGAAATCAAGCAGTGAGAGGTTATTATTTCTAGCTTTCAGTTCATCCCTGATTGTGATTGCCTTAGCAATTGATTTTTCAGGCTTTATATGGCCTAAAGGTCAGAAGAGTTAATGAGGCTAAGTATTACCCCAACAGTTGCCCTGAGGCAGTTGGAGAGGTTTGGGGTGGAGTCTAGGATAAGGAGGTTACACCAGCTGCCCCAGTACTGATGTGGAAGTCTCAGGGACCCAAGAATTGGTAGCTGACAAACCGCTGCTAGCAGTTTTAAGATTACATGCCTTAGTTGCAGTGGTTTTGTGATAAAGAGAGCCATCTGCACCCAGAAAGAAGACTGGGGAGCTAAGTATGGATCACAACATAATATTTTCACCTTTCTAAATATTGTTTGCATTTTGTTTCCTTTCTCATTTTTTCCTTTTTCATCTGATTTTTCTTGTGCACCATGATAGTTGTGAAAATATGTTTTGAAGAATTACACATTTTTATCATATTGGATTACTTGCCATCTAGGAGTGGAAAGAAGGCAACAAAAAAGATTTAGAATACAAGGCTTTGCAGAGGTGAATGCTGAAAATTATCTCCGAATATATTTTGACAATAAACAGCTTTAATCAATATATATATATATATGTCACGTCTTAATTCAGGTCCTAGGAGCAGTAGAATCAATCTAGGTGATTTTATTTTAGTTTAGTTTTGGTTTTTATTTATTTATTTTTAATACATATTCCTTTATGAATCAAGATGAGAGAGAAAAATCAGAGCAAAAGTGGAAAATCATGGGAGAGGGAAAAAAAAACAGAAAAAAAGAAGTGAACACAGCATGTGTTGCATTACATTCAATCTCCACAATTCTTTTTCTGAATGCAGATGGCATTTTCTGTCCAAAGTCTACTGGGATTGCTTTGGATTACTTAACCATTGAGAAGTGTAATGCTCAGGGAGAAACTGAGGCAGTATCACACAGTGGAATTTAGGCAATGCTTTATTGATGTTAATTGAGAGTTCAGAATCCATAGCTATGGATTGGGACTGGTGGGACTCATGTCTCAAAGCACGCAGTCCAGCCCAGAGACTGACACACAGTGATGTCAGCCGACTGAATACAAAGTACTCAGCAGCTCCATCAAGGGACTTCAAACATTATATAGGGTTCCTATAGCTCAGGGAGACAAAGAACTCATGGGAACAGCTGAGCACATCTGGTGTCCATAAATTCAGTTCTGACAGGTAGGAGTAAGGGATGCCTTGGCAAAGAAGACTACTCGTCTAGGTCATGCAGATAAGGGTAGGTCGAGGCTGACCATCTGGAGGTTCTATAACTCCTTTGGAATGTGAGTCCAATTATTTCTGAAGGTCAGGAAGTGGGGAGTGCTATTTTGGGACAGAGCAATTAAGGGAGACTGAAACAGCAATTAAGGGAGACTGATACTGCAACTGAGGGAAACTGAGAAAGTAACTGAGGGAGACTGAGACAGTAACTGAGGGAGATTGAGACAGTAACTGAGGGAAACTGAGACAATAACTGAGGGAGACTGAGACAGTAACTGAGGGAAACTGAGACAGGCAGGACAGAAGAACCAAGTCTTTCTTAGTTGATCAGCGCAAATTCTTGCTGTTATTTCATACAATGTATTACTGGTACTACTTGTTTTCCTCAGCATCGGTTCATGCAAATCTTTTCAGCCCTTTCCAGAGATATCTTGTTAAATAGCTTGTTAATCATTTTTATAGAACAATAATATTTCATTACCCTTATCTACTACAAGTTATTCAGTCATTCCCCAGTTCATGGAAATCTGTTCATTTTCCAATTCTTTGCTACCACAAAAAGAGCTGCTACAAACATTTTGGCACATGTGGGTTCTTTTCCCTCCTTTTTGATTTCCTTGGGATATAGACATAGTAGTAGCACTGCTGAGTCAAAGGATATGCACAGTTTTATGGTTCTTTGTGCATAGTTCTAAATTGCTCTCCAGAATTGTTGGATCATTTCACAACTCCACTAACAAGGCAATTGCGTCACAGTTTTCCCACATCGCCTCCAACAATTATCTTTTCCCATCATCTTAGGCAATTGGACAGGTGTGAAGTGGTACCTCAGAGTTGTTTTAATTTGCATTTCTCTAATCCATAGTAATTTAGAGCATTTTTTTCATGACTATAGATGGATTTCATTTTATCATTTGAAAATTATCTGTACATATCTTTTGACCATTTATCAATTGGGGGATGACTTTGAGACTTTTATCTGAAACACTGGCTGTAAAGACTTTTTCCCAATTTAGGCAGAATTGTCATTTTTATTATATTAGGTAAATTTACCCATAAGCAACTGATATTTTTCCAATTGTTTAGATCTGACTTTATTTGTGTGAAAAGTCTTTTGTAATTTTGTTCATATAGTTCTTGGGTTTGTCTTGACGGGTAGACCCCCAAGTAATTTATTTTGTCTACAGTAATTTTAAATGGAATTTCTCTATCTTTTGCTAATGAGCTTTGTTAGTAATATATAGAAATGTTGATGATTTCTGTAGATTTATTTTAAATCCTCAGACTTTGTGAATGCTGTGAATTGTTTTGAGTAGGTATTGGGATGATTTTCTAGGACTTCCCAAGTGTATCATCAAATCATCTTAAAAGAGTTTTACTTCTTCATCGCCTATTCTAATTTCTTCAATTTCTTTTTCTTATTGTGAAAGCCAACATTTCTAGTACAATGTTGAATAATAGTGGTGATAACGGGCATCCTAATTTCACCCCTGGTCTTACTGGGAATGCATCCAACTTCTGTTGGTTTTAGATAAGATACTGCTTATTATTTTAAGGAAAGCTCCCTTTATCCCCATGCTCTCATGTTGTTAATAGGAATGGATATTGTATTATTTCAAAAGCTTTTTCTGCATCTATTGAGATTATCATATTTCTGTTGGCTTTGTTATTAATATGGTCAAATATAGTAATAGTTTTCCTGATATTGAATCAACCCTGCATTTCTGGTGTAAATCCCACTTAGTCTCAGTATGTTATCCAGCTGATAAGTTGCTGTAATTGCTTTGTTAATATTTGATTTAATATTTTTTCATCAAAATTCATTAGGGAGTTTGGTCTGGAATTTTCTCTGTTTTGGTTCCTCCTGGTTTAGATTTCAGTGCCATATATATGTCATAGAAGGAATTTGGCAATACTCTATTTTTTTAAATAGTTTACATAATATTGTAATTAATTGTACTTTACAATTTTGATAGAAGTCATTTGTGAATCCATTTGGCCCTGGAGATTTTTTTTAGGGAGTTGATTAATGGCTTATTCAATTTCTTTTTCTAAAATTGGACTATTTAAGTCACATTTCTTCTTCTGTTAATCTGGTCAATTTACATTTTTGTAAATATTCGTCCATTTCAGTTAGTCAGACTTGCTGCCATGCAGCTGTGAAAAATAACTCCTAATTATTTTAATTTCATTTGTATTGGTGGTAAGTTCACTTTTCATTTTTGGTGTTGGTGATTTGGTTTTCTTCTTTCCTTTTTCTAATCAAATTAACCAAAGGTTTATCTATGGCTTTTTCACAAAACCACCTTTTAGTTTTATTAGGTAAATAGTTTTATTAGTTTCTATTTTATTAATCTCTCCTTTGAGTTTCAGAATTTGTACAAAGCTAGGGAAAATCTTTACAATCAATATCTCTGATAAATGTCTCATTTCTAAAATATATAAATAACTGTGTTAAATTTATGAGTACAAGTCATTCCCCAATTGATAAATGGTCAAAAGATATGAAGAGACTATTTTCAGATGATGAAATCAAAGCCATTTACAGTTATATGAAAAATGCTCTAAATCACTATTAGAGAAATGCAAATTAAAAGAACTCTGTGGTAACACTTCACACCTCTCAGACTGGCTGACAAGATAAATGTTGGAGAAATGTGGGAAAACAAGAGACACTAATGCATTGTTGGAGTTGTGAAATAATCCAACCATTCTGGAGAGCAATCTGAAACTATGCCCAAAGAGTTATAAAGCTGTGCATACCCTTGGATGCAAGAAGTGCCATAACTAGGTCTGTATCCCAAGGAAATCATACAAGGAAAAAGGACTCACATATGCAAAAATGTAGCAGCTCTTTTTGTGGTAGCAAAGAATTGGGAAAGGAGTGGATGCCCATCAATTGGGGAATTGCTGAACAAGTTGTGGTATGTGAAGGTACTGGAATATTATAGTTCCATAAAAAATGAACAAGCTGACTATAAAAGGCCAGGAAAGATTTGTATGAATTGATGCTGAATAAAACAAGCAGAACCAGTAATACATTGTGCAAAATAACAGCAAGAATGTATAATAATTATGAAAGGCTTGGTTCTTCTCAGTAGTTCAGTGATCCAAAGTAATCCCAATAGACTTTGTACAGAAAATGCCGTCTGCATCCAAAAAAAGAACTAAGGAGATTGCATCCAGAAAAAGAAAAGTGATTGAATGTAAATCAGCACATGCTATGTTCATTTCTGTTTTTCTCTCCAATGATATATCCCTTTTATGATTTTTCTCTCCTGACATGATTCATAAATATTTAAAAAGTTAATGTAGATGTATAACCAGAAAAAAGAAAAGGCAGTAACTATCAAAAATACTGAATTAGAATTAAAAGGTCATTCATTTTTGTGTTTAAGAGCTTAATTTCAATGAGTAAAACTCAATTCAATGAGAAGCCAGAGTGAAGAGTTTAGAAGAGAGTGAAAAGAAAAATAAGTGAAGGCATCAGTCAGGCAATAAACATTTATTGTTGGCTATAAGCCAAGATCCATACTAAGCACTGGGAGTATAGCAGGCCCTGACCTGGAGGAACTTCCAGTGGGGGGGGGAGGTGACTCCATGCAAACAACTTTGTACAAATAAGTGGTTTACAAGAAAAATTGGAAGTAATTAAGTTATCTCTTGGGCTTCCTCCAAGTATAAAATGAAAGCATATGTAAAAACACAATGGAAAGGGTCCAGAAAGGCCAAGTATCATTCTTGTTAGATCATAATATCTGTTCTGCTGCCATCTTCCCACCCATAGTGTTTCCTCATTGCTTTCCCTTTGCTCATGTGTTCTCATCCACAAACTTAGTCCCATTGCCTTAGAAAAGCCTCTTTCAGAAGGCCAATTCAGTGCTGTCACCAGGTCCCCTTCACTGGATTTCACCATTGTGGGAAAAAGATCCCCTGTCCAGCACTGAGCATGTACCCCACCCCAACTGCCAGACTGAAAACAATGCAGCTGGCTGGCTTTGCTTGTGCCATACTTGTCTGGCTGTTCCCAGAGTCATGGCTGAGTCATTACCTCCCCTCCAACCCCAGGACCATCAGGAAGCCATCCCAGCTTTGCCCTTCCATCAGTGGCTGGACACAAAGGAAACATTGGTGGACATAAAATTGGTCACTGAATGCAGTGCAACCTCAAAAGCCAGCCTGCCATTGCAACCCACAACTCCTCCCTGGCAAAGCAGCTTTTAGGTCCTGAGCACCTTCCTGAGATTGTCTCAGGCAAAAGGACCTTTCAAGGCTGATTCTGATCAATTCCATCCAAAGGCCCCAGTCAGAAATTGCTAATCACCAGGCTCCTTTTAGAGAATTTCTTAATTATGTAATTTGCAAAGTACTAAGAAGCTGCATCTGCCCTATCAGGCCTAGAACCTCCCTTTGCCAAGGAGCACTCCTAGCCAGGTGCCACCCAGACTTGGTCTCTGGATTCCTGCTTTCATTTGATGAGCCAGATACAAATGAAAAAAATTTAAAGGCACTGAACATCAGTTTTTCAAAAATTTTGAAAAAAGAAAAACTTAAAATTTTCAAGGAATTTGTTTTTCTTGTGACTTCAAACCCATGTGTATCATTTTACATGTCATTTTAAAATTTTATTTAATTTTTAAATAAATTGGGATTTTCTTCCCTTTAAAATCAACCTGACTGAACACCTTCCATGGGCAATAACTATCCCGAAACTAAATCTGTAATATTAACACTGCTAACAGCACAAGTCTCCGAGACCACCACACTACACCCAGATCAGCTATTAGTTGAACACGTAGCTTTGGGGTTCATCACTCAGGAGACCCTAGACTCTACCCCAGACCTCTCCAACTGCCATAGGGCAGCTGTTGGAGAAATACAACCTCAGGGCCTTTCTGACCTTCAGGCCATTTTTCAGGTCTGAAAAAATCATTTACTAAGGTGACCACAAGTAGTGCTGAACTAGCTTCCTCCCCACTTCCTGATTTCTATGAGTTGATCATTTTGTAGGGCCAGTAAATGGAGTTATATGGCATTGAGGACTTGTCAGGTCTTTACTTGGTGGGCACATGCAGTACCCACAGTTCTCTGGCTAGAGCTCATGGGGGAAAACTTCTAGATATATATTTTTAGGCCTGAAAGTTCACTAGGTCAAGTTTTGGGCTTGAATCTGATTTACTGGGCCTGTGTTAACTTTAAGCATCTCATTACTGATGTTTATTAGTTTCATAAACAACATTTTTACCAATCAGCATTGGTTATCTTGACCTCTGGCATTCATTTGTGCTTAGGCACCTGGCCCTGCAAGGTAGCAAGAGGAATATCACCTAAATGCATTCACATAGTTTGGGGTATGTTTTATATCATTTCCCCAGAATCTGGCATTTAGAGTTTTAAATACCTTAGGCCCATTACAACAGTATTCCTGAAAATTGCATTAGTTTAGCAATCCTCAAAATTGTATAATATCAGTAGTGCCCCAAGGGATGAAGTTCTCATCTTCTGCAGTTATTTCCTGCTGGAAGGGGTCCTAGAAATGTTCCTGCCTAGTGGAGTCCAGATTGAGGAGCATATATTTGTGACAAAGAGGTTAGGGAGAATCCAGGAGATGCTGGGTCTCTTAATCAGGTAGACGATAGTGTCCAGATTGAGCAAGTGGCAGGAAGTTCATGACCTGGATGTAAGAAGAAATAAACTTGCTTAAAGATGCAACAAACATGGTCAGGAAAAGACTGATTAAAATTGGAGTAAATACGGGGTTCAACAGGGAGAGTAACCAAGAGCCCTATCCAGATGAAAACTTGGCTGGAGGGGAGAAGGGATTGGGAGGAGTGGGGATGGAGATGTCCTCTAACATCCATAAAATGTTTTTATTTTTTGAATTAACTCAGTATAAAGTTCAATCTTTCCCAAGGTAGTGTTGGCAAGGAGACAGCTACCACCACTGTGTCAAGAAATGAGAATCTAGAGCTAACTAGTTGTCTAAGAGCATGTTGACCATGAAGTCCAGGGACTCTTGGAGCTCTTGGAGAAAGTATGCTGTTTCCTTAGTCATTTGGTGTTGGTAGCAGTCAGGTTAGAGAGGATATGTTCATGTTCTAAATACCCAACCCAGGGAATAAGTATTGCCCTTCCATTCCTTAAATATCAGAGAATATTCTCTCCAAAGCCTTGCTTCTATCTCATAAAATGGGTAAGGTTGGTGAAGGGAACATTAGCATTTTAAGTAATAAAAGGAATATTCAGGTAGCCAAGGGTACATGCACCAAAGTTTTTACAAGAGTTAGATATTGGATAGAGCAGATGACAGGCTGAGAGGGGTTACAATCAGAAGCATTTCTCCTAACAGAGCCATGAGAACTACCAAAGTAAAATTGGAACACTCATTTTACAAAGAAAAGTGCATCCCTCAGTTAGAAATGGTGCATGAGGTCCCCTTTGGTAATTGCTTTCTGACTAGCTATCCCTGAAGGTCACTAATTTTATAACATTATACCAACAGGAATGTCCATTTGCAGGATATCCTGGAGAAGCCCACGGGATGTGGTACAGAAGTGTTGTAGGGAGTTTGCTGAAATAATTTTGGAATAGGTACCACACAATTCTCTTCAGCTGGTCTATAGTCATAGGTATAGTGAGTGCTCAAGTCCTCATTATAACTAAAAAAAGTTATGTGGCTGAGAAGAAATTAAGACAGTTGCAGGAATGGTTACATTCACTTGCTCCACTAATTTTTGTGCTGCAAGCCCATAGCTACCATAAGTGGACAAGAACAAAAGTCATTTTCTGGAGATACTTTCTTTTGGAAGGGGTCATAGAGATCTCCTTGCCTAATGGAGTTCAGGTTGAGGAGGGGAAATTGGTGACTTAAAAGAACTTAGTGCAGGATCCAGGAGGTGCTAGTATCTGGATCAGAAGATGGTATCCAGGTTAAGCAAGTAGCTGGAAGTTCATGGTCTGGTGCCTAGAAGAAATAAAGCTCACAAGTGGGTTGAAAATGAAGGGACTGAAAATGAACAGGAAAGGAATGATTAAAAAAGTGGAGCAAGTATGGGATTCCATAAGGGGACTAGCCAAGAGTCCTTCCCTCTCCCCCAAAAAAGGGAAGATTTTGCGAGAGAAGTTTTTATAAATGTCTCACCTCCATCCTGTTTTTTTAGGACTCAAGCAGTATGAAGCTCAACTTCCCCCAGGAGTTAAGGTACATACAGCAGGAAGTGCTGGTACAGTCACAGTCACCAGTCTAGAGGCAAGAAATGAGTCTATGGACAACTGGTTGTCTAAGACCATGTTGGTCAGGGAGTCCAGGGATTCTCCCATGCATTTCCAGTGTTCCAGGGGTTCTGGGGAACAGCAGTTTCAGGTCTTCTCTGGGTTCTCATGAGGTGCCAGGAAGGTCTGGAGAAGCAGGTTTGGGGAGATGTTCACTTGTATATTCAAAAAGGGCCTTTGGGGCTCTGCCCAGCTGTAGGACAAACTGGGTGACCAGATGCTGTTCTGAATCTACAGAATGTCAGAGGGGAAGCATGGCTGCCCTTGTAAAAGGTCAAAAGGGGCTGAGCTCAGTGTTCTCCCCAGGTGTAATACAGACTCTAAGTAGTCTTATCAGGAGGCTTTTTGTCCCCTCTTCCCACATCTGCTTACACAGTTTAGGAAGGACTCCCTGAAGGGGATTATTCATTTTCTCCACCTTTCCCCAAGCCTGAGGCTGCCAGGCAGAGAGGAGATAATTAATCTAAAGTGCCTCAGCCACAGTTTGGGTTACCTGCGAAGGGAAGGCTGGATTACTGTCATTCTGTAAATAGTTGGACACTCCAAAATAAAATCTCTTTTAATAAAATCTTTGATATCTCCTGGGCTTATTCAGTCTTGAAAGGGAAGCCTCCCACCCAATTGGTAAAGATGTCAAGAAAAACCAGAAGTAGTTTGAAACCCCTGCAATGAGGTCTATGAATAATATCTGACAGTCTTCTTCTGGATGGGTACCCCTTCTCTGAATAGTCATTTTAAAAGCTGTTTGGGATAGGTGGTTATTTAACAGCACCATCAGGATTTACTTTATTGAACAGGCTTTACTAACCTAATTATCTACTAGCCTGTGTCCAGAAAAAAATAGGTTTTACACAGGACTATTCTTTCCCAAAAAACGTAGTTTGGTGTGAGTGAAAGAGAAGTTACCACTGGTTTGCCTCTGGGATTGGAAGCTGAGCAGAGAAAGCTTGAAACAGAGAGGAAAGATTATATGCCTTTTCTTTAAAAAGGGTCTTTTCCTGGCAACTATAAGAAGGTATGCAAGAATCAGGGAGATGGAGGAACAGGGATGTCATCATGGTTAAGAGCAACCGTGCAACAGCTTGGGTACCCGATTCTGCAAGTTTGTTGCCTCTGACCTGGAATGAGTC
The DNA here is from genome assembly GCA_023553655.1 of Myrmecobius fasciatus. Taxonomy (NCBI): domain Eukaryota; kingdom Metazoa; phylum Chordata; class Mammalia; order Dasyuromorphia; family Myrmecobiidae; genus Myrmecobius; species Myrmecobius fasciatus. The sequence goes on along the minus strand of JAJPUD010003052.1, from coordinate 255,859 downwards.
CCCCTTCTGTTGTCTTTTACAAAATATTGCTCTTTGGGTTCAGGAACAGCCTGTAGTCAAAGTAGAGTTTCTCCTGCACATTTTATGGGGAAGTTTGGTCTTCAGAAATCCCCCTTCTTTCTAGAGAGCCCCATGAGATATAAAACCTGAAAGGCACATTTGGAGTCAGTATAGAAATTCCCCCTCAATCCTTTCTTCCATTTTAAAGCTTTGGTGAGGGCAATGATTTCAGCCCTCTGCGCAGAGCTCCCAGGGGGAAGCAGTTTAGCCTACCAAGTACTATCAAGGGTCACCATGGAGTCACTTACCTTTCTGTCCCCATCTTCAAGAAAATGGACTCATCAATAAATCATTCACCATCTGGGTTGTGAAGAGAAACGTTTCTCAAGTCAGGTCCACTAGAGTAGACTGAATCTAAAGTTTCCTCACAACTATGAATAATGTCACTGGACTTTGTGGTGTCAGGAAACAAGGTGACAAGGTATAAAGTGTGACACACCCAGAGAGTTAAATTGGGAGTGTCTAGTAAGAGGGCCTGATATTTGGTTAGCCTTCTGCTAGTGAGCAACAAATGGCCTTTAGCTTCTAGAATGCTCTAACCCAGTGGGAACAGTTAACAGTTAAAAACCTGTTGGTAAAAACTGTTTGTAACTGTTCAAAACTCCCAAAGCTTTCTCCAACAACTGGATTTGGGGAATTTGTGGCCCAATGGCTAACTTCTGCAGCTCCTTGTGAATATGTGGGGCAGCCTGACTAATAAAATGCATGTTGAAGACAGAGGCCCCTTCAGGAGAAATGGGGTCCAGGTTGGTGTATTTTTTTTTAACTTTAAATCAAAATTTTAAAAAAAAGCCAACTTAAATTAGAAACAGAAAACAAGAATAGAAAAGAAAACCAAAAATATTGCCCTGTTCCAGCAGAATATAATATTTAACAACAAACTTTCTTTTCAAAAAAGCATATACAATAATAGAAGACATTGTATCCATAAAGGTGCCTTTTTTTTGCTTCCTTTTAGGATTTCTTTTATTCTCTATATACTTTTTATTTTTATCTTTTTTTCCATTTTCTTCTCTACCACATCTCCCCTTCACATTTATGTATTTATGTATTTATATATTTATGTACACATATATCTGGATATGCATATATACATAAACACATGCATGTATATGTAAAATACATATGTACACCTACATACATACTCATGTATGTACACACGTTTAGACATAACCATAACATCTAAACCAATTTTTGACTGATATAATTTCTCTCTTGATTGAATCTTTTGTAAGTTTTATATTGTTTGAGATTAATGATTACCCGTAATTTTTTTCATAAATTCTACTCCTGATCCTTATTGTATTATTTTTGTATATATCTTATTTCCTGTCCCTTTTCTGATTTTTAACTTACCTTGCTCTTACTTTCTCCTCACAAGGTTTCCTCTCTTATCTTCTCCTCCCACCATTTCCTTACCTCTTTATCCTATTTCCATTATTTAATCTAAATACCTTTCTGAGCACCATCTTATCCTATAGCATCCTTTCAACCCCTTTTTCTTTTTTCTCAGTAATCTATATACCTTGTCCACTACCATTATTCTACATACCTTTCTACATAACCCACCTTTTCCTATTCCCTCCCCCCTTATTTATAGATTTTGTATGGTGCTATATATACCCTTCATGCTCTCTTTATATATATGTTCTCTATTTAACCCATTCTCAATGTTAGGTTTTTCAGAACTATGAACCTTTCCCATCCTCCCCTCTTCCCCTCAAGAGTTATTCCTCTGCACTTCATTTGCATAACATAATTGCTATATTTACCTTTGCCTAAACAGTATAGCTTTTTAGACTCAGTTTTTATTCAACTCTGCCCCATCTTTCTTTTGAGCAACCCAATTAGTGATGTCAATCTTACATATATTTCCGTGAACAACACATGATTTGTCCATGTTGAGTTTTGAAATTAATCTTGGATGCTGAGTCTTCTATGTTAAATTTTCTATTAAGGTTGGCTTTGGTTGAGAGTCCTGAAAATTGGCAAGTTCGTTGAATGTACTTTTTTTTTTGTTCATTGTGATCAATAATTTTTCTGGATATTCTTGGTCACAGGCCTAATCTTTTGATTGCCAGGACATATATCATTCCATGACTTGTAGTCTTTTATTGTGGCTGCTAATAAGTCCTGTATATTTTTAATTGTATCTCCAAAATATGTGAATAATTTTGTTTTGTTCCTTGAAAAATTTTCTCTTTGATCTGAGGATTTTGAAATTTTTGCATTAATATTCCTATATGTTTACCAATGAGATCAGTGGATTTTTTCCATTTTCCTCTCCTATCACTCCAGAACATTTTTCTTGAATTATTTCTTGTAATATGGTGTTAAGGATTTTTTTTTTTGGTCACAGTTTTCAGATAGTCCAATTCTTAGAATTGCTCTTCTTGATATGTTGTTTTTCATATGTTTCACATTGTTTTATTTTGTCATTCTTTGTATTTTATTTCTTAAGTCTCTTATAGCTTCACTTGTTTCCCTTTGCCTAATTCTACTTTTCAGAGAGTTGTTTTCTTCATGAAATCTTTGTATCTCCTTTTATACTAAGTTAACTTCTTTTTTCCTCATCTTGTTTTTCTTGGATGGTTTTTATTTATTACAGTATTTCCTCAATTTCTCTCACTTAATTTTTAAAGTCTTTTTGAGTTCCTCTATAAATTCAGGGCACATAGCCATTTAATACTACCCTGGGAATATAATATAATATTATATATATATATATATATATATATATATATATATATATATATATAT
>JAJPUD010003052.1:230621-253029 GCA_023553655.1 Myrmecobius fasciatus | reverse complement strand
TATATATATATATATATATATATATATATATATATATATATATATATTTAACTTCACTGTCTTCCTGTGAAGATGAGGTCCAGTTTTCCTTATTCACATAAAAAGTTTTCTATGCTTGCATTTTTTCTTGTTGTCTGTTTATTTTTTATTTTAAATAAGAACTATACAAGTAAGCACTTCTAATCATGGGGTGGGGGCATACTGCCTCAACCCTAATTGCTGCTCTCCCCTCTAACCTGGAAGTCCAAACCAAAAGCTACCCCCTTTTGCAAGTGTGGAAGGCAGCTATGTTCCTGCCTCCCTGCCTCTGCATTCACTGGGTGTGAAAATTCTTTCTCATAGTGAGATTCATTACCAATGGCTCATCCAATTCAAAATGTCCAATAGTTATGTGAGAATTGGGGAGCAGAGTTCAGGAGAAGTAGGGTAAGATCAATATATCTGGGAATGGTTTGTGTAGAGATGAAAATTGGATGCCAGGAAAATTGATGAAATCCCCAAAAAGGAGCACACAGAGCAAAAAGATGACCAGTGACAGAGATATGGGGGGCCACTACATGGGTTCATGACATGAATAAAGATCCAGCCAAAGAGACTGAACAACAAGCAGGTCACACCAAGCCAGTCAAGAACCTAGAGAGAGAAAAAACATGAACCTTCAGAAAAGAGAGCATCCTGAAGGAGAAGAAAAGGCAATCACTACCAAAAGTGCTGAAGGATCAGGTTTAAAAAGAGTTCTTTCAGTTTTGCACTTTAGAGATTATTAGTATCTATGCAATTAGTAATATTCAATTGAATGAGGAGAGGAGAAGCCAGAGTGCAGAGTCTAGAAGAGAATAAAAGGAGAAAGAATAAGTGGGGGCATCAGTCAGTCAATAAACATTATCTACTGTGGGTCAAGCTTAGTACTAAGTAGTGGGGGATACAAAGAAAGGCCCAAGCCAGTCCTTGGCCTGGAGGAGCTTCCAATCTAAGGGACTGCAAACAACTCTGTACAAATAAATGATTTACAAGAAAAATTGGAAGTAAGGAAGTTGTCCTTTGGTCTTCCTGTAAGTATGAAACAGCAACACATGCAAGAGCATGTTGAAAAGGATCCAGTTCTCCTCCAAAGGGACAATATATGCAAGAGCAAGTTCAAAAAGGTCCAGTTATCTTCCAAAAGCCAGAAATCACTCTGAATAGATCTCTACTCCTGCTTCTGTCTTTCCCACCCCATTCATTCTTTGTTTCCTGATTCCTTTCCCTTTGTTCATATGTTCCCTTCTTCATCTACAGACTTGGTCCCATTACCTTAGAAAAGTCTCTGCCAGCATGGCTCTACCACCTGGCCTTGGCTGGGCTGCACCTGACTCTGGATGTTCCCAGAGTCATGGCTGAGCCATTGCCTCCCCTTCAACTCCAGAAGCATCAGAAAGCCATCCCAGCCTGGTCCTTCCATTAGAGGCCAGACACAAAAGGATACTTTGGTGGTCTTAAAACTGGTCACCAAATGCAGATAGCAGCCTGACTCCTTTCAAAGTTCAAGCAAAGTTCTAGGCAAAGAAGCCCTCAGATCCTAAGCACCTTCCTGCATTTTGCTCAGGCTACAAGATATGTCTGGTGTGTTCTATCCAGCAGCCTCTCTCTTCAACAATTGCTGACCACCAGGCTCCTTTTTCACAAGTTAACAAATCTACTACCTACAATCAGATTAAGTGCTCACTACCGAGACAAGGACCTGCCATCTATGAACAACAGTAATAACCAGGTTCCACCCAGCTTTTATTATTGGGTCACCCCTCCATTGAGCACTGAGTATAAGGCAGGGATATTCCACATCCTAATGTCCAGGCTTTTCTCCAACCAGAGCTAAATGACTGGGAAACTCTAACCCTGGAAACAGCCCAGCAAGCCTCAACACCAAAATTTCAAGATCCTCAAGCAAGACTCCAAATGAGCATTGACCTTGAGGACACAAGTTTCCCAGGCCACATCTGTTGGGCAATACCTCCATCCAGCCCCAGCCTCCAACCACAAGCTCCTCTAGAATCCATCAACTATTCATTGAAAATGTCAATGGGACCATACCATTGGATCATATGAATATACTTCCATACTTCCCTACTTCTGATCCTCTATCTAGTCCTGCACACCAACCTGACATTAAATCAGATTTCACCACATTTCTGGAAATAACTCCCCCAAATCTGAAAAAAACTAAGAAGCCAAAACTCCAACCCACCAATATAAGATTATATCTAAATCTTAATCAGATTCTAAGGATAAGTTTGAAGTTCTAACAGTTGGTAGTGAGCAAAAGTCTGGGGCTGCAAAAACTTCTGACCCTGAAATGAAATTTCTATCTGAAATTACATTCCCTCCATTATCAGATTTCTGCTACCAAGTTGTCCAAGGAGACAAAAGCAAATTTTAATTTTCTTTTCTAAGGCATTCATCTATCATGTGACTTTAAAATCAGTGTTTCATCTTACATGTGATTTTTAAATTTTATAGAGGAATCCAAATGTCAATTTTTTTCTTTTTTAAATAGATTTTGGTTTTGTTTTTGTTTTCAGGGTTTATTTGCTTGTTTGGGGCTCAAAAGTCTGGTTATTTATTCCACTACTCCCAAGAGCAGTGACTACCCTGAGTTTGAGCCTGGAATCTTAAACTGCTAACACAGACTTGGCAGCTGCCAAACCTCGGGTTGCTGAGACTCCACACCACTTCTGGGGCAGCTGTTGCCTGAACACCACCTTGGGGCCCATCACTCAGGAGATCCTAGACTATCCTCCAGACCTCTCTTAACTGCCACAGAGTAGCTGTTGGAGGAACACAGCTTTAGGGCTCTTCTGATCTTCAGGCCATATAAGGCCTGAAAAATCATCTACTAAGCAACCACAAGCAGTGACGAGATGAAAGCTAGACACAATATTTTCTCACTGCTTGAGTTCTATTTTGTAGGGCCAGTAAATGGTGTTATAAATTGTCTTTGGCAGAAAAGAGGTTCCTAGCACAGACCCAGGGGAAGAGATAAAAGAGATCTCATTGAATGTGGTATGGATATCTCATTGTCCCTCAGAGTGATAGAATCAAAGACTCCACAAAAAGATCATTGTCACAAGTATCATGAAAGAATTCTCAAGTTCAAATAGATCTCCAAATAAATGAGCAAAGTTGCTTTATATGACAAACTGTGGGCTAATCTCCAAAAGAAGTTAGCAATGAGCCAGGAGAAAGAAAGTAAATTCCTAGGGAAAAGTCAAACGAGAAATGAACTGCTTCATATCACTGATATCCCGATTTAATGGCCTAGATGTGGAGTGGAGGCCTGGTCAGACATTTACCCACAGTTCCCTGGCCAGGGAACCCATAGTTCCCTCATTGGGGGAGGAACCTTCCAAAAGTGTGTTTTTAGGCCTGAAAATCAGCGTCAGGCATCCAATTTTGTACTATCTGGTTTAACTTTGGATACATCATTATTGACGCTCATTAGTTTTAGAAACCCCATTATCACCAACCAGCAGGCTGGTGTCTTGATCACAGGCATTTTTTGGACTTATCCACTGGGTCTTGCAAAACTGGGCCTTGCAAAGTAACCTGAGCAAGATCACTGAAGTACAACACTCCTAAGGTAAGATAGTTTGGGGTCTGTTTGACATCACTCTCAACATCTTAGAGCTTTTAATACCTTGGTCCAGTTTCTATATTATTCCTGAAAATTGCATTAATACAGCATATCTCAAAACCGCACCACATCAAAAAGACCCTCAAACACAAATTCATTTGGGGCAAAGGGACAAAGGTCTCATTTTCTGAAGTTACTTCCTGCTGGAAGGGGTCATAGAAATGCCCCTGCCTAATGGCGTCCAGATTGAGGGGAAATATGTGACTTAAAAAAACTTAGTGCAGGATCCAGGAGGTGCTGGTTTCTGGATCAGGAGAAGATGGCTTGGAGCCTAGAAGAAATAAAGTTCACAAATTGGTTAAAAATGAAGGGACCCTGCCTTTGGGGAATAAGCACTCCCTCTCCATGGCAAAAAGACCCTCCCCCCATCATTTCCCAAGCAAGGTTTTTTGGGGGCTTCAGCTGTCCTCCCAAACGCACACATCCCAGCAAGAGCCCGCCCGCCCCTCATCCCTGGTCCAGGTGCTAGGGGGGTGCTTCAGCTCTCTGCTAGCTGCTCCCAGGCGTCCCCCCGCTTCTGCTCCAGCAAGCTCTGCAATCATGGTGGTGGTCCGTGGGCCTGATTTCTGTCCTTTTTCTATGTATTTTATTTTTAAAAGATCAGTGTGAGAAACTAGAGCTTTCCATTAAAACAAACTTTACTTTTCCACAAAAAAAAAAATGAAGGGACCAAAAATGAGCAGGGAAGGAATAATTAAACTTGGAGTAAGTATGGGATTCCATAGGGAGAGCAGCCAAGAGCCCTCTCCCCAAGAAGAAGCCTTTCTGAGAAGAGAAGGAAGTTTTTATAAATGTCTTACCTCCATTCCATTTTTTTAGCACTCATGCAGTATGAAGCTCAACCTTGCCAGGGGTTGATATACATACAGCAAGAAGTGTTGGTATAGACACAGCCACTAACTCTAGAGGCAAGAAATGAGTCTATGGCCTACCATGTTGGCCAGTAAGTCCAGGAATTTCCCCATGCAATACCTTTCCAGTGTTCCAGGAGTTCTGAGGAGCAGGAGTTTCAGATCTTCTCTGGGTTCTCATGAGGAGTCAGAAAGGTCTGGAGAAGCAGAGGTAACAGGAGCAGCATGTTGGATTCTGGAAACATGAATCCAGCTGGGAAGGCCTCTGAGGTTAACAGCAGGGGGATGGTTAAAATGACCTCATGTGGTCCTTTCCATGTGGTGCCCAGTGGGTCAGGACTTTGGGCGGTCTGAGATTTCAAGTATCCTAGGTCCCCTGCATTTACTGGGGTGACCACCTGGGGGTGAACACCTGCTGGTTTGGGGGAGATGTTCACTTGCATATTCAGAAAGGGCCTGAGGGGCTCTGCCCAGCTGTGGGACAAACTGGCTGACCAGATGCTTCTGAATCTACAGAATGTCAGAGGGGAAGCATGGCTGCCCTTGTAAAAGGTCAAAAGGGGCTGAGCTCAGTGTTCTCCCCAGGGGCAATGCAGACTAAGTAGCTTTATCAGGAGGCTTTTTGCCCCCTCTTCCCAAGTCTGCAGACACAGCTTGAAGGGAGGATTCATTTTCTGCACTTTTCCCCCAAGACTGAGAGGAGGAGATGATAATTAAAGTGGCTCAGCCACAGTTTGGGTTATATGTCAAGTGAAGGCTAAACCACTGTCACTGTGGAAAAGAGTTGGGCAGGCCACAATAAAGTAAAATTTTTTGGTAGTATCTTTGCTACCCAATTACTGATGTCAGTCTAAAATGCATATATGGTATTCATTTCTATGCACAATATATAAACACTTTGTCCCTGCTGAATTTCTTGAAATTAATCTTGGATATTGGCTCTTATAAGTTAAATTTTCTATTAAATTCGGGTTTGGTTGAGATAAAGTCCTGAAAATCTTCAAGTTTGTTGAATGTCCACATTTTTTGTTCACTATTGTGGATACTTTTTCTAGTTATATTTTTCACTTCAAGCTTAGATATTTTGATTGCTTGTTTATATTATTCTAGGACCTGAGGTCTTTTATGTGGCTGCTGCTAAGTCTTTTACAATTCTGATTCTAGCTCCAGCATATTTGAAATAGTTTCTTTTATTTATTTTTTTTCTCTTTGGTCTGGGAGTTTTGAAATTTGGCAATACTATTCTTATGTGTTTCTGACAAAATTTTTTGAGATGGTGATCAGTTGGTTTTTTCTCTACTTTCTCCTTCTGTACTTTCACTCAAGTACAGGTTTCTTTGTTTCTTACATTGTCAACTTGACACGTTTTGGTGACCTTTTTTTGGTCACAGCTTTCAGGTAGTCCAATTATTTTTAGAATTTCTTTTCTTAACCTATTCTCCAAATCTGTTATTTTTTTAGGTGTTTCACATTCTGTTCTATTTTTTTAAAATTCCTCCTCTTTTCTATTTCCATATTGTTTCTACAGTTGGATTCTTCTTTGCCTGTTCATTTTTTTAATGAGGATTGACAACATGTGTAGCTCTAATCCTGGGCAAGGAGGGATAAGAATGGTGCCTCTAGGTTCACTTTAGCTCTTTCCTCTGACCTGGAATCCCAAATCAAAAGGTCCCCTCTCCTGCAAGTCCCTACCCCACTGCCTTTTTTTCAGCTGATTCTTTTTTTAAAAATGCATGTTTTAAAACCCAACCAAAGCATCAATTTTTCTATATATTATTGATAAAGTCCATCAGCAAGAGATAGAGAAATTCCATTCAAAATAATTATAGGCAAAATAAAATATTTGGGTATCTGCACTGCCCCCCCATAAAAAACAGGACCCATATGAACACAATTACAAAATACTTCTCACACAAATAGTGTAAACAACTGGAAAAATATCAATTGCTCATGAGTAGGCCTAGCTAATATAATAAAAGTGACATTTCTGCCTAAATTGGCCTACTTGTTCAATGTCATACTAAACTGCCAAAAAATTATAGAATTTTCTATTATTTTTCTAATTATTTTATATAACAAAATAACAAAATTCATCTGGAATAACAAAAAGTCAAGCATATCAAGGAAATTATTGAAAAAATACAAAGGTTGGTGGCTTAGCAATACCAAGCCTAAAACTGTATTGTAAAGCAGCAGTCCTGAAAAGCATTTGGTACTGTCTAAGAAATAGAGTGGCAGATCAGTGGAATAGATTAGATATAATACAACAATCATGGCCTAGAGTAATCTTCTATTTGATAACCACCACCCCCCAAACTCCAGCTTTTATAATAAGTATTTGACAAAATTCCTGGGAAAACTGGAAAATATGGCAGAAACTTAGCACAGACCTCCATCTCAAATCAAATCAATAAGGTCAAAAATGGGTACATTCATTATTTGGGCATAAAGCATGATACCATAAATAAATTTGAAGAGCAAGGGATAATTTACCTATCAGATCTTTGGAGAAGAGAGGAATTTATGACCAAAGAAGAACTAGAGAACATTATAAAAGGCAAAATAGATAACTTTGATTACATTAAATTAAACTTTGCACAAACAAAACCCACAGAACCAAAATTAAAAGGGAAGTACAAAGCTGGGAAAAAATCTTTATAGCAATTTTCATATGATGAAATTAAACCATCTATAGTTATATAAAAAATGTTCTAAGTCACTATTAGAGAAATGCAAATTAAGACAACTCTGAGGTACCACCTCACATATCTCAGATTGGCTAAGATGACAGGAAAAGACATTGGCGAGGATATGGGAAAACTGGGACACTAATGCATTGTTAGTAAAGTTGTGAAATGATCCAATCATTCTGGAGAGCCATCAGAAACTATGTGCAAAGAACTATAAAACTGTGCATACCCTTTAACCCAGTTGTGCCACTACAAGGTCTATATTCCAAGGAAATCATATAGGAGGGGAAAGGACCCACATGTGCAAAAATATAGCAGCTCTTTTTGTGGTATCAAGTAATTTGAATATGAGTAGATGTCCATCAATTAAGGAAACAGTTGAATAAGCTGTGGTATATGAAGGTAATGGAATATTATTCTACCAAAAAAATGAACAGGCTGATTTTTAGAAAGGCCTAGATAAATAGTTTTACAGGAATTGATGGTGAGTGAAACAAGCAGAACCAGAAATACATCATAGTGAGAATCTACAATGATCAACTATGAAAGACTTGGTTCTTTTCAGTGGTTCAGTGATTCAAAGCAATCTCTATAGACTTTGGACAGAAAATGCCATCTGCATTTAGAAAAAACTCCATGAATAATGTATTAGTAACCCATTAGGGTCTTTTAAGTTTATTTTTAGTATACATTGCTTTATGCATCATGTTGGGAAAGAAAAATCAGAGCAAAGGGACAAACCATTGGAGGGATAAATGGGACATTAAATTCAAAATGTCCAGCCTATATGTTTCAATTGTGAAATGGAGCTCAGTAGATCAGGAGGATCAATATACCTGGGAATGGTTTGTAGAGAAAATTGTTGACCTAGGAAATTGATCAGGTTCCAAAAATAGCATATAGAACAAAAAAATTGACCAATGATTTGTCACATTCATTTGAATGATGTGAGGAGAGTTTAGAAGAGAGAAAGGAGAAATAAGTGGAGGCATCAGCCTGTCAATAAATATTTGTCTACTATGAACCAAGCTCTGTACAAGGCAATGGGCAGATACAAAGGCACAAGCCAGTCTATGACCTGAAGGAGCTTGCTGTCTGTACAACTCTGTACAAATAAATGATTTATAAGAAAATTGGATTTAACAAAGTTGTCCCTCTGGCTTCCTGTGTGAAATAACAGCACATGTAAGAACATATTGAAAAGGATCCAGTTCTCCAAAGGCCAGGTATCACTGAGTAGGTCTCTGCTCCCTATTCTGATACTATCTTTCCCACCCACAGTGTTTCCCTGATTCCTTCCCCTTTGCTCATCTGTTTTATTCTTCTTCCACAGACTTGATCCCTTTGCCTCAGAAAAGCCTCTGCCAGCAGGCCAGGTCAGTGCTGTTACCAAGGCCTCCTCACTGGATTTCCCCATTACAGGAAATGATTGCTGTTCAGCATTGAGCAGGTGCCCATCCTGAATTGCCAGATTGAAATTAATGCAGGTTCACTGTCTCACAGGAAGGAGCTTGTGCCCTCCCCATGGCTTCAATAACTGACCTTGGCTGTGCTACACATGACTCTATGTTCCCAGAGTAATGGCTGAGCCATAAAGTCCCCTTCAATCCCAAGAGCATCAGGAAGCGACCCCAGCCTTGCCCTTCCATCAGAGGCTGAACAAAAAAGTAACCTCAGTGGTCCTAAAAATGGTCACCAAATGCAGTGCTCCTCAAAAGTGCAGCCTCAAAAGCCAGACTGCCTTCCCAACCCACCACTTCTCCCTGGGAAAGAAGCCTTCAGATCCTGAGCACCTTTCTGGGATTGTCCCCAAGCAAAAGGACTGTTCAGTACATTCCACCCAAAGGCCCCCAGGCACAAAGTGCTGGATCCTTTTAGGGACTTTTTAAAAGGTGCTTAAAATGTAGAGTAAGAAGCTGCATCCGCCCAGCCTACCAGGCTGAGTACCTGCCTTTGCCAATGAGCCCTGCTAGCCAGGTTCCATCCAACCTCGGTTCCTGGATCCTGCTTCTTCGGAAGAGAAACCAGAAAGGCACTGGACATTCCTTTTTTGAACAACAAAAGGAACTTTCAGTGAACCAGATTCTGATACACTCAACCCAACATTCCCAGTCAGAAACTGCTGACCACCAGGATCCTTTGTAGGATCAAGGTAACTTGAAAAGTACTACCAAGAAGCTGCATCTGCCCTGCCTACAAAACTGAGGATCTATCTGCCTTTGCTTAGGAACACTGCTAGCCAGGTTCCACCCAGCCTTGGTCACCAGCACCAGGTCTCTGCTGAGCATTGATAAGGGCAGGAATAGTGCAGACACCAATGCCCAGATGAATGAAAAATCTCAAATATGATACTGGACATTTTTGTTAGAATTTTGAAAGACAAAAATGTTCATAATTTTTTAAATTAATACTTCTGGTGACTTTAAAGCTCTCATTTTACATGTCATTTTTCATTTTTATGTAGAAGGGAACATATCATTGAATTTTTTCTTTTTTAAATAGGTTGGGATTTTTTTCCCCTTTAAAATCAACTACATTGATTCAACTGCTCCCCAAGTCAGTGAGTACCCTGAGACCAAGCCTACAATATTAAGACTGCTAGCAGGGACTTGGCAGCTGCCCTGAGTCCCTGACACCTCCACCCCAGTTCTAGGCCAGCTGTTAGCTGAACATGTAGCCTAGGGGCTCATCACTCAGGAGATATTAGATTCTACCCCAGACCTCTCCAACAGCCACAGGGCAGCTGTTGGGGGGAACACAGCCTCAAGGCCCTTCTTACTTTCAGGTCATATAAGGTCTTAAAAATCATTTACTAAGGCAACCACAAGCAGTCTGAGCTGAAGGCTAGGCAAAAGCACCTCCCCACTGTAAGTTGGTCATTTTGTAGGACCAGTGAATGTTGTTACATGGAGTTGAGGACAGGTCAGATGTAGTTGCCATATTTCCCTGCTAGAATTCATGGGGGGAGCCATCCAGAGATGCATTTTTTTTAGGAATGAAAGGTCACTAGGTCAAATGTCAGGCATCTAATTTTATACTGGGCCTGTGTTAACTTTAGGCAATTCATTATTGATGCTCGTTATTTTCATTGAAATCCATTTTCATCAACCAGCAGGCATTCCTTTGGGCTTAGCCACCTGGCCCAGCAGGGATACCTGAGAAAGATCACCTAAATATAGGACTCCTACATTCAGATAGTGTGGAGTCTGTTTTACATCTCCCCCAGAATCTAGCATTTTAGGCTTTTTAATAACTTGGACCCAGTACTACAGCAGTCCTAAAAATTGTACATCAGAAAGGCCCCACTTCATTCCCCTCAAGCATTTGGGACCTAAACTCATTTGGGGCAAAGGGTTGAAGGTCTCATCTTCTGCAGTTATTTCCTGCTGGAAGGGGTCGTTGAGATGCCCCTACTTGGTCGGTGCAGATTGAGGAGGGGAGATGTGTAACTTAAAAGAGGTTAGGGGTAGAATCCAGGAGGTGCTGGGTCTCTGAATCAGGTAGGAAGGAGTATCCAGGTGGAGCAAATAATTGGAAGTTCATGGTCTGGACCCTAGAAGAAATGAAGCTTAGTAGTTGCTTAAAAATGCAAGAACCAAAAATGATCAGGAAAAAATTAATTAAAATTGGAGTAAGTATGGAGTTCAATAGAAAGAGTAGCCAAGAGCCTCCCCCCCACACCCCAGAAAAAAAAAACTTGGAGAAAATGTCATATCTATAAAGATTTTTGTTTTGTTTTGTTTTTTTAGGCTCCTCATATATGACGTTCAACCTTCCCCAAAGTATTGATGGACATAAAGTAGGAGGTCTTGGCAAGTAGACAAAAAGTAGAAATGAGAGCCTCGGGCTAACCAGTTGTCTAAGAATATGTTGGCCATGGAGTCCAGGGATTCTTGGAGAAAGTGTACTGTTTCCTTAGATGTTTGGTGCTGAGTGGCACTCAGAGTAGAGAGGATATTTTCAGGTTCTAAGTACCCAACCCAGGGAATGAGCCTGACCCTTCCTTTCCTTCCAAACCAGAGAACATTCTCCCCAAACACTCACCTCGATCTCATCAGGGCAAGGTTGGTGGAGGGCATGCTGACATTATACATAGGAAAAGGCGTATTCAGGAGGCCACGGGTGCATGCACCAAAGTGTTTACAGGGGTTAGACACTGGCCAGAGCAGATGACAGGTTGAGAGAGATTCCTAACAGAGCCATGAGAACTATCCAAGTGAAATTGTAGAAGACTCTTTTTACAGATAAAAGTGCATCCCTCAGGGACAGAAATGGTGCCCGAGGTCACCTTTGGTAATTGCTTTCTGGCTAGCTTTCCCCAAGGATCTCTCTAATTGCATAACATACCAACAGGAAGGTCTGTTCTCAGGATATTCTGGAGAAGCCCAGAGGGGAATGGTGCAGAAGTGTTGTAGGTGAGTTTGCTGAAATAATTTTCGAACAGATACTACACAGTTCTCTGTGTAGCTGGTCCATAGTCATAGGTAGTGTGAGTGCTCAAGCCCTCAGTATAAAGGTGACTGAGGTGAAATTAAGATACATGTGAGATGGTACATTCACTTCCTCCACCAGTGTTTGTGTGTCCAAGGCCCCACATCTGGGATGTAAACAAGGCCACCACAGGTTCCACTGACAGTTTCTGTGTATGTGAAAGACATGCTGAGATATGTGGGTGAGAGAGATTTTCTGGCAAGAAAACAAGGAATAGTCAGGGTCAAGTTGTTGGCAAGGGGGTGGCTAGCACTAATGGGGAAGCATCCAGGGTAGACACAGTGACCTTCATCAATGTGACCTTTGCCAAGAGGGCATCAGGTCACAGATGCAGCTGCCTTGGGGATGCTCATAGCACACATCACAATCCTGAATGCTCCTGCTTTCCTAACCTAACCAAGGAGTTATGGCACCACTGGAGAGAGCCCCAAAAGTGGAGCAAGAAGACCTGGAGAAAGAGCACTAGGAGTAGGGCCCTCATCAATGGGATGTTTGGTTCAAAGGGCAAAAAGTGCAATATATTGAGAAGCAATTAAGTTGGAAAAAGTGGAAAGTAAAAAAGAGAAATGAAAGGGGGTAAAAAGGAGGACACACACAAGTTCCCCCTTCTCCATCCAATACCTTTCCAGAGTTCCACGAGTTCTGGGGAACAGTAGTTTCAGATCTTCTCTGGGTTCTGATGAGGAGTCAGGAAGGTCTGGAGAAGCAGAGATAACAGGAATAGCACATTGGATTCTGAAAACCTGAGTCCAGCTGGGAAGGCCGCTGAGGTTAACAACAGGGGAATGGTTAAAATGACCTCATGTGGTCCTTTCCATGTGGTGCCCAGTGGGTCAGGACTTTGGGCGGTCTGAGATTTCATGTATCCTAGGTCCCCCGCATTTACTGGGTGACAATCTGGGGGTGAACACCTGCTGGTTTGGGGGAGATGTTCACTTGCATATTCAGAAAGGGCCTGCTGGGCTCTGCCCAGCTGGGGGACAAACTGGGTGACCAGATGCTGTTCTGAATCTACAGAATGTCAGAGGGGAAGCATGGCTGAGCTATGCAGATTCTAAGTAGTCTTATCAGAAGGCTTTTTGCTCCCTCTTCCCACATCTACAGACACAGCTTAGGGAGGACTCCCTGAAGGGGAGGATTCATTTTCTGCACCTTTCCCCCAAGACTGAGGATCCCAGACAGAGAGGAGATGATAATTAATGTAAAGTGGCTCAGGCAGTGTTAGGGTTATCTGTGAAGTGAAGGGAGAAGCGTTTAACTTCCAAAGTATTTTTGAGGGTCACCAGAGTCACCTACCTTTCTGTCCCCATCTTCAAAAAAAACCGGACCCATCAGTAAACCATTCACCATCTGGGTTGTTGAGAGGAAAATCTCTCCTCAGGTCCACTAGAGCAGACTGAATCTAGTTTCTTCACAGCTATGAATAACGTCATTGGACTTTGTAGTGTCAGGAAGCAAGGTGACAAGATGTAAATAAAGTATGACACACTCAGAGAGTTAAATTGGGAGTGTCCAGTAAGAGGGCCTGATATTTGGTCAGCCTTCTGCTAGCCAGCAACAGATGGCCTTTGGCTTCTAGAATGCTCTGAACCATTGGAGAGTTGTTCAAAACAGTTTTTAACTGTTGGTAAAAAACTGTAACTGTTGTTCAGAGCTCCCAAAGCTTTCTCCTATAGCTAGGTCTGGAGAATATATGGCCCTATGGTAAACTTCTGCAACTTCTGAATGTCTGGGACAGCCTCACTAATAAAATGCACATTGAGGATAGTGGTCCCTTCAGGAGAAATGGGATACAAGTTGGCGTATTTCTTAATATTTCTTCAGCTTTAATTCCAAATAAAAAATAAAAATAAAAACAGAAAAACAAAGAAAAAGAAGATAATTATAAATACTGCCATCCCAGCAGAACATCAGGATGATTCAAAATATGTAACAATAAATTTCCTTTCTAAGTAAACATATATAATAGAAACCATTGTATTCACAATGGTCTTTGCTTCCTTTTAAGGATTCTTTTGTTCTAAGGCAGATGAAGGTGGCCTTGCTGTACCAGATCTAAAACTATATTATAAAGCAGTGGTCATCAAAACCATTTAGTACTGGCTAAGAAATAGAGCAGTCGATCAATGGCATAGGATAGGTTATCAGGACAATCTAGGCAATAATCTTAACAATTTAGTATTTGATAAACCCAAAGACCCCAGCTTTTGGGATAAGTACTCACTATTTGGCAAAAACTGCTGGGAAAATTGGAAACTAGTGTGGAAGAAATTAGGGCTTGACCCACACCTAACACCACATACCAAGATAAGATCTAAATGGGTTCATGATCTAGATATAAAGAGTGATATTGAAAGCAAATTAGAGGAACGTAGTATAGTTTACCTCTCAGACCTGTGAAGATGGAAAAAATTTATGTCCAAAGAAGATGTGGAACTCCTAATTGAACACCAGATAGATAATTTTGATTATATTATTAAAAAGTTTCTGTACAAATAAAACTAATGCAGACAAGATTAGGAGGGAAGCATCAAATTGGGAAATCATCTTTACATTTAAGGGTTCTGATAAAGGTCTCATCTCTAAGATATATAGAGAATTGTCTCATATATATAAGAATTCAAGCCACTTTTCAACAGATAAGTGGTCAAGGGATATGAGCAGACAGTTTTCAGATGATGAAATTAAAACCATCTCTAGTCATATGAAAAGTTGCTCCAAATCACTATTGATCAGAGAAATGTAAATTAAGACAACTCTGAGGTACCATTACACACTTGTCAGATTGGCTAAAATGACAGGAAAAGATAATGATGAATGTTGGAGGGGATGTGGGAAAACTGGGACACTAATACATTGTTGGTGGAACTGTGAACGGATCCAACCATTCTGGAGAGTAATTTGGAACTATGCTCAAAAAGTTATCAAACTCTGCATACCCTTTGACCCAGCAGTGTTTCTATTGGGCCTATATCCCAAAGAGATCTTAGAGGAGGGAAAGGGCCCCACATGTGCAAGAATGTTTGTGGCAGCCCTTTCTGTAGTGGCTAGAAACTGGAAACTGAAGAGATGCCCATCAATTGGAGAGTGGCTGAATAAATTATGGTATATGAATGTTATGGAATATTATTGCTCTGTAAGAAACGACCAGCAGGACAATATCAGAGAGGCCTAGAGAGACTTGCATGAACTGATGCCGAGTGAAATCAGCAGAACCAGGAGATCATTATACATGGCAACAACAATATTATATGATGATCAATTCTGATGGACATGGCTCTCTGCAACAAAGAATTGTCTCAAACCAGTTCCAATTGTTCACTGAAGAAAACCATATACACCCAGAGAGAGGGATATGAAATATGGATCACAACATAACATTTTCATGCTCTCTATTGATGTTTGCTTGCATTGTGTTTCCTTTCTCTGATTTTCTTTTTTTTTCTTGTAGATAAGATTTTTCTTGCACAACTTGTCAAGTATTTCAACATTATTAATATGTAGTGGACTTCCTGCCATCTAGGGGAGGGGAGGGGACTGGGGGTAAAATATAAATAAAGTGGAAGCAGATATCAGATTGGATTAAAAACCAGAATCCCACAATATGTTGTCTACAAGAAACACATCTAAAACATAGTGACACATATAGGATGAAGGTAAAAGGCTGGAGCAGAACCTATTATACTTCAGGTGAACAAAAAAAGCAGGGGTACCAATCCTTATCTCAGATCAAGTAAAAGCCAAGATAGATCTAATCAAAAGAGATAAGGAAGGAAACTATATTCTATTAAAGGGTACCATAGATAATGTAGCAATATCAATACTAAATATATATGCTCCAAAGTGCAACAGCATCCAAATTCCTAGGGGAGAAATTAAGAGAGATGCAAGAAGAAATAGATAGCCAAACTATACTAGTGGGGGATCTCAACCTTGCTCTTTCAGAATTAGATAAATCAAACCACAAAATAAACAAGAAAGAAACTAGGGAGGTAAACAAATTGTTAGAAAAGTTAGGTATGATAGATCTATGGAGAAAGCTGAATGGAGACAGTAGGGAGTTTACTTTTTTCTCAGCAGTCCATGGAACCTATACAAAAATTGATCATGTGTTAGGGCATAAAAACCTCAAAATCAAATGCAGAAAGGCAGAAATAGTAAATGCATCTTTTTCAGATCATGATGCAATAAAAATCACATGTTATATAAGTCTCAAGTCAATTAATGTTAAAAAATTTTAGCAGATTTTGGGGTTTTTGAGATTTTTAAGTTGCTTGGCACTATCAGCTAAATTGAGCTTTTAAAGTATGCCTAATTTACATATGTAGATTAAAAGCCTTCCTAAGGTCAGAATTTGAGGCTTATGGTGGGGGGAGGTGGGGGGAAAAGCCCTCTGGGATTTTCCAAGCTGCTTCAAATCTGTAAAATCTATTCTGGCTAGGGTGGTGTGCCTGACTGGGCTAATTTACTCTAGGGTTTCCACTGGTGCCCCAACATCTTTGACAATGGGCCTCCCTCCCCAGCGTTTCTGGCATAAAAGGTGGAGTAGTCAGTGGGCCACTAGCCAGACACCTGGGTCCAAATTTCTGACCTTCCCCCAGGGACCTAAAGTTTGCCAATTTCTTAAAGCTCTGTGAATAAACTTTAAAAGGCAATCTTTTGCCATCTAAAATTTTAGGACTGTGTGTGTTTAAATTTTCTGATTCTGAAATTGTATGAGATAATTACTATTAACTAGTGCATGCTAAAATTGTGAAGTTGTTTATTATATAAGATTTTAGAAATAATGTGTGCATTGTTATTGAAGTATTGTTACTAGAAATTTAAATCTGTGTTTGATTAGATTTTAAGTTAAAAATTTTGGTTCTCTGGTGACTAAATAGTTCACATATTTCTATCTCCTAATTAGATGAAATATACTAGTGTAATGCTCAGGGAGAAACTGAGGCAGTATCACACAGTGGAAATTAGGTAATGCTTTATTGGTGTTAATTGAGAGTTCAGAATCCATAGCTATGGATCAGGACTGGTGGGACTCGAGTCTAGCACAAAGTCCAGCCCAGAGACTGACACAGCCACAGCCATGTTAGCCAACTGAATACAAAGTACTCAGCACTTCATTGCTGGATGGCACTAGTTTTATAATCTCCATGGCCCAGGGGGAAACAAAGAACTCATGGTAACAGCTGAGCACATCTGGTGTCCAAGGAAACCATAAATTCAGTTCTGACAGGTAGGGAGTGAGGAGCCTTGAGACAGAAAATGGGCAGAGAAAACTACTACTCTGGGTCATATAGATAAGAGGTAGGTTGAGGCTGACCATCTGGAGGTTTCATGATTACTTTGGAAGGTGAGTCCAATTATTTCTGAAGGTCAGGAAGTGGGATTCTATTCTGCGACAGAGCAATTAAGGGAGAGTGATATTGCAACTGAAGGAAACTGAGACAGTAACTGAGGGAAACTGAGACAGGCACAACACTAGAAGCTACTGTTGCTTGATAAGTTGTATATTGGGTAATTTGTAAAATTGTATGAGTTTGTGCTTTTAAAATTTTGTCAGCCCAGCTGGATATGTACTATAAGTTTTGTGAAATTTAATCCAAAGCTATTTAAAATATTAATCTTAGTTTGTCTTGCTTTCTCCCTTTAACAAAAGCAAGAAAATTTGGGGATGTGTGTAATTGCAGAACAAATTGTGTCTGAAGAGATAGATGGGAAGGTATTGAGTCCAGTCCAAGAAGACCCTACTAGCTAATTTAGCACAGCCTATTTTTCCATTTCCAATATGTTTTTACACTAGAATCAGCCTCAACACAGTTGATTAAAACGATCCATTCCTACAAGTCCCTTTTGTACTTTCTCATTTCCTCCTCTTTTTTCCTTTCTCCTCATCATTAAAAGGAATGCAAAACAACTGAGAAACTCACTTGTATGGCAATAGGAGAAATAGAGGATAAACCATAAAGTGTCAGTAAAAATCTGTAAAAGTAAAGTTCCATTTTTTTTTGCTGTGGTTTGAAGTGACATTTTAAATAGATGGTGGCTAACGTCTTTCAGACTGTCCAAATCACAACATTTCTGAGTAATTCCAATATTCTTTGATTTCACAATATCCTGTGGACCTGTTAGGCTTATAGTCCATGGGCTCCCATCCCTGCTGCTTTCCCCTAAGAGTTCTCTCATGTTTGTATTCTCAAATCTGTAAGACATAAAGTCAAAGTAGTAACTAAAATGTGGGCCAGAAGGGCCAGAATGAGAGGCTCGCAAGTTCTGACCAACAGTTCTAACTTGAACAAGTCTTAACCCTTTCAGTGCCTTGAAGCAAGCCAGCTAAGAAGAAATGACATTGACTATCCAATTACAATGAGAAAGAAATTTTGCATACCTATATTTGATATGTACAGGTAGAATGAACTCTGCCCACTACCTCCAATTTAAAAAACCAACGGAATAGATATAAATTTTGAGATTGCAGAGAATTTTTTATTATGAATTAAAAATACGGCTTGGAGAAAAGTCAGGCTCCATCCGTTATCAGAAGGTTGATTATCAGACAGGGCAACAAAATTAACATCTTCCTCATCCTCCTCTTTTCTATCTTCCCTAACACTTTATATCTTCATTTACATCCTTAAACCTTATTATTATCCACAATTGTGGAATTGTACAATGTATGCATTGTATAATTATAGTGTACAATGCTCAAAATCAGGAAGACCTCAAAACAAGTCCAGCTCCAATTTGACAGGCTGTATGACCCTTGGACAATTCAACAATCTTAATCCTCCTCAGCTTCCTTGAAACCAAAATGTCCTTGATTTGTTTTGAGAATGAAATGAGATGTCTTTGTAAAGCATTTAGCACCATGCATGGATCATAGGAAGTGATTATTAAAGACTTATTCTTTTCCTCCCTTACCTTCTCTCTGCACCCAAACAGCAATTTCTTGCTTATTTCACCCAGCATCAGGTCATGTAAATCTTTCCAGGCCTTTCTAAAATCAGCTTGTTTATTTTTTTTTTGGTAGAACAATAATATTCCATTACCTTCATATACCACATCTTATTCAACCAATTCCCAGTTGATGGCTATCTAGTCAATTTCCAGTTCTTTGCTACCACAAAAAGAGATGGTATAAACATTTTTGCACAGGTGGGTCCTTTTCCTGCCTTTATGATTTCCTTGGGATACAGACCCAGTCATGGCATTGCTGGGGCAAAGAGTATGTACAGTTTTATAGTCCTTTGGGCATAGTTCCAAGTTGTTCACTAGAATGGTTGGATCATTTCAAGAACTACACCAACAATGAATCATTGCTCCAGTTTTCCCACATCTCTTCCAACATTTAACATCTTTTTCTTGCATATTAGCCAATCTGAGAGATGTGTAGTGGTATCCCAGAGTTGTCTTAATTTACATTTCTCTAACCAATAGTGATTTAGAGCATTTTTTTCATATGATTAGAAATGGTTTTAATTCTTCATCTGAAAATTGTCAGTTCCTATCCTTTGACCATTTATCAATTGGAGAATAGTTTCTATTCTTACAAATTTGAATCAATTCTTCATATACTTTAGAAATTATGCCTTTATCAGACAGAACCTTTCAATGTAAAAATTTTTTCCCCATTTTTCTAATTTCTTTCTAATCTTGGCTTCATTGCTTTTGTTTGTACAAAATCTTTTTAATTTAATCAAAATTGATCTATTTTGCATTTCATAATGTTTTCTAGTTATTATTTGGCCATAAATTTCTTCCTTCTCCACAGATCTGAGAGGCAGACTATCCCTTGTTCAGATGCTTTTACTCTTTATCATTTTCAGCTGTATAATATTTTACTTTCTCCCGAGAAATCAGACACATCTTAGCTCAAACTCAAATAGATATTGGCAAATTGCCCTTTTTATTTAGTAAAGCTCAGACTCAGACAGATTTTGATGAATTGCCCTCTTTGTACATCAAAAAGGAACCTCTCAACTTTGTCCTGGGACAAGAGCAGCAACTTTCCACTTCTAACTCAGGGAAAAAAGTGGCAATTTCAAACTATCTTAAAGGAAAATTCAGGGTATGATTTTCTTCCAGCTGACACCCTCTTTGGAACTTTTCCAGTCGTAAAAGTTCTGAACTCAAATAATTCAAATAATCTGGACAAGATTATATCCCTTTGTCTATTAGTGTCCTTAAAGAATTAAGAGCTACATCAAAGAATTATGGCCCTACATCTGCATATGTTAAGAATCTTTTAGAACAAGTTCAGCACTCTGTTTTACCCCCATATGACTGGCGTAACCTTGCTTGTATCTGCCTAGATACAGGACAATATTTAACTAAGTCCACAGCTTTGAAGGAACAATGTAGACTTCAAGCAATAGAAAATCAGACTCACAATGTAAACATTAATCATGAGCAACTAGCTGGAATGGGCCAATACATTCAATTAATAAGCAATTATTTACCATGCAAGCATATCAACAGATTGCTGCTAAGGGCTTGGCAAAAAAATCCCCTGCTAAAAATAGGAATGTTTCTTTCATACAGAACAAACAAGGACCCAGTGAGTCTTTCAATGATTTCCTTGCCAGACTCATGACAGTGGTGATTAGAATTATAGGAGAACAGTCTGCTGATAACATTATTAAGCAATTGGCTAGAGAGAACTGTAATAAAGACTTCAAAAAAAAACTCTTTTGGGTGGATCTCCAGACATGTCTTTTGAGGAAATGATTGAACATTGTTCCTCTGTGGGCACCCAGACAGTTTATGTTGATTTATTGTCAGAAGCCATGGCAGCTCTATTTGGTCCTAAAGATAATTGTTTTAAGTGTGGCAAGCCAGGACATCTTCGTGAGGCTTGCCCACTAGATGAAGGCAAAGAACAGTAAAAACCCTGGCTCAGTTTCCCTCCTTGTCCATGGGATAATTACAATACAATGGACTATTATTCACCTTTGTTATGTCGCTCTTGGATGTCCTTGGGAACAAATATTGCTCACAGAATCATCTCCTGGGCAGATTCTGGCCAAATCCACCAAGGACACATTACCTATTATTAGAATTAGCCACTCCAGTAACTATTTTCTCACCTTTGACAAGCTCTGGCAGGGATAGCTCCCCTTCAGACTTGCTCAAGAAAGTGATTAATCTCGCTGGCATGTAACTTTCTTTGTTCTTTGGGTTATTTAAGTTACATTAGGATAATGCATAAATTGGAATCTCACCCATGGACAGGACACTCAGATCAATTGGTTACCTTTAACAACTATCAAAAGCTCTTGGGCGATATCCAGTGGTTACTTCCGAGACTGCCCTTACCAAATCCACAGTTAAAGTCCTTATATGATTTGCTCCTGGGGGACCCAGCTTTAATATCTCACTCCAGAAGTCAAAGCTGCTTTGTCACAAGTTATAGATGCTCTTCACTCATTGTCTCATCAATATGATCCAGCCCTTCCAGTTACTTTGTCTCTTCTTCCCATTCCCAACTATCCTACTGCCTTACTTCACCAAAATGATTCTATTTTAGAATGTTTTTTTCTTCCTATTTTGCCTTATACATCTTCGGCAGGCTATTGCCTGCAAACAGATATTAAAAGAGTTATTTCATGCTTAGCTTCTCTACTAGGTTATATTGCCACAATGCATACTAAAAGCCAATTGGAGATCCTCCTCTCACAGGACCCTGAGTGGCAAGTGCTTCTCATAGACGCTATTCCTTTTATTCTCCTATCTCATTCAATTTTTTTTTATTATTGTCATATTTTTATTTCCTTCAGTGCAACATATTGCTTATAACAAATTCAACAGAGAATACAAATTCTATTGATCTCCAGATCTGACTCACATAGACTTAACCCTCATCCAAGTAAAATAATTGCTTTCCCTTGGATCCTTCAAATTGATCCCAAATCACCTTAGCTTTAAGTTTACAATCGAACAGTTTAATTATGTTAATGTTAGCAAAATACATATGTGTACATGTGTGTATGTGTGTATGTATGTATATATATATATATATATATACACACACATGCATACACATAGAGAGAAAAAGACTGACAGAGACAGGGATACAGATAGTCAATAAAGAAGAATATAAATGAATATTGATTACTTCACACATGAAAATCAACTCATTGTCCATTATATATATATATGTATGTATGTATAGTAGAATCAACTGAGAAACAGGGAAGTTTATGTGACTAAAATAATTTAATTTATTGAGGTTGCCCATTTTAAGATGGGTGAAAACTTTTTTTTCCCCTGGTAATTCATGGTAATAGACTATACTACAATATATCATTTCTTACTTTTGCTATGAATGTCCTGTGTTGTTTTCTTCTAACTTGGACAATATATATTTCCCATCCACTATATATATATATATATATTTAGATATGTCTATATGTATATTCCGCCCCCCCCCCCCGAGGCAATTGGGGTTAGGTGACTTGCCCTGGGTCCCAGCTAGGAAGTGTTAAGTGTCTGAGGTCATATTTGAACTCAGGTCGCCTGTCTCAGAGTTAGTGCTCTAGCCACTGTACTACTTAGCTGCCCATTCACTATATTTTTTCTATCAGTGTGGATGGTTAAACTGACTATGGATTTTTTTTTAAATTTTTATTTTATTTGCATAACATATGTGTGGGTAATTCTTCAACAATAACCCTTACATAGCTTTCCGTTACAAATTTTTCCCCCCAACT
>JAJPUD010003052.1:220323-230521 GCA_023553655.1 Myrmecobius fasciatus | reverse complement strand
GTGAACAATTGGAGGTGGTTTGAAACATTTCATTGTTGAAGAGAGCCCTGTCCATCAGAATTGATCGTCATATAGTACTGTTGTTGCCGTGTATAATGATCTCCTGGTTCTGCTCATTTCACTCAGCATCAGTTCATGTAAGTCTCTCCAGGCCTCTCTGAAATCATCTTGCTGGTCATTTCTTACAGAACAATAATATTCCATAATATTCATATACCATAATTTATTCACCCATTCTCCAATTGAAGGGCATCTATTCAATTTCCAGTTTCTAGCCACTACAAAAAGGGCTGCCACAAACATTCTTGCACATGTGGGGCCTTTTCCTTCCTTTATGATTTCTTTGAGATATAAGCCCAATAGAAATGCTGCTGGGTCAAAGGGTATGCACAGTTTGATAACTTTTTGTATCTCATTCAATTTTATCAATTGTGTCTACTATTTCCTTTTGGCCATTTATAGCCCCTTGCATTACAAGTTTTTCTCCATTGCCACAGGCTCTTCATGCATACACAGATGCAGTGAAGAACAATAGAGCTTCTTTGTTCCTTTAAGGCTCATTTTTTCTTTACTCTTTCAACCTCAGATATCCCACCTTCTCTTAAAACAGACAATGGTCCTACATATACTTCTGCTTTTCACTTTTTGTCTCTCCTTCCATATTCACCATCTTACAGGTATTCCTCACAATCCCCAGCACTGAGACACCAAAACCTTTTTACAAAAGCAAAAAGGGGGAGTCAATGGCCATGTGCAATCACTCTCCCCAGCAGCACGATTATTCACTTTAAATTTTTTAACTCTTGATTCAGATGGTGTCTCTCCAGCCTGAATGATTTTTTCTCCATTTACTCCAACAGATATCTAAGCACTCCACCAGCCAGCATAATAAACCCTCACCATTAGCTTCACAGGTTATTGTGGAAAGATCTGGTTACAAGAAAATGGCACATTCCAGCCACACTGGAAAGATGGGGGATGGGATCTGTTCTTCTTGTTACAGATTCTGGAGAGCAGTATTGAGAGTAAAGCACTGGCTGAGAAACCATCATGAAGATCTTGCTGTGCCTGCCTGTTCTGTCACCAGAGAATGTTTCCATGAAACTCCACTGGGCTTGGTGGGATGTTCCACCGTGGTTCTCACTGGTGACCTGGGAAAATCTATCTATTCTCCTCAGACGGATGGCAGTCCCTAAGACCACTCATGCTATGAACATACTAATATCTCCCACTATAAAATAATTGCCTCATGGGAATGTGACATGTTTGGATTGTATGCTTTTGCAATGTTTATCTTATGGAATATATACCAAAGCCCAAGCTATGTGGCCTAAAAAACAGATTCATGTTTATGTTCTTACCCATCCATACTTCTTTTGCTAGTCTTCCTGTAGTAGCTTCATGATGGTATGATTCCCCTGCCCAAGAAACTCTGTATTATCTTAAACTGAGAAGAAAAAAAGCAATATATTTCATGTATTATTTTAGTGGTTGTGCTTTTAGCAGCTCTTATTGCTTCTGCAACCTCCATTGCTGTTTCTGTATAAGCTGTTCATGAGAATGAACACACAGCTCAAATTTGTAAATGCTTTACAGCATAATATTGCCCTTGCATGGCAAAAACAAGAAACTATGAATCAGGAGTTGTTATAACTCATTTAAAAATTAGAGACTTTGTTAACTTTAGGAGATCATATAGACTACCTAGAAAGATGGTATACATTAAGAATGTGCCTATAGACTTTACTCTTTGTGTGCCACTGCTGTAAAACTAATGAATCTGATTATTCTTGGAACCAGTTAAGAGCTCATTTGTTTGGAGTGTTTAACTCTTCTAAGAATGGTGTTAACATGGCTAATCTTTGAGAAAATCATTCAGAACATGAATTGGGCTCCTACCAGAACTATCAGACCCTAAAGATGTTGCTGATGAAATTAGGAAGTTTTCCAGCAAGCCCTGCCTTCATGGCATTGGGCATTCACCTTCCTTAGTCCTATTCTCACTGCCCTATCGTTACTACTCACACTCTGTTGCCTGATTCCTTGGTTTTGTCCAGTAGCTGGGCACATCTGCAAGCAGATAATGGTTGTGAATCACCAGATACATCTGCAAGAAAAAGAAAAAGGGGGAATTGCGCCTCTACAGGCAACAACACTTAGCTAGCAACACCTGTTTAGCTGCAGGATTCAAGGTTATGTTGACCTGGCTCTAAACCTCCCTTGAACCTCCATGTCAGCCAGCAGACTGGCAAAGACTGAGCAGAATTAGGAACAAGTATGTTGGACATGTATCATTAATCAGGATGGCAAGGGGGTGAAGCCATTTCTATAGAGAGTGCCTAATTTCTAATAGGACACAAAACATTGTCCCTTCATGCATTGATTGGTTTATCTGCTTTATGTTTCTTAAGTAATTTTGTGGTTTTAGGGCTTAAATATGGAGAGCATAGATACGATAAACTTGTGTTGACCACTTATATCTTATCTTGACCACATATATCAATGCTTTCTATCTTTTCTTGCTTTCATGGTCTCTGTGAGAGCTGCTACAGCTGGTTTGTCATTGGCATTTCATAAATTATATACTTCCAATATAATCTAATTTTATTTGTGTGGAAAGTTTTTTTGTAATTGCATTCATATAATTTCTGGGTTTGTGTGTATTTATTTTGTACCCTGCAACTTCACTAAAGTTGTTAATTATTTCCAGTAGTTTTTTAGTTGATTATCTAGGATTTTCTAATTATACCATATCATGTGCAAAGAGTGATAATCTTGTTACCTCATTAACTACTCTTAATTCCTTCCATTTTTTCTTCCCATTGCTAAAGCTGTTATTTCTGATACAATTTTGAATAGGGATGGTGATAGTGGGCAACCTTATTTCACCCTGATCTTGTTGGGAATATTTCTAGTTTATCTCCATTATATATGATGTTTCTTGACAGTTTCAGATAGATGCTACTGATAATTTTAAGGAAAACTGCATTTATTCTTATGCTCTCTAGTGTTTTTTTTTAAATAAGAATGGGTGTTGGATTTTGTCAAATGCTTTTTTAAATCTATCGAGATAATCAGATGATTTCTGTTAGTTTGGTTATTGATATATCCAATTCTACTAATTGTTTTCCTAGTATTAAAACAGCCCTGTATACCTAGTATAAATTTTACTTGGTCATGATGCATTGTCCTAGTGATAAATTGATGGAATATCTTTGCTAACATTTTATTTTAGATTTTTGCATCAATATTTTTAGGGAAATTAGTCTTATATTCTCTGTTTTCATCTACCTAATTTAGGTATCAGCCCCATATCTGTGACATAAAAGGAATTTGTATCTTGATTTCTCATAAAGTCATTAGCTTCCATTTGAACAATTTTAATTTTTAAGGAATTATTTTCCTCTGAGCTTTTCTACCTCCTTTCCCAATTGGCCAATTTTGCTTTTTTAAGGCATTCTTTTCCTCATTAGATTTTTGTATTTCCTTTCGCACCCCTCTGAATTTTTTCCTTAATTTGTCCTCTGTCTTTATTTGATTTTCAAAATCCCTTTGACCTCTTGCATGTCCTGAACCCAATTCTTTTTGTTCTTAGAGCTTTGGATATAGGAGTTTTTTTATCTTCTGAGTGTTTGATCTTCTTTATTACCATAATAACTTTCACTGATCAGAAATTTTTTCTGTTGTCTGCTCATTTTCCTAGTCTATTACTCAAATTTTAAATCTTTGTTAAATACTGATTTGTTTCCAGTGTGGATGGTGCACTGTCACAAGCTTTAATGGTTTTGTGCAACTGTTTTCAGACATTCTTCTGGGAAACTGACCACAAGCATTCTTTTCTGTCCTGGAGTTGTTAGGCATGTCCCTACCCTATAGTAACTGTAAGATCAAGTGTGCTAAAGCAAAAGAGTCTTGCTTTGATGACCCTGGGGCCACCAGGGATGGGGATGGTGCTGTGCTGGTGTGACCTGTGTGATCTGGTGTGACATGCTGGACTCTCCCACCCTGGTGCCACAGATTCTCTTTGCTGACCTTCCAAGTCCTCCTTGATGTGGCCAGGTTGAGAGGTCCAGAAACCTCCAGCACTGCTACTGATTCAGAGGTCCCACTTAGCTAATGCTGGGGTCTGGGCTGGGAATGGAGCTGAGGCTGTGGCTGTGTTAGTGTGGCTTATACTGGGATTGTAAACTGGAGTCCCACCCTCGTTTCACAGACTTTTTCTGCTGATCATCTAAGTTGCCTTTAGTTGGAAAATGTTCTACTACATCTTTTGGGGTATTCTGGTGCTTTAAAATTTATTTAAAGTTATTATTTTAAGGAATTTGGAATGGTTTGGGGGAGAGGTTGGGTGAGTTCCCGCCTTTCCTTTGCCATCTTGGCTCTGCCTCCTATAATTCTGCAATTTAGCTACAGTATTCATTGGAGTTTTTATTTCTTTTAGGAGGTGATCAGTGATTTCTTTCAATGGCTACTTTCTCCTTTGGTATTAAGTATATCAAGGCAGTTTTCCTAAATGAATTCTTGAAAGATGTTGTACAGATTCTTTTTTTCATCGTGGTATTCAGGTAGTCCAATAATTCTTAGATTGTCTTTCCTGGATTTTTTTCCAGGTCATTTGTTTTTTCAATGAGATATTTTAAATATTTTCTATTTTTTCTATTTTTTTTGTTTTCATTTGACTGATTTTTAAAATCTCATTGTATCATTCACTTCCATTTGTCCAATTCTAATTTTTAATGAATTATTTTCTTCAGTTAGTGTTTTAACCTTTTTTTTTTTTTTTGCATTTGGCCAATAGTTCAATTGAGTTGATTTTTTCACTGGATTTTTTTTCCCATTTCATTTGTTTCTATTTTTAAGGAATTGTTTTCTTTTTCCATTTCACCAATTTTATTTTTCAAGGAGTTTTCTTTTTTTTTTTTCATTTCACCAAATCTAATTTGTTAAGAAGTAGTTTCCTTCAGTATTTTTTTCCCATTTCACCCAACATATTTTTCAAGTTGTTTTCTTCGCAGAATTTCTGTGATTCCTTTTCCAAACTCTCCTGCAAAGGTTTCATTTCCTTTTCCTATTTTCCTTCTCACTCTCTTTTAAGATCCTTTTTTTAGTATTTTCAAGAGAGTCTTTTGATTTGGAAACCAATTCATATCCCCTTTTGAGGCTTCATCTGGAGGCTTTTTTATCTTTAGTGTCCTTGGGGTTTGAGGTCGGTTCTCCATAATATCTATGGTTAGGGCTTTTTTGGATTTTTTTTTTTTTGCTCATTTTGAAAGGTTGAGATCTGCTCCTAGGATACAGGGCTGATTGCTCTGTGCTTCTTCTATGGTGTGACAGGGAGTTTACACTGCCCTGGGACTGGCAATGCTGCAGGCTTCCTCCCTGTGCTAAGTCCCATCTGTTATGCTGGGGTTCAGGGGTTCACTCTTTGCCTTCTGTAGTTGTGTTGGAGTTCTCACAGTTAGTCTGCTGATCCACTGGCTTCTGAACTAGGACAGAGTAGCCAACACTGCTGTATTATGGCTAAGAGCCACCCACTGGTTTCTCTGCCCTGGGTCTCCCAGCATGGAACCTGTGCTATATGCATTCTTCCCTCTCCCCACCCAGGGGACTCCCCACTCCAGGACAGACTTTTGCTGAAGTCTTTCCAAGATGTCTTCTGCTAGAAATTTGTTACACTCCAAATATTTGTGGGTTCTATTACTGCAAAATCATCATTCAGAGGCTTGATCTGGTATTGATTCTGAGGGAAGCCAGAAAGAGCTCAGGCAAAGTCCTGTTTACTCTCCACCATCTTGGCTCCACCCCTTCCCATCTATGACTGTTACCTGAAATCAAGGAAGCTTTCCATTAGAATTGTGTCTCAGCTTTTTCTATAATTTATATAATTACAGTGGATGGCCAGTAGAAGACATAAATATAATGCAAATATATAAGATCTTGCTACTTTTAATCTGATATTTTGTAATCATTCATAAATGAATTTTTGACCTAATTATCTGCCTATATATCTCTATGAAAGAAAATCCTTAAATATTTCAAAATGTTATAAAATTGGCTATTCTTACAATTGCTTGTAAGACCTAATGGTTATTCCATTGATTATTAAAACTAAATCTGAAACATCCATTTCTGTGGAGCCAGCTGTTGAAGTCCAGCTCCAGTAGTGAAATAAGGATGTATTTCTGCAGGAGTCAGGTAGAGAGAATTAGTTATGAACTCTTCAAATTTTATTGATCAGAGAGACAAATATATACCTCCAATGCTTATAGACTTGATACAAAAATGTACTTTTTGATATTCTTGTATCTTTTCTAACAAGTACAATCTGCTGAGATGAAAATGATTAGATACAAAATACACTCTTTGATATTCCTGTATCTTTTCTAACAAGTACAATCTACTGAGATGTAAATGATTTTAAGCCCAAATCTTGGCTACTTTGACAGAGATGTAAATAGTTGAGATACACATCAGAATAAAATTATCATACCAATGTCCTCAAGTACCTTTCTCCCAAATGCCTTTAGTCTCCATTGTGGGCTGCTTTTCCTGTCCTAAATTCAAAAGTATGTCTTTGATTCATTACATGACTGAGTTTGCATTTTGCTTCAGTCACCAGGTTTCTTATCAATATATTAATAAGTATGTCTCTGTTATTATATATAGAAAAGGGAAATTGGTGAGCCAAGCTATTCTAAGTATCAAAACCTGAAATGGATTCTTATCTCCTGGCCCTCTACAGCTAGTTTGGAAGCATTTGCACTTTACACTGTTTAATGTTTTTAATCATTCTATAATCATAGTGCTGGATCTGGAAGAAAGATGCCTGATTCTAATTGGAACTAACCTCTAAGCTATAAAATAGCACAGCAAGAGACAGCCTAGAACTGAGTCATTATCATAGCAGTAACTCCTATGAAACATCAGGTTTTTCTTCACACTAGAACATCCAAGGCATTAAATGAACATGTCAATGATTCACAGAAGTGAAATGCCTAAGCAAAACACCCCAATTCTATCTCTAAGATGAGTGCTCTTTAAAAGCATCATTTGTTCCCCAAGTCTTTGCTAACTTCTTTCGGAATTTAGCTTGCCAGTCAATGGTCTATAAATACTAAAATATTGGCCTCTTGATTTGAGGATGATTTAAGCCTAAAAATTTTTTTAAAACACTTCCTGACACTGCCATGGAACCCAAATATTTTTGGAGATTCATTTTCTAATCCCCAACAAGAACACATTCACTTTCTTATGATTCTCAAATTCTATCATGTTTGTAATTTTCAACAGCATAATATTATTATATTACACTAAATGTCTCCCTCACTAAAAGATTTGGTCACATATACCTGTAGTATAAATAAACCTATTTATTCTGACATAATTTACCACCTTAAAAGGGTATCAAGATTTTAGTTCCACACTTCAATATTTCAATGCTTCCAAAGCCTTCATGATTTCATCAGCGAATATATTAGAAATATAGTCATCCATACATTTTTACATATATGTATATATATATATACATGCATTTTTTAATTTTACCTTTTTAATGATGAGTCTATTAAACAATTTGTTAGGAATTATAATATGGGTTCATTGCTGTGACATAAACTTGGTGGTTTTTAGAGGAATTTAATAACTGAATTCAAAACTCAAGAGCAAGAGAACTTGTTATTTGGTAAGAAATCTTATAATGCAAAGTGGGGGAAAAAAGAGACTCTGAAGTGTGGGAGGAAGAATTAGAGTCTTGGTGGGGGGGAAGATAAATGCAACAAAGGAAGTGAATTAGGGCTGCACTGATCCATACTTAGGAACTTTTCTGAAACCTCCAAAACCAAAGCAGCACCCAAATATTCCTTATCCTAGGTCAAGAGGTTAAAAAAGAGATCTCACTGAAATTTGGATGAAGATAATGTCTTCCCTCTCCATCTTCTAGATGATGGGGTCAAAAATACCCCAAAAGCATTGGGATCCCTGTATTGGTGATGAAGGTATTACAAAAGACTTTGCAAGCTCAAATAATCTCCAAGTTAAAAGACAAAGTTTATTTACCTGGTTAGTTGCAATAACTTTGAAAAGAAGTTATTCATGAGCCAGGAGCAATCACATAAATTTCTAGGGAAAAGTGAGAAAAACCAGGTGCTTATTGGCATTGATATGGCAATTTAATGGCTGAGGCAGAATTGCGGACTAGTCAGGCACTTTCAGGGCAGATGCATTAGTCATAGTTCCTTTATGTGGTTTCTGTGGAAAGGAATGTAGGATGTGGACATTTTGTCACAGGAAATACTCAAGGATTTCATCACTAAGAGTTAATATTTTTATATCTAGCTTAGAATTTAGTCAGCAGAATACCTTATATTGGTATGGGCAATAAATGATTGGCCTCTTCTCCACAGAGTATTTACTACAAGATTAATAGAATTCCAGAACCCAAAGCCCAGATAGCAATTCAACTACACCTCAATTTCTGGGAAACAATGCCCTAAGAAACCCTCTATTAGCTTGAAATTTCAATGACAACAGATCATGAAGCAGCCAGCTACACCAGGCATGAACCCTGAGCACAAAACAA
Source organism: Myrmecobius fasciatus (assembly GCA_023553655.1). Classification (NCBI taxonomy): domain Eukaryota; kingdom Metazoa; phylum Chordata; class Mammalia; order Dasyuromorphia; family Myrmecobiidae; genus Myrmecobius; species Myrmecobius fasciatus. Next base: position 221,943 of record JAJPUD010003052.1, on the reverse strand, counting down.
AGTTTTCTACTTAACTCTGATCAACACAGTTAAGAGAAAGAAATGACCAAGCCAAACTTCAGTCAGAATAAGATCCAACCAGACCACCACTTTCCCTGGCCATATTTCTGAAACAACACTCCCAACAGGCATAGAGTGCCATGAAATAACTCTACCTGGAACTGAGAAGATCACAGCTCTGCCATGCCCTCATCACCAGGCCAAAGAACATGTTCTAGGCACCAATGCTCAAGACTTGATTCAAATAGATCCAGGCAAATGGAAAACCAATCCATCAGAAAGAGATTCCCAGACAATCTTTGTGTCCCAAGATTCTTGGGCACAAGCTATCAAGCTACTCTTCCTCCAGACTCAGGACCTCAAGCTCCATGTGAACCTGAAGCTCAGAGCACAACTCCTAGTCCTTTTTTCCAGGTTGAGGATGTGCCAGATTACAATACTAAGCTCTCATTTCTAAAAGAACTAGGATCCTAGGAAATTATGCCAGTACTGGCACCAGATCACCAGGCCATGATTCTCATAGGTCATGTGGGAGAGCAATACCTTCCAATTATCCAACCAGAACACAGCTTTACCTGGCCCTAAATATATGGCCCCAATGCTACCCAGCCTTCATCACTGGGTCACTCCTCCACTGAGCACTGACCATAAGGTAATGGATATTCCAGCAACAGTGCTTAGTTCTTAGTGGAATCCAAACTGGACCTCAACACCAAAAGCCTTCAGGAAATGAAAGTCACAGCCATCTCCAGCAATTGTTCCACATGCCTGTGGCAGATGACTTGTATCTCCTGGCTCTTCCTGGCACAGGGGTTTCATCAGTCAATGTCCAAGGATTCTCTTCTTCCTTCAGTACTGTCTCCAAATTCTGGTTCATGCATTGCAGTTTTACTCTTTGGAGTTAGAAAGAAAAGAGGAACACTATCTTCTGTATCCTTTTCTAGTGTTGAGGTCGGTTTCCAAGGTGTTCTGAATTCAGCTTGCATATTTTTAATGTTTGATCCTGGAGAAGTTTTTCAAAAAATAGAGTTGGATTCTTACATTAATCTAGTATCACTTGAGTGACAAGCCCCAAGCTAAGTGTTCACACAATAGGGGTCCTGTGGCAGTTGGGGAGAAGAGGAATCTGGTATCTCCTAAGGGTCGAGCCCAGAGGCTAAGTATTCTAAGTGCTCCTCAGTGGTTGGGGAGATCAGTGCCCTTGCCAGCAGCTAGGTGATTTTATAATAAAAATAATAAAAAGCAAAAATTCCAATAAAAATTTATTAAAAATGAAAAAGAAAATCCAGTTGTTTTCTCCTATATTCCTTTCTCTACATAAAATTAAAATGAAATACAAAATAAGCAAGTTTTGAAGTCACAGGAAAGATAAATTCCTTTAAAAATATTTCCTGGAGATATCTTCCAGAAAAGTATGAAAAGACAATTTCCCTTCCATCTTTCAGTCTAGAACTCCAGAACTCACGTGGTTGATACCAAGTGACTACTATTTGATTTTTGTTTACTTTAAATGCTTTGTGAAAAAGAAAGCTCCATATAAATGTTAGAAAGTATTATGTAGGGGGCGGAGCCAAGATGGCGGAGTGAAAAGGTGACTTTCTGCCTCTCCTCCGATCTTCT
>JAJPUD010003052.1:193738-215323 GCA_023553655.1 Myrmecobius fasciatus | reverse complement strand
GAATATTATTGTTCTGTAAGAAACGACCAGCAGGACGATTTCAGAGAGGCCTGGAGAGACTTGCATGAACTGATGCTGAGTGAAACGAGCAGAACCAGGAGATCATCTTGCACAGCAACAACAGTATTACATGATGATCAATTCTGATGGACATGGATCTCTGCAATAAAGAATTGTCTCAAACCAGTTCCAGTTGTTCACTGAAGAAAACCATATACACCCAGAAAGAGGGACATGAAATATGGACCACAACATAACATTTTCATGATCTCTATTGACATTTGCTTGCATTGTGTTGCCTTTCTCTGATTCTTTTTTTTTCTTGTAGATAGGATTTTTCTTGCATAACTTCTCAAGCATTTCAACATTATTAACATGTAGTGGACTTCCTGCCATCTAGGGGAGGGGAGGGGACTGGGGGTAAAATTTGTATTGGAAAGCTTTGTAAAGATCAAGGTTGGGGAACTACCCATACATATGTTATACAAATAAAAAGCTTAATAAAAAAAAAAGAAAGTATTATGTAAATTTAATATGTGGTTTGTTTTTGTCCTTCTGCTTGCTTTCTGACAATTCATACAAGTCTGCCAAATTTCTTGGAATTGTTCAAAATGATGCAGTGGCTCCCAATTATTTTAGCAAGCAAATAGAAAATCCTTGGTTTGGCTTTTAAAGCTTTTTACAATCTGCCTCCACCATCACTTCCTTTGCATCTTCTTACACTTTCTTCATCTTGACATACATCAGGATCCAGTGGCACAGGCTTGTTTCCTATCCATTACACTGCACACTCCATCCATCTCTGGACTTTGATGAATTTCCTTGGCTGATCCCCTGCCCAGAATTCTTTCCCTTCTCTCTGCCTGAAGGCTTGCCTGGCTTCAAATAGAAACCCAAATCCCACCTTCTGCTAGAAACCATTATGATAGCCCTTCCAGACTAATGCCCTCCCTCTGAGATTACTTAACATGAATATTTTGTTTTTACAGAAATGATTCCATTATAAATTTTTTGAAGTCAGACTGATTTTGCCTTTCTTTCTGTCCCCATCATTTAATCTAGTGTTAGGTACAGAGTCAATATTTAATGAAATTCTTGCTGTTTACATTTCTTAGATGATACCATAACATAAAATACAACTTTTACATTGTAGGTCGTGGATAGGCATTTAAACTGTTTATTCCCAAAAAAATTTTATATTTTTTTGGCTAAGGCAATTGGGGTTAAGTGATTTGCCCAGGATCACACAGCTAGGAAGTGTTAAGTGTCTCAGACCAGATTTGAACTCAGATCCTCCTGATTTCAGGCTGGTGCTCTATCCACTGTACCACCTAGCTGCCCCTCCAAAAATTTTATTAGAATGAACATGAAATGAATATTAAATATCTATAGGATCTTATAAGTTGGCTATCCTTTTTGGGAGATAGATACCTGTAAATACCATAAGTGGGTCAATGAATAGGTATAGTTCTACCAAGAGTGCCTTCTCACACAATCCCCAATTTACCATTTTTCTTTTGTCTTCCTTATTCATCCGATATTATGAGATGAAACTTCTGAATTTTAATTTGCCTTCCCTATGTACAATGAGGTATAAATAAGCTTTATATTGCAATTAAGAGATTACTAGTAACTTTTCTTTTCAATTAGTAAAACTCAATTCACTGAGGTGGTAAGAAGTCAGAATGCAGAGAGTTTAGAATATAGTGAAAAGAGAAAGAATTAATGGAAATATCAATCAGTCAATAAACATTTATTAATTGCCTGCTATGGGCCAAGCTCTGTATTAAGCACTGGAGGAATACATTAGCTAATGCATTGTTCCTCCACTTAACCTCAAAAGTCAGCCTGCCTTTCAAACCTTAGACTTCTCTCTGGAAAATAAACCTTCAGGTCCTGAGCACCTTCCTAAGCTTTTTTTACCCAGGCAACAAGATTTTTTTCCTATTGGCCTAGACCCTGGTACATTCCTCCCAACAGCCCCAGTCAGAAATTCCTGACCACTGGGCTCCTTTTTTAGGATTCATTAAGAAGGTTAGAAGCATACTACCAAGAAAACAGATCCACCCTGACTGCTAGACCAAGGACTTGATTTTGCCAAGGAGCACTGGTAACCAGGTTTCACCCAACCTTTATGCCAAGGTCCCTGCTCCACTGGGCATTGATAAAGGCAAGGATATTCCAGACACAAATGCCTAGGCTATGAATTGTCCAGAACTGGATGACTAGGAAACAAACCTCCAGTGAAAAACCACTAAGAAAATATTGGGCATTTTCATTCATCAAGAGAATTTCAAAAAAAGAAAAATTAAATTTTCATAATCTTAAAAAGATTATTTAAAAAGATTATATAAAAAGATTATTTAAAAGATTGCATGTATCTCATGTAATATGTCATTTTGAAATTTGATGTAGAGATGGATAAATATAGGGAAAAAATTTGGAAAAATTGGGATTTTTTTTTCTTTAAAATCACTACAACCAACTCTTAAGGCCCTGAGACCTCTACTCCAAACTTGAAACAGCTATTGGCTGAACATGTAGCTCCTCTGCTCATCACTCAAGATATCCTACACTCCACTCCAAACCTCTGCAACTGCCACAGGAAAGTTATTGGGGGAACATGTAACCTTGGAGGTCATGTGACTCCCATGATGGATAAGGCCTGCAAAAACATTTCCAAAGGCAACCATAAGCAGTGATGAACTGAAAGCAAGGTACAATTACCTCCTACTGATTAAGTTCTATAAGAGGAAAATTTTGTAGAATCTGTGGATAGTGTTATAAATATACAAATTTCCCTTGAACAAAAATAGATCCCCAAAATAATCCTAGGGGAAGAGAGATTTTAAAAAATAGAAATCTCACTGGAATTGGGATGGAGATCATGCCTTCATTCTCTGTCTTCAGAGTGATGGTGTCAAAGACACAGCAAAATGTTGGGGCCCCTTGAGGATTGTCACAGATAACATGAAAAAATTTGTAAGCTCAAATGTGTTTCCAAGTTAATGAGCAATATTTATTTACATGATAAAAAGTGGGCTAAGTTCAAAAAAAAGTTAATAAATATCTAGGAATAAACATAAATTTCTAGGGAAAAGTGAGAGAAACAAGATACTGAATTGATGTCACTCATGATGCTAATTTAATGATTTAGACATGGAGGAGTGTTCCAGTTTTTTCTTTGAGGACAGATGCAGTTCTCATTGTTCCCTGGACAGGGCTCATCTAGGTAGATTTTAGGCTTTAGGTCAATGAGGGTCAACAACAATTTTGTATTGCATCTGCCTTAATTCTGGGCACCTTATTATGAACGCTCCTTAGTTTCAGCAACTCCATTATTACTGACTAGCAGACTGAAATCTTGACCACTGAGATTCTTTTGACCTTAGCCATTTGGCCCTGAAAAGGTAAACTGAGAGAAATCATCTAGAATCTTAGGACTGCTAATACCTGGGACCTAGTATTACAGCATTCCTGAAAATTGCATTAGTATACTATTTTTCAAATTTTCATATCAGAAATGACCCCATCATTTCTGCCTTAAGCATTTGGGAATCCAAATTCATTTGGAATAAAAGGTGGATGATATCTTCTGGAGGTACTTTTTGCTGGAAGTAGTAGTGTCCCTATCTAGCGAGGTCCAAATTGAGGAGTGATGATGTGTATGATGTGATGAGGTTGGCAGCAGCTTGCATGGGATGCTGGGTCTCTGCATCAAGTAAAGGGTGGTATCCAGGTAAAGCAAGTAGATGAAAGTTCATGTCCTGGAGCCTGGAAGAAGAAAAAAGCTCAAAAATTGGTTAAAAATTCAGGGACAAAAACTTTTAACAGGAGAAGAATAATTAAAATTGGAGTATGAGGGTCAATATGAACAGCAGCCAGAGGAAGTTTTTGGAGGGGAAATGACGTTTTTGTGAATGTCTCACATTCTTCCAGTATTTTCTATGATCAGCACTGTAGTCTAGGAGAAAGCAATTAACTTAGAGAAAGTGGAAAGTAAAAAGGAAAGAGGCAAAAGAGAGGGAAAAGAACACAGACAGATTCATTCACCCTTGTCTATGCAATCGACAGACAGGAGTCTCTGTAACCTCCTCTAACCTTCCCTCAAACCAACAACATATGAAGCCTTCTAGACTAATTTTGAAGTAAAAAATGCACAATATCTGGAGGACAAGACATTTCTAGAAGAAGATACTCTGGAAAAACTTCAAAACAGGTCTGTTTTAATTGGGCAGGTGGGTGGTCTGCTGAACCCAGACTGCAGCACAGGGAAACCGGGGCAGGGAGCTGGAGCAGGGAGCTGGAACAGGAGTTGGAACAGGAGTGGGAGTGTTGTGCTTTTCACACACCTGGGAGTCTTCTGTGGGCCCCTTGGGCCAATCTGTCCTGATTGTAAGCAGGTGGTTTGGAGGAGCTGCCTTTTGTGGGGGGTAGATTGTGAACCACTGAACCCCTGATGAGCATCAGACCTAGCTGCCATTACACAGCAACCTAGGGCGAACAATCAATCAGCAGAACTGCCCAACACCTGAAATAACTCAATCAGCAGAACTTCCCCAGGGCAAATTAAAGCAACTGTCCCTCCTTTGCCCTGAACAGACCTCACACCTTTAAAAAAAATGAATAAAAAACCAAAAAGAGTTCTCACCATAGACAGCTTTTATGGAGAGAGGGAAGAACAGACCTCAAATCTTGAGGCCCCTAAAGGTAAAGCAACTCCAGAAAAAGCCCCAAAGAGAGACATAAACTGGACTTCATGCAACAAGGCTTTCTTTGAAGATTGCATAAAGAATCTTCAAAGAAAGAAGAAACACGGGGAAACGAAATGAGATCACTGCAAAATAAAATAGAAAAAAATGGAAAAAAATGCAATGAACAAAAAATGTAATTGGTCAATTGCAAAAGGAACTAAAAACAGTAAATGAAGAAAATAAGACATTAAAAATTAGAATTGAACAATTGGAAATGAATGACTCATCAAGACTTCAAAAATCAGTGTAACAAAAACAAAAAATGAAAAGATAGAAAAAAACATGAAATATTGTTGGAGGACCTCTAAAAGAAAAGGGGATAAGCTTGACCTGAGGATTGAAGGGTGTGATGTGTGATTACAACACCCTTCAGCTAATGATGGGTGGGTATTGGCGTATAGGCCAGGTGATGAGGAGAGGCAGGCCTAGGAGGCGAGGCTAGGAGAGAAGGAGAGATATAAGCAAGGCTAGTAAGGGAAGATGAGAGGCAAGGTTCACAGCATGACACGGATGGGGTGGCTTGGCAATACAGACCATGAAGGCAATGAGGGCTGAATAAAGAACCACCATGATCTACATTCCTCTGGTTTGACTCTTCTTGGTGACCAGGCATTGGGCCAGGCCGGGTGCGCACCAAAGCTCTGGAAATGAGAAGTCCTGCTGCCCTTAGGTAACCTAATTTAACAAAATATCTCCTAGGAAAAACAACTGACCTGGAAAATAGATCTAGGAGAGACAATCTAAGGATTATAGGGCTTCCTGAAAGCCATGATGAAAAAAAGAACCTAGACACTATCTTCCAGGAAATCATAAAAGAAAACTGCCCTGATATTTTAGACCCAGAAGGCAAAATACTTATTGAAACAATCCACCAATTACCTCCTGAAAGAAACCCAAAAATTAAATCCCCCAGGAATATCGTGGCTAAATTCCAGAACTATCATACCAAGGAAAAGATATTATGAGAAGCCAGAAAGAAACAATTTAAATATCGAGGAGCCACAGTTAGGATCACACAGGACCTAGCAGCTTCTACTTTAAAGGATCGAAGGGCTTGGAAGCAGATATTCCGAAGGGCAAAGGAACTTGGATTACAGCCAAGAATAAATTACCCAGCTAGAATGAGCATTATCTTCCAAGGAAGAAGATGGTCATTCAATGATATAGGAGAATTTCACCTATTTCTAATAAAAAGACCAGAACTGAACAAAAAAGTTGATCTACAAACATAGAACTCAAGAGAAACATAAAAAGGTAACAAGGAAAAAAAAAACTCTTGAACTATATTTATGTTATGGATACTTATAGAAGGAGGGTTGATTTTATGATTTTATTATTACATTATGATTATTATGATATGATTATTGTGATTTTATATGATGATGATATGATTATTGTGATTTTATTATTATCATGATATGATAATCTGAAAAAGAAATTAGAGGTAGAAAAGGGATAACACTGGAAGAAGAGGAAAAGGAGGTAAATTAAGGGAAATTACATCACATGTAGAGGCAAAGAAAATCTATAATGATTGAGGGGGGAAAAGGGAAGGGAATGAGAATTGTGTTAATCTCTATCTCTCATCAGATTTGGCTCTGAGGGAATAATAGATGCATTGGGTATCAAAAAGAAACTTGTCCTGTCTTATAAGGAAACAGGAAGGAAAGGGGGAAAGGAAAGGGAATCTAAGAAGAATTAAGGGAAAGGTGTAAAAAAGGGGGTGGGGCTCTAAAGGGGAAGGATTGTTTGAGGGAAGTGGTTATCAAAAGCAAAATATTAGGGAGGAGGGAAAGAGGATAGGAAAGAGAAAAGCATAAGCTAGGGTAAATAAGATGGCAGGAAATACAGAATTAGTTATTTTAACTGTGAATGTGAATGGAATGAACTCTCCCATAAAGCAGAAGCGGATTGCAGACTGGATTAAAAACCCGAATCCAACAATATGTTGTATACAAGAAACATATCTAAAGCACAGAGACACATACAGGATGAAGGTAAAAGGTTGGAGCAGAATCTATTAAGCTTCAGGTGAACAAAAAAAGCAGGGGTAGGAAGAAAATGAAATTGTTGGTCTCAAAAATGAAGAGTGAATTTTCCTTCAATGAAGAGGAAATTAGAGAAATAATTAGGGACTATTCTAGCCAACTGTATGCCAATAAATTTAATAATTTAAGTAAAATAGATGAATACATACAAAAATATGGATTGCCCAGATTAATGGAGGAGGAAATAAATTACTGAAATAGTCCCATTTTAGAAAAAGAAATTGAACAAACCATTAATGAACTCCAGAAGAAAAAATCTCCAAGGGGCAGTTAGGTGGCACTATGGATAGAGCAACAGCCCTGAAGTCAGGAAGATCTAAGTTCAAATTTGGCTCAGACACTTAACACTTCGTAGTTGTATGACTCTGGACAAGTCATTTAACCCCAATTGCCTCAGAGAGAGAGAGAGAGAGAGAGAGAGAGAGAGAGAGAGAGAGAATATGATCAATTTCTTCACTTTCCCTTAATACTAAGGATGTTCCACAGAGTAAAGATCCTAATTTTCAAGTGCCTCAGATACAGTTTGAGTTATTTGTGACATGAAGGCTGAGCCATTATCACTCTGTAAAGAGCTGGGCAAGCCAAAATGAGGTATCAACAAAAACCAGAATTAATTTTTAAATCCCTGCATGAAGCATATGTGGAAAGTCTATCTGCCAGTCTTCTGGATGTTAAACCTCCTCTAAAGAGGTTTTCAAAGAGAAGGGGATTGATAGCACCTTCAGGATTCACTTGAGTATAAAAGGTACAGATTGAACAACCCATCTAATGGTTTCTCTTGGCTTGTGGTAGTGAAAATCAATTTCATAAGAGACTGAGAGTATTCTCTGTGCCTTGATGTAGGTCTATGAGAAGTTTCTATTGGCTTGTCCCCTGGGAATAGCACATGGTCCGAGGATATGTAGAACTACCCAGTCAAAGAGGATATCCTCTCTCTTTTTCAATGGGTCAAAATATAAGAATTGGGTTGTGGGTGAGTAAGGATGCCAGTGTAATAGATGGATGGATAGCCTCTTCTGTGACTACATCAGCAAGCCAGTTTCCTTTGTCTTGATCTGTGCATATCAAATAAATTGTTTATAAGAAAACATGTTTTTAACATAGGACACAAAGTACAAACAGATATCATTTCCACATTGGTAACAAATGAATAAAATTGTCTTTTTCATTGATGTAACACAAAATATTCCATAAGTTACATTTCTCAAAGAAAAATGATTGCATTAAAATTCTCTTCTCTTAACCACACTGAAGATGGTTCATATTTCAGTTTCAGCAATCAATAGAATAAGTTAGGACAATTGTATCAATAGAAATATTGAAGGACCTTTTTCCTATCAACATATAAATCTAGGAATAGTCAGATGACCAGGCCAAATACTTATTGACCTAAGGGTTGAGGATGTAATGACACATTTTCAGATTGAAAATAGCAAGATCTTAAATATTTAAATTGTGCTCATGGCTTTTACTGAGCTTTGCATATAGAAATTTGCTAAAGAGGAAAATAAGCAGAATCATGATTATAACAGCCGCAAAATGGTCCTTCAGGCGGAAGCCTAAAGGCATACATACAGCAGAATAAAGTATCCTTAGCTCTTTTGACTTCACAGTTGACAACCAATCATGCAGTAACAATTCCACCTGCTGGTCAGATTCAGGAATAATCAGATGCTAAACTTTTCTATTCAAAGGAACACTATTGGGAAACTGAGCCAAAAGGATCACATATTAAGCAAAGCCAAAATCATTCTTTCATCTTTTGTCCAGATACAGATGTCCACCTGCATCACTTCCCTCTGAATAGCTCCTGGCATTTCTCTCAAATGGTGGATAATCATACCTGAATTCAAAACTCAAAACAATATCAGGTAGAGTCCCAACAGATTTCATCTCAAATAGCAAGTTTTACTAATCACACCTTAGGGCTACATCATTATTTTTACTTGTCTGAAGCTGAAATAAGAAATTAAAGTTTACCAGGATTCATCAATCATTAGAAGTTAAGTCTCTAGTGATTTGTAATGATGGAACTCTTCATCAATCCCTTTGTCTATTCCTCAAACCTCTAGACATCTTTACACAACCTTTGAGGTATTGATGAGCATATCTTTAGACAAATCTGGTACATGCTAGGTGCATTCTATCTGGTTCCTCTTAGATCCCGCCTTCTGAGCTTCCTCAAAATAAAAGATGTGCCCACAATGAAAATCTTTACTAAAGTGCTTTCTAGGATGCTCCTACAAGGTACTCTTATCTCTCCCCCTCATAGTGTCTTCACTCTAATGGCATCTTTCTCCTTACTTATAGCTAACTCTGGTTAGTCTACTAAACTCCTCTATGGATCTAACCTGTCAATCAATGGCATATAGACCTCACAACACATTCCTTTAATAGATTCTTCCAAACTCCTTTCCTTAATAACCTTATTGTTCTCCCAATTCTACTTTATATTCACCACTCCTGTTGCCTATTTCTTTCTCATTTCGTCTGCAACCCCTTCTCCTAAATAAACCTACCATTTTACAAAGAGAAAAAAAATCATGTCTTTGTAATAAACAAATTCTCAGTAAAGCTATTCTGATCAACAATATTTGGAAACACTGTAAACTTGATTCTAACATAGTCATGTCATTTTTGTCCTCTTCAAACACGAAGGATAATAACCAATCAATTAGAAATCGTGTCTATATAATAAACCAACTTGTAAATTCTCAGTAAACTCTTTGCTTGTTTAGGAACTATATAACCCAAACAAGTTCTTTTCTCAGGGCTAATGATCTTGCCCTGATCAATGCTTTAAAGAAAACTGACAAGCTTATAAATTAAGGAGAGTCCACAGAGACCCCAGAGAAGGGGCTGTGAGTTCATTGCTCATGCCTATCTACCCCATTTTATCCTTAGGGATGCTGTAGATTGTGCTTACACCTCCCCCTACTCTGTGAAAAAGGGAAAGGCTGCTGAATAACCAAATTGAACTGCTCTAAAACACAAAACATCAAGATAAGGTTTTCACTTCATCCTTTTTTGTTTCTATGCCCAGTAATTAACAATTTTAGGTTTTAACATTAGGAAGTTAACAACCTTTGAATTTTCGTAAGAGATAGTCAATTAGTCTTAAGTTGTAACTTTCTCAAAAGTTCAGTTGTTATGTTATAAGTTGTTCAGCTTATATTCTTATATATTCAGTGGGATATATTTGTGGAGCTTTGACTTCAGAAAAACAGCAAGGAAAGGTGTCTTCTCATATCTTAAATCTGGAGCCAATTCTTCATAATATTAAGATACTATAAATAATTTGATGATTATTTTTCTAATTATATTGTCTTAATCACTTCTTATTTTCATTTTACTTCAGAGGGATGTGACTGTAATCCCCATGTTGTCTCGGCTCATAAATACTGTTTGAGAGGGAAATGATGTGATTGTAACCTTCATGTTGTGTTGTCTTGTCTCGGGATGACTAATGGAAGGTGCACTGATGTTATTGTAATTTCAGGAATACTGTACTGTGACTGCAGGCGGTCTTAATCATTTGTTAAGATTGTCCTATCTTTGCATTTTCTGACTCAAGATATCTGCCTTAGGAACATTATATATTATCTTTAGAATATTTTAGTTTATTATCATACTGACTATCAAAAAAAAGCTGGTTTTATTAACTCAGTTTATGACTGTGATGCTGCATCTACAAGGAAATGCCTACCCTAACTGTAACTAACCTCTAAGCAAAAAATTAGCCTATCAGGAGGCATCACAGAAGTGAGCCATTAGCATAGCAATAGCTTCCATAAAATTAAGTTAGAGTTTTTCCTTGAAACTAGAGAATCTAAAACATAAAATGATCATAACAGTGTTTTACAGTAGTATAATGCTTAACCTAAATACCCCAATTTTCCATAAGATTGGGGCTTTATAAAGGCACTATTTGAAGGCTTTGTAAACTTCTTTTGAAATTTAGCCTCCCAGTGAAAGACATAATAATAAAATCTTTGCCTTTTGATTTGGAGATGGTCTAGGCCTACATATTATTGTAAGACACCTCATGACAGCAGTCCAGATCCCCAATATTTTGTGGGACTCAGCTTTTAACCTCCAATATTTGGTGATCCTTACAAGCAGAGTCTAGTTTTACCTCATCCATTTTTTTCTTTTTTGTTCTATCCAGGTATGTAGGTTACCCCTTACACCTAGATGGCTTCTTGGAGTCATCCACAAACTTTAGGGTCAGTATACTTCTCTTGACTAGGCTCAGCTGATTTTGGAATTTTACATTTTGGCATATTTTGGCATTCTTTGGGATTATTTGCCACTTTTCATCTCCTCCAGGATGCCAGAGAAGATAAGTTTCTATAGGCATAAAAAATATTTTATGGCTTGTGACAAAGATGGGACAGTCTATTTCAGTTTCCAGGGACTCCTCACTAAGCCACCTCCTCAAAAACAGGGACCAATTTGGTCTATGAGATCTCAAAAAAGATGAGGCTCATTTTTTTTTGTAATTCCTGGTACCAGTGTATTCTGGAGAATCAGGAAAAAATGGCACATCAATAGGACTCTCATTCCTTTTATCTTAATATTTTTATATTGTACACTTACTTGCTCTGTCTGTGCTAGTGTCTTCATGTTCGCAAAATATTTATATTGTGATTTTTCTGTAAGTTAGATTTTCTTACCTTAAAAGATTTTAAAATGCAATCAGCAGGAAGAAACAAAACAAAACAAAAACTTCTCAAGGCTGTAGTTAAGAGAGAACATTGGAAAAGGTTTATTAGAAGTACTACACTTTAGATTTTTTAAAAGGTTTGGAGAAAGCCTTCTGTAGTCCCAACTTTGGCCAAGTTTGGACTACACAATGAAAACTTGATACTTAATGTTGTACAACTACTAAAAACATCTTCTAAAAATTTTGAATTCCTCATTAAGGAAAGGACTGCAGGAAAGAATTCCTGAAACTGAGAGGGTAATTCCAGGGATTGGAGTGTAGGGTGTGTCCAGGGCAAAAGAGTACCTCTGGTGTGAAGGCTGCTGAGACCTTTACAGGGCTGTTTTCCATCTTGGGTATCCACCTGATCCACCTGACTCTCACCTGTAGCTCCAAGAAGCTGTAGCATGCATATACCCTAATAAACCATTTCAGTAGACAGGCTAAATTAGGTTGAGGATAACCAAAAGGTCTCAAATACCACAGTGACTTAGGGGTATGCCTACCCAAGATGTAAAGACTTCCTCTGGTGGTATAGGTGGGATGAGAACAATCTGTTCCAACGGCCAAAAAAGTAGATGGAGCAGGTATTGTGTAGTGTTTAAAGCTGTTAGACATTGAAGACACCAAAGTCATCCCCTGCATTTTAAGTCATCACCAGCATCTTGACACTGCCCTGCCACTGGACAGTGGTGGCTTTAGAAGAGAGAGCAAGGTCGACAATTTTGTTCAATTCAGCCTCACTTAAATCCAATCTATACATGATTTGAAAGCCATCACCATACCATTTTACCATTTCTACCTGTCTCAAAATCCTGTGGCAATGGGCAAGTGATGCAGCAGCAGGTGTGAATACACTGGAAGCTGTGGTCACAACCCTGCACACAGTTGGCCCAGGCATAAGATTGTCTTCTCACTAGAAGCAGCAGTGGGATTGAGCAGCCCCATGGGTTTCTGAGCAGTCTTTTAAGAATTGCACTGCTCACCTCCATGTGTAAGGAAGAGGCTAGAAAAAGTGCCCTAAAAATGTCTGCTTGCCCTGATTACTGTGGCAGGCAAGGATCTCACTCTGTGGTTGAGACACTAAAAAAATGTACAAATGCTTCTGAAAAGCTGATCCCTCTCACCATTGGTACATGGAATGTGCATACACTTACAGACAACACAAAATCCAGTAGACCTGAAAGTTCTTGTTGCGAGAGAACTCAACAGGTATCACATTCAAATAGTAGCTCTGAGTAAAACAAGGCAGGTAAATGAAGGCCAGATTACTGAAGTAGGAGCTGAATATACATTTTTTCTGGAGTGGCTGCAGTGAAAGGGGTGGCTGTGAAGCTGGTGCAAGTTTTGCAATCAAAACAAAACTAATAAACAAGCTCACTTGCCTTCCAAAAGGAATGAATGAAAGACTTCTGACAATGGGATTGCCACTTCAGGAAAACACCATAACACTATCATCAGTGCTTATGCTCCCACCATGATGAACCCTGATGAAGTCAAAGAAAAATTTTATGAAGACCTGGAGACCCTTATCATCAATGTGCCAAAAGAAGACAAGCTTATAATTCTAGGTGACTGATTCCAGAGTAGATTCAGACTACCAGGAATGGCCCGGAATTCTTGGGAAGAATTGATTTGGAAACAGCAACAATAATGGTCATTTATTATTGAAGATTTATGTATCTCATGACCTCCTCATCACTAGCAGTATTCCATTTACCTAAATGTATCAAAATTTCATGGATGCACCTCTGCAGCAAACACTGGCATTTAATAGACTATGTGATTGTAAGGAGAAGATACAGACAGAATGTAAGAATGACAAAAAGCAATGTGTGGTGCAGAGTGCTGAACTGATCATAGACTTATCCTCTTCAAGTTGAATATTCACATTCAACAAAAGTGATGGCCCCCAAGGCAAAAAGACTACTAGAAGAATTAAATGTCAACAGATTAGAATGCTTCTCTGCTAGGGAACAGTTTGTTGTCAACTTGGAAGGTAAGTAGAGCCAACGCACAGCTGGCAACAATGGAATAGAAAAATAGTGGGCAGCTCTCAGAGATTTGGTATATAGCACTGCATTTGCTCATCTGGGCCAGAATACTTGCAACATCAAGACTAATTTGATGAAAATGATGGGGAAATTCAGAAGTTGCTAAATGAAAAGTAAGAACTCTATAGGCTGTACCAGGATAGTTCATCCATCTCTAAGAAGGTAGCATTCGATTCCATCAAAAGTAAAGTACAATTGAAATTTGGAGAGATGCCGGATTCTTAACTCAGTAAAAAAAATGCAGGTGAAATTCAGTTTTATGCTGGTAGTAACAATCCAAAGTGTTTTTATGATACACTGAAAGCTATTTATGGGCCAAAGACCTAGGGTGCATTTCAACTACTCAATGCTGATGATGCCACACAGATCAGTGATAAGGCCACAATCCTGGAAAGAAGAATTGAATACTTCATAGTGTTCTCACCAGACTGTCATCAATCAATTCTGAAGCTCTCAAGTTGAAATCAATCACTCCCAGTGAGAGGTTCTTAATCACAACAAATCAGCAACTAAGACCCTCAGTCTTGACTCAGTAGAGAAAGAAATCAGTAGGGCAGTTTCCAGTACCAGCGAAGAAAGCAAACTCTGGAAAACCTAGGCAGTTTCCTGGAAAGAGCAGCCAAGCTACAAACACAAGGGGCCCTTGTGCTCAAAGTCAAGGCTCACAGCTTCACAGGAAGCTTGGGACAGTGCCACCTTTACCCCAGTAGCAGAGCTCAACCATAAAAGTATAAAAATAGGAAATACTGAAAGAAAATGAGCAAGAAACATAAAAGAATCTTGACCATAAAAAGCTACTATGTTGGCAGGGCAGAGCAAAACACAAACTCAAATGAGGACAAAATGTCCACAGAAGAAATCTCAAAGAGTGAGATATATTGGTTTCAAGCCCAAAGAGGCTTCTTGGAAATGCTCATAAAAGACTTCAAAAGGCAAATGAAAGAGGTAGAAGAAAAAATGAGAAAAGAAATGAGAGGAGTGCATAAGAAAGTCAACAGTTTGGAAAAGAAAGGAAAAAAATGCCTGAAGAAAACAACTCCTTAGAAAGTAGAATAAATCAAATGAAAAAAAAGAGATACAAAAAGTAACTAAAGAAAATCACACATTAAAAACTAAAATAGGGTAAGTGGAAGCTAATGATTTTGTGAGACAGCAAGAATCAGTCAAATGAAGTAAAAAGAATGAAAAAAAATGGAAGAAAACATGAATTACCTCATTGAAAAAACAGCCAACTTAGAAAAGAGATCCAGAAGAGACCATTTAAAAATTATCAGCCTACCTGAAGGCCATGACCAAAAAAAGGGCCTGGATAGCATTCTACAAGAGATCACTAAGGGAAAATACCCCAATTTTCTAGAAACAGAAGAGTAAATACTCATTGAAAGAGTCCATTGATCACCTCTACAAAGAGATCCCACAAGGAAAACCCCAAGGAACATTGTTGTGAAACTCCAAAATTATAATCTCAAAGAAAAAATATTGTGATCTGCCAAACAAAAACAATTCAAATAGCAAGAACAACAGTCAGGATTACCCAGGATCTGGCAGCTTCTACAATAAAGAACTGGAGGGCCTGGAATACTATATTTTGGAAGGCAAATGACATGGGGTTACAACCAAGTATTACCTACCCAGTGAGGCTCAGCATCATCTTTCAAGGAGAAAATGAATCTTTGATGAAATAAGAGACTTTCAATAATTTCTATTGAAAGAATCAGAATTAAACAGTAAATTTAATCTACAAACATAGGACTGAAGAGAACCATAAACAGGGTAATATATTTATATATGTATATATGTATATATATATGTATTATGTATTTATATTTATATCTGTAACTCTCACAAACTGTATCTGATACTGGGGCAGACAAAGGGGGACATCACACAGACTGAAGGTGTGGTTGTGAATGGACTCTGGTGTGATTACATCAAAGAACCAAGTTGGGAGAAAAAAATCAGAATAAAAGGGGAAAACCACTAGAGGAAAAAAACAGTGGGCATGGCATGCATTGATTTACATCCATTCTCCATAGTTCTCTCTTAGGATGCAGATGGCTTTTCCTACTCAGTTTATTGGGACTGCCTTGGATCACTGCACTGCTGAAAACAGCTAAGTCTTTTATAGTTGATCATCAGACAATCTTGCTATTACTATATACACTATATTCCTGCTTCTGCTTATTTCTCTCAGCATTAGTTCATGTAAATCTAAAATAAGCTTGTTCATTTTTTATAGAACAATATCATTCCATGAATGCTATGTTCACTTCTTTTTTCTGTTTTTTTTTTAACTTTCTCATGGTTTTCTCCCCATAGGGAGAGAAAAATCAGAACAAAAGGGAAAAACCATGAGAGAGTTATACATGTATAACCAGAAAAATTAAACCATTTTAAAAATAAAAGAGAAAAAAGAACAACAATATTCCATTACTTTTATAAACCATTACTTATTTAGCCATTCCCCAAATGATGGGCATCTATGTATTCTTTTTTCCATTTCTTTGCCACCATAAAAAAGAACTACTACAAACATTTTTGCACATGTGGGATCTTTTCCCTCCTTTATGATTTCCTTGGGTTACAGACCCAGTAGTAGCACTGCTGGATCAAAGGGTATGCACAGTTTTATAGCCCTTTGGGCATAGTTCCAAATAGCTCTCCAAAATGGTTAGATCATTTCACAACTCCACCCACAATGAATTAGTGTCCCTGTTTTCCCACATTTCCTCCAACATTTATCATTATATTTTCCAGTCATCTTAGCCAATTTGAAAAAGTGTAAGATGGTACCTCAGATTTAATTGGTACCTACTTTTGTAAAGGTAAAAATACCAGAATATGTGTAGGAGAGGGAATGAGGGAGTTTGTATTTGTGAGGAGAGGCATATTGTTGTGGAAGAAATTGTTTCTAGAGATAAATGTGAGAGACATTGCTTGTGCCAACAGTAGGAGATCGGAAAAAGATGATTCTTTCTCTGTCCTAACTGGGGCATCACTTAGCAGACAATTATATCTTGAGACTTAAACCTCTCCCATATACTCTGGGGAGAAAACATAAACCACCTGAGCCTCAGATACTTATGAAATGGATTTTCAGTCTTGTTCCTATTAAGCTACCATTCCCTTAAGTAGATGTAAGGCTTGTAAGGTCTTAGAAAACTGGGCCTGGGAGTCAGGATGATCTAAGTTTCAAATTCAGTTTCAGACATAGCTGAGTGACTCCGAACACAGTCATTTAACTTGTTTGCCTCAGTTTCCTCAATTGTAAAAAAAGGGGATAATAAGGACATTCTACCTCCCAGGGTTGTTGTAAGGATCAAATGAGATTGGAGGTCTCTAAAGGCTGTTTAGTACAATGCAGAGGACAGAATAGGTGTTTTATTTTCTCCCTTCCTGATGTAAACCTAACACTACCTCCAGGTGCTCACTGATTAAAGGTCCCAAACTGAACCTTGGGAGACTTGTGGATCCCCTTAGCATGAGGAGGCAGAATGGCATTAAGCTTCTTAACCTTTTTATGATGTGGACCCTCTGAGACCTGGTGGAGCCTGTCTGGTCTTTCTTTAAAATGCACTTTAAATTTAAAAAAAAAATTCTCTGCAATCTCAAATGTAAATACATTTCATTACTTTTTCTTTCATTGGAGAGGAGCAGAGCTGTTCATTCTACCTGTAGGTATGAGAATGGAAGTATGGGAAATTCATTCCTCATTGTAGATGGATACCTGATCTGTCATTTCTTCTTAAAGAGCTGGTTTGCTTAAAAACACTTAAAGGGTTAAGAAAGGCTTGTCCAGGTCAGGAGTTTCAACCCCCTTACTCTGGCCCGTGGGGCCCACACTTAAGTCACTACCCTGACCTTGTCTCTTGTGGATTTGAGAAAACAAATGTGAGGAAACACTTAGAAACAGGGTTGGGTGTGACTGGAGTGATGAGCCTGGCAGGTCCATAAGAAGTTGTAAAATCAAAAAATGTTGAATCTACTCAGAAATGTTGTGATTTAGGGAGTCTGGGCAAAGCTACCCACTCTCCACTAAGAAAATGATACTTGGAAGCACAGAAAATAAATGAACTTTGCCTGTAGAAATTCATCCTTTTTACTGACACTTTGCTACAATTCTATTGAAAGGACAACTCTCTTCCCCCCCCTCCTCCATTTCTTCTATTGCAATATGAGTTTCTCAATTGTTCTCTTTGGATTACTTTTAATGATGAGAAGAGGCAACATGGGATGGATAAAGAAGGAAACGGAGAAAGAAACTTCAAGGAATTTACCACTTTAATCAATTGTGTTGAGGCTAGCTCTAAGGTAAAAAGATAATAACTCCACATTGAAAAGCAAAATTTTGGAAGAGGATAAGAACTGGATTTATAAAAAAAGTGCTTTTGGCTAAGTCAAATTAGCTATTAGAATTTTTTGGGGGGAGGGGGCCTACTATTCCTGTAGGGGGGAGGATAAGGTAATTATTGGAACCAGAATTCTTATCACTTATTTGCTGATATATCCTTTTCCCCCCAGGAAATTCATCAACAGCTGAATGGGAAGAACAAACCAAATATTTTCAATGGATGAGAATCAGTTAATCAATAGGCATTTAGTAATCACTTGTTCTTATGTCAGTCACTGTACTGTGATGGAGATGCAAAAAACAGAAGCTTCATTCTAATAGGGATAGCAGCAAATATAGAAAATCACCATATTACAAATAAATACAAAGTTAAATGAAAAATAACCTCAGAGGATATCATCATAATGGAACATTCAGGTTATTAAAATAGTTCAAGTGAGAGGTGAAGAGAATCACAAGGCTGGTAGTGATGTGAGTGAAGGGAAAAAAAACCTACGGAAGAGAAGTGTTGCTGAGGAAGGAATTAAAAGATGTGTTAACTAAGTAGAGGATATGTAGGGTAAGCAAGAGAGAACTTTGAGCCTAGGTAAGTGGATTAGAGAAGTTCAGAAGAGGAGAGAATTTTGGGGACAAAGAACAAGTTCTGTTTTGGACATTTTGAGATTGAGTTAAAAATGGTACATCCAGTTCAAAATGTACAACACATATAATAGTTCACATTTTATTGTATAAAGCTCATATAATTTTTCCTTGTTGAGCCCATTATAATTAATCTTTTGATATCAGTTATTATTTGTTAAAATTGCTGTTAAGTTCAGGTTTGTCACAAAATCTTGACAATCTGACAGAACAATGAATGTCCATTTCATATTGCTTACTTCAAAAACAATGCTGTTAGAAAGATGTATATGAAATATTATATATTTATAGGACCTTTCTGACTGGCTTCCTTCTCCTTGGCTTAGTAGTGCCATAAATGGGTCAATTGATACATACAATTCTACCAAGAGTGCCTTTAGAGGATTTTTCTTCCCATACCCCTTTCAAATTAATCATTTTTGTCTTTTGTGTTCTTGGTTCATCTGATGTTGTAAGGTTAAAATTGTGGATTTTAACTTGCCTTCTCTAATACTGTGGTGGAGAAAGTACCTTCCTTCTAAAAACATCCTGTTCCCATCCTTTTACTACTAACATACTAGTAAGTGACTCTTGTTCCTGTACATTTGTTTAAATTCCATATATATTTTGAATATCATACCTATATCACAAATACATAGTTCTTAGATTGTTACCAATTAAGTATTTCTCCTCTAATTCTAGCTACATTAATTTTATTCATGCAAAGTAGTTTTATGTAATTGATAATGTCTATTTTATAATATATAACTTCTATGACATTTCAAGGAGTCACTAAATATTTATTAAGCACCTTCCAGTGTGTTAGGTATTGTGTGAAAAACTGGGGATACAAAGTCACTTCTTTCAAGGAGCACAGTACAAGGGGGAGAAAACATTCAAACTATGGACAAGCTAGATATATACAAAATGGGTTAGAAATGATGATGTAGGATAGGGAACGGAGAAAAGAAAAGAAATTGAGGAATGGACTAGTTTAATCAATTCTGTTGAGGCTAGTTCTGTAGATGATATTAATATTTAAAAGCCAAATCAAAAAAGAGATAAAAAAAAATGGATGAAAGAGGAGTAGGAGAAAGAAGACAAGAAGGAGGAGAAGAAAGAGAAGGAGGAGAAGGGGAGAAGGAAAAGAAGGGGAGAAAGAGAAGGGAAGAAGGGGGAAAAGAGACCAAGGAGAAAAGGATACAGAGTTAGATAGAAAGTAACCTCAGAGTACATTGTCACAATGGAAAATTGGAGTTATTACAGTACTTCAGGTCAGAGATGTAGAGGGTGATAGCTACATGAATGAAGGTATTGCAGAGGAAGGAATTAAAAGACATGGTGACTAAGCAGATGATATATAATGTAACAAGAAAGAAGAGTTGTGTATTACTCTGAGCCTGCAAAGCTGGGTGATTGGAATAAGGAAGTTCAAGAGAGGAGAGAGTTTGGAGAATAAAGAATGAATTCTGTTTTGGATACATTGCTATTCACTTACAAATGGGGTGTCCAGTTCAAAATGTCCAGAAGATATAAGGGAATTGGGGAGTAGCACACAGAAGACAGACTGAGCAGGATCAATATATCTGGGAATATTTTGCATAGAGATGATAATTGGATGTCAGGGAAATTGATGAGATCCCCAAATAGTAGTTCACAGAGCAAAAAGCTGATGACCAGGGATAGAGGCAGGAGGGACCACTACATGAGTCCATATTATGAATAAAAATCCAGCCAGAGAGACTGAACAGCAAGCAGGTCACACAACTCAATAAAGAACCCAGAGAGACAAGAATCATGAAAAGTAAAATCAGGGTTAGTGAAAGAGGATGAAGAATGACATAATTGAGGAGAAAGAGAAGCAGAGAGGAATTAAGAGGGAAAGAAAAAGATGGATTTTTGCCAGGCTGTTGTATTTATAATTTATTCCAAGTTTTTAAGTTCCAAAGGTAGACATGTATCTTTATTGTCACACCAAGAAGGGAAACTTCTTCTTAAGGGAAACTACTTTCTTAAACTGTAGTTCATGACCCCATATGAGGTCTTGTAACTGAATGTAGAGATCTTAAAATTATGATTTATTACCAGTAAAATTATCTATTTTACATACCTATATATATGGGATCATGAAAAAATTTCTCAGGTAAAAAGGAATCACAAGTGGAAACAGTTTAAGAAGACCTGAATATTAATTGTCCTAAAACTTCATGGGAAAAAAACCCTATGAAATTCCTTAAATTTCCTCATGACCTAAGTAAAAGCATTTCTTTAAAACACATTTAGATAAACTAGAGTTAAAAATGGAGTTTTAGGATTGCTAAAAAGAATTTAAATCTCTGTTGATATAGTCTATGGATGCAGGGGACAAAGTGGAGAACAGCAATCTGCTTAGTAAGAATCAATAGAAATAATGGCCAAGATGTATTAATGAATGAGAGACTGACCACCTACTTCCCACATATTCAGCACTCTGAGCTTCAAAGATCTGAGGGAAATGGAACATGGAATATGTGAGGAAAAAACAGTCACTCCACCCAAAAGGGCAAAAAAAGTCAGAGCCTAGTTTTTGTACAAAATCCTAGATTAGGGATTTAAGCTGGAAACATGAATAGATCAAAGAAAACCATTAATCAGTACTGAAAATTGTTGTATATCTAGAGATAAGCAAAAAGGAGCTATTTACTCTGTAGTAACTTCAAATAGAAAATCAAAAAGGAAAAAGAAAATTCCCATAACTACATGAATATCAGGAAGAAATGAAGCAGGAGATTTTAGAAAATTAAAGAAAAGCTCTAGAGGAAAGAATTAGAGGGAAAATAACCAGCTTAGAAGAGAAAGTAGGAAAACTTTCCCAAGTAAAAGACTCCTTTGAATGCCAGAGTAAACCAACCATAAAGCAATGATCCCAAGAAGCAGTAAGAAATATTTAAATAAAATCAAATTTGGGGGAAATTAGATTTTTGATATCTAATCAATCAGTATCTTAAAAAATGATAACTTAGAAAACTGGCCAAGGAGAAATAATTTGAAAATCAATGTACTCCCTGAAAACCAT
>JAJPUD010003052.1:107669-177272 GCA_023553655.1 Myrmecobius fasciatus | reverse complement strand
ACATAAAACATCCAGAAAGAATTTCCCCTGACCTTCACCATGGGGCCCCACTTCTACCCAGACACAAAGACCAGGATTCAGATGTAACAGATCTCAGTGCCCAGGTTACACTCCAACAAGAACTGAGCCAAAGGGAAACATCTTATCCAACAGAGATAGAAAAGCAGGCCACAATTCTAAAAGACAAGGTTTACTGGGCAACACCCACATTGGACCTAAAACTTGAAGAAAGAACTTCACCTGACCTCCACCATAGGGCTACATCTTCACCCAGCTGTGAGGACCAGGATTCAGATGCAATAGACCTCAGTGAGCAGGTCATACTCCAACAAAAATTAGGCAAAAAGGAAATATCTTGTCCTACAGAATCAGACCAACAAGCCACAACTCTAACAGACCAGGATTATTGGACCACATTCCCATTGTACATAAAACATCAAGACAGAACTTCACTTGACCATCACCATGGAACTATATCTCCACTCAGTCATGAAGACCAGGATTCAGATGCACCAGACCATAGTCCCCCAATCACACTCCAACAAGAACTAAGTGAAAGGGAAACATCTTGTCCTACAGAACTAGATAAGCAGGTCGCAACTCTAACAGACCAGGATTACTGGACCACCTTCCCATGGGACATAAAACACCAAGACAGAACTTCACTTGACTTTCATCATGGAGCTACACCTCCACTCAGTCATAAGGACCAGAATTCAGATGCAACAGACCATAGTCCCCCAACCACACTCCAAAAAGAACTAAGTAAAAAGGAAACATCTTGTCCTACAGAACTAGACAAACAGGTCACAAACCTAACAGACAAGGATTACTGGGTAAAATCTCCATGGAACATAAGACACCAAGACAGAAAATCACTTGACTTTCACCACAAGGGTACAACTCTATCCAGCCTTGGTGACAAAACTTCAAATATATCTGACCTCAGTGCCCATGCTACACTCCAAAAAGAACAAGGCAAAAGGGAAATATTCTGGTCAACAGAACTAGACCAGCAGACCACAACTCTGACAGATAAGGTTTACTGGGAAACACCTAAATTGGATCTAAAACATGAAGACAGAATTTCATTTGACTTTCACCAGGAGGCCACACATCCACCAAGAAATGAGGTCCAAGATTCAGATGCAGCAGACCTCAGTGCCCAGGCCACACTCCAGCAAAAACTAGACAAAAGGAAAACATCTTGTCCTCCAGAACTAGACCAACAGGCCATAATTCTAATAGATGAGGTTTGCTGGGCAACATCGCCATGGGACATAAAGCACCAAGACAGAACTTTCCCTGATCCTTATCATGAGGTCACATCTCCACCCAGCCATGAAGACCAGGATTCAGATGCATCAGAACTCAGTACTCAAACGATAATTCAACCAGGACTAAATGAATGGAAAACATTTTGGCCCAGAGAAGTAAATCGACAGGCTACAACTCTAACAGACAAGGTTTACTGGGTAACACCCATGTTGGATCCAAAATACCTGGACAGAACTTCACCTGACCTTCATCATGAGACCACACCTCCATCCGGCTATGAAGACCAGGATAAAGATTTCATATACCTCAGTGCTCAGGCCACACTCCAACAAGAACTAGACAAAAAGGAAACATCTTGTCCTACAGAGCTAGACCAGCAGGCCAGAACTCTAAAAGAGGAGGTTTCCTGGGCAACACTCCCATGGGACAGAACTTCACCTGCCACTCCCCATGAGCCTACAAGCCCACTCAGTCAAGAAGATGATAGTTCAGCTATATCAGACCTCAGTGCTCAGTCCATACTCCTAGAAGAATTAGATAAATGGAAAACATCTTGTCCCACAGAACTAAATCAGCAGACTAGAACTCTAAAAGATGAGGTTTCTTGGGCAACATCCCCATGGGGCATAAAACACCCAGGTAGAAATTCACCTGATAATAACCTTGAGGCTATACCTTCATCCAGCCATGATTCTCAGGACTCAGATTTATCAGACTTCAGTGCTCAGGAAACACTCCAACTAGATATAAATGAATGGGAAAAACTTTGGCCAGCAGAATTGGACCAGCAGGGCACAACTCTACCAGACCAGATTTCCTGGGCAATATCCCCATGGGATATAAAATACCAAGACAGAACATCACCTGATACTGACCACACAACCTCAACCACCTCATCTAGCCATGAAAAGAAGGATGGGGATGTACCAGATCCTAATGCCGAGGCCATACTCCAACCAAAACTAGACCAATGGGAAATAATACCACCAGTACTAGACCAAGAGGTAAGAGTTGATCCCACAATTCAACACTCCAGGACAGTACCTTCAATGAGCATAATAGAATCCCAGAATATGGTTCTGTCTGATCCTAAGCACCAAATCATACCTTCATCCAGCAATAACTACCCAGTTGGGGATACAGCCAAGCCAAATCCCAAGATTACATTCCAACAAGATCAAGATGACTGGGATATATTTTGGACAAAATTAGACCACCAGGACACACCTTCACTCAGCAATGACTATCAGACTCAGCATATCCCAGGCCCTAAAGCTAACATAATTCAAAAAGAACAAGAAGACTTAGATATATTTTGGACAAGAACATTAGAATATCAGGCCATGATTCCAACAAACCAGGATCCCTGGACTGCATTTCCTTTACTGGACATAGAACATCACAATATAATTCAACCTGATCCTGACCACCAAGCCAAATGTGCAACCAGCCCTGACCATCAAGCGGAAGACACAAAAGATTCTATTGTCCAGAGTATATTTCAAACAGAGCAAGATTCATGGGAAGCAATGCCACAGGAAATAGAACACAAGACCCTAATTCTCACAGCCCATGATCAGGAAGATATATTTCTACTGGGCAAAACCCACCAGTGTTAAATTCCCCTTCTCCCACCTAGGATAAAGAGATGAAGGGTATTAATTAGCGAGACTCACCTTCGAAGGTTTTCTGAAGATTTCAATAATACTTCAATAAGACTGCCCGCAGTCTTATCATAAATTCACAGAGCTGCCCAGACGGATATTTTGATATAGCACGTTTATTGCCAATTACATCATCATTACATTCACCTGCTACTCACACATGACTTCTATACTACTTCTACCTACTGCTCCATGCCGATTTCCAGCTGAGAGTGCTGAGCGCGCTGAGAGAGTGCTGAGAGCTGAGAGAGAGAGCGAGAGCATCCTTGCTTCTTGCTTATATACAATTTTTGACGTCAGTACAATCTCAAATTCCTTAACCTTTTTCCTGGCTTGTGATTGGCTCTTAAACAACCGGATCATATTTCTTCAGGTAAAACCTGTTTTTTCTAGTTCTGCCTTTTCCCGCCTTTCAGCCTTTTTGTTATGTCTGCTTTCTTTTTAGAAAAGTGTGTATACCAATCACCTATCAATCAGTCACGTAGACACTAGGTATTAACACACCAGGACACAAACCTCCCTGGCCGTGACAACCAAGATTTCGTTCTATCCATCCATGACACTAAGGATACTGATGTACCAGGCCCCAAAACTCTAGTTACAATACAACCAGAAAAAGGACATTGGGAATTGATGCCCTCTGAAACAGATCACATGGCCATAATAAGTTTCACAGTTCATCAGCAGGAAGCAACATCTTCCCTAGTTTTAAGCCATAAGGACACAAATCCATCTAACTCGATGCATTGGGCAGCTACTTCACTGATCACGTACTCTGTCGTTAGACCAGCTTTTCTTAGTTAAACTGTAGTCGACCATTGGGAAACATTGCTATCAGCTCAGGATTTCAATGACACAAGACATAAGGCAACAACTATACTGAGCATTGAATTAGAGTGTCACATTTTGCCTGACCCCCCAAATGATGACATATCTTTACACAACTCTAAGGATACAAAATCAGACTCCAATGCCAAGATTATATTTCAAAGTCAACAAAACACTGTGCAAGAACAGATAATCAGACTATAGACCTTATAGATCAGATGTCTGAAACAATATTTCTCCTCAGTTTAGACCCCAAGGACACATTTCTACCTGGACCAGAGACTAATTTCATTATGCCTGACCACCAGACTATGGATGCATTAGGCAGTAATGCCCAAATCTCATTTCATATACAAATCCACTTAAAAGCAGTTCAATCAGGAATGGACTATGAAGGTATAACCCTTATTATCCAGGATCATGAAAGAACATATCTAGTGAATTTAAACAACCAGAATAAAATTCCACCTTGACTTAGCCACTGAGTATCAACTGCACTAGATATTGACTAAAAGACAGTGAAATTCCAATCAATGCCTAGGTCTAGCTTCAACCATAATTAGAGCACTGAGAAACTATGCTACCAGCAACAGACCTTTCCACCAGAATGACAGGATCATGGAGCAACACTTCCTTGGGCATTGATCCTGAGGATACAATTCTCCCTAATTCCAGCTGTCAGGTCACAACTCCAAGTAGTCCCAACCAAAAGTCAGAAGTTACTCCAAACTTCCAAACTCATATTTCCCTCATTCAACAAAAAGTCAGTGACTACAGATCGAGGTCATATCTCTGTTTAGTCCTGATCTTCCAGTCACTTTCCTACTCAGTCCTGAAAATCAGACTAAAAATAAATCAGATTCCACCACTTCCTTGGACACAGTTCCAAACGATATGAATGATCAGGAAACAGTTCTACCAAGACCAGAGTGTAATATATCACTTTCATCAAGTCCCAGCTGTCAGTCTGAGCATAAAATGAGCTCTGAACAAGGAGATATGACAATCAATCTGAGCTCTAACATCAGACCCAGATAAAATTATACAAACTCCATGGCATTTAAATTACATCAAGACATACATCACTAAAGGAGAGTCAATCTCTGCTACAACTGTTCATTCCATCCATCAACAATAATCAAGAGAAAATTAATGATGACATCTGCCTGGCTCTGAAGAGGAGATGGGTGTGAAATTTGTCCTTAAGTATCGCGCTCAACACTTTTTTCTTCTTTTTTTTTTTTTTTTTTATCTTCAAGCCACCCATTGTGGTTTGTCCAGGACTTTATATTATTCACCAGTTTCTAACTCCTTCCCACTCAGGCTCTATACTCCCTATACCTGCAATGGCAAACTGGCTTCAATTTATAGTTAATAATTATTTCCAGGCATTGAGGGCCACATCTAGAAGTCAACAGCCATCTGTAAGGGAAATAGCCAGTGAAGAGCAAGAGCAATAGAGAAGAGGGGGCAAGGACATATTGGATATGAATCAAATCCCTGCTAAAAGTATTTCAAAGGTGGACAAGGAGAAATTAAATTAAATAAACATCAATTTTAAAAGGAATTAATGCCATGTGTATATTTGAAATTTGTGTCTGATCCTCTTGTTATTTTATATAGGTAAACCAGAGACAAGGACCCTATTTCTTCAGTTCATGAAATACTGTTGGACCCACTTAACACATAGGCTGATAAGCCCTCCATGTTGCTTCTCAGGCCATATTCAAATCAGACAGACTATATTCAGACTGAATGACTCTCTATACGACAAGAAAGTTTCTTTGTTTTTACACACACACTACTTTAGACCACTTCAGTGAAGATAGCCCTCTCCCTAAAACTTGATAAAAAATGATACTGCCCCCCCCAAATCATCCCTTTTTAATGAAGAAATAGCATTAACTCCCATTAAGGCCACATGAGTGAGCACATGTATATCCCATGTGCCTTTCTCCTAAGGAAGGCATTATCTGGAACAGACATATACACAGAGCTCCTGATCCCCATTCCTGTTCTGAACTTGATGAGCTCTTGATATCTCCAGCTGAAAGTCAAGAGAAAAATTTAAAAGAAACTCATTTTGTTTTCTGAATCAGTCAACAAACAATAAGCATCCTTGGTGTGCCAGCAAGCACTGTTCTTAGGTCTGGAGATACCAAAAAAAAATCCCTTGCCCTCAAGAAACTAATAATTCATGGCTAGTCCCAACGTTGAAGTATTTCCAGTCACTAAAATCCATCCCTTAAGAGACACCAAAGGGTAGCCCCAAAGCTATGCAAATTAGGACAGTCTTAAATGAGTTTGTCTTTTGTTTTTTTCAAAATAGCACTTAAGGGCATGTTCATACCCTCTCTAAATAAAGTGCTGTATGGACAATCAGAGACTCTAAACAAAGGTTCATTTTTCTAATAAGCTCATAAAATTGATCAGTTACCACTCTGGTCAATTTCATTCTATTTAATCAACTCAACTCTTACAATTTACTAAGAGAAATGAAGGTATATCTGGCATCTATGAATATGAAAAAAATTTAATTTTTTAGTTTGTTTTTAATACACAGTTTAATGAATTATGTTGGGAGAGAAAAATCAGAGCAAACAGGAAAAACCATGGGAGAGATAAAAAAAAAAAAAACAAAAAAGGAAATGAACATAGTGTGTTTTGATTTACATTCAGTCTCTTTACTTCTTTCTCTGGTTGCAGATGGTATTTTCTAAGTCTATTGGGATTCATTGGATCACTGAAATACTGAAAAGAACCAAGTCTTTCATTGTTGATCATTGTACATTCTTGCTGTTATTGTGTACAATGTATTCCTGGTTCTGCTTGTTTCACCCAGCATCAGTTCATGTAAATCTTTCCAGACCTTTCTATAATCAGCTTGCTCATTTTTTATAGAACAATAATATTCCAGTACCTTGATGTACTACTTGTTCAGCCACTCTCCAATTGATGGGCATCCACTCCTTTTCCAATCCTTTGCTATCACAAAAAGAGCTTCTACAAACATTTTCACAAATATGGATCCTTTCCCCTCCTTTATGATTTCCTTGGGATACAGGCCCAGTAATGGCACTGCTAAGTCAAAGGGCATTCACAGTTTTATGGTCCTTTGGACATAGTTATATGGAAAAAATTTATGAAAGAACACCACCAAAAGGTGTATACCATGACAAGTAGGAACATTCCATTACACCTTCATGTTATCTGATCTCAAGTGGGCCCTTGAAGCTTCATGCAATTCTTTTATTCTCTTTTGACTAATTCTCTGTGCTATTTTTCTAAAAAGCTCTTTCAAGTAACCTCTTAAGCTCCCAATACTTTCTCCCATCTTCTCCTCCCTTCTTTCAAAATATATCCTCATTTCATGATTTACTGAAAAAGAGAGCCCCTCCTGTGAGTTTCATCATCTCTATTCCATACACCAATTCAATGCAACAAGCATTTAGGGGTAGCCAGATGGTGCAGTGACTAGAGTGCTGAACATGAAATGAGGAAGACTCAGATACTTACTTGGTGTGTGACCCTGGGCAAATCACTTAACTCTGTGTACTTCACTTTCCTCATCTGTAAAATAATATGGGCAGAGAAATGGCAAATGACTCTAGTATCTGCCAAGAAAATCCCAAAACTGGGGTCACAAAGAGTCAGGCATGACTGAAGTATTACAGGCACTGTGCTCACTGCTTAGAATATAAAGGCAAAAATAAAGCAGTCACTACCTTTAAGGAGTTTACTTTCTTTTGGGGTAGGGGAGGGGGGAAAGCAATGTGTAAACATGTAGTAGTGGTGGAGTAGTTAATCAAAAGGAGTGTTCAAGCATTCTTATTTGTACTACTGCCACTACCACCCTACTACTAATTCAAGGCTTAGATAGTTTCTGTTATAAATGTTCCTTCTCTAGAAAATCTTTTCACCCTCTATTTCATTTTTAAGTTCCAAGCCCCAAGTCAGAAAACAGTTCTCTGGCAAAATACCTCCATGTTAAGATATCTATACACCCAGACTAATAGAGTCCATGATTAGCACTATTTATAAAGATAACAAAGTAAACATTTAAAAGAAAAGTAGACACACTTCCTTCCTGCTTGGAGGGAAGAATTTCAGGGTTTTATGAGGAAACTAAGGGAACAAGAGGAAATACAGGATTACAGACTTGGAGATGATGATGGGTGAGTAGGTTATGGAGCAGAGGATTTCAGTAACGTAGCATCTGTCCCAACACTTCACATGCCCAATCATCCAAAACAACTTCCTGCATCTTATACAAGGTAGTCTTTGTGTTGATTGCCTTTGCTTGCATTTTGCTGTGCCAAATGGCCTTTTTTCTAGCTCCAGATATCTTAAACAAGTCACATCCGGAACTGGATTCCCCTTCAAGTCTTACTTCTACCAGATCTGAGCTGACTTTGTTCCTGTACTAGTGTATTGTGTGAAGAGGAAAAATGTTAAGGCAGAAGCCCAGTTCATCCACTCTACCCTCTGTGTTAATCCCTGAGGAAAAAGGAAGTTTTCCTATCTCTTTTGCTGGATTTTCGTCGTTCTCCTGACTTTATCTCTATCTAGCTGTATGGCCTATTTTCTCTGTGTTCTTTCTTGGAAAAGTACTACTCTGTTTCCTAAAGTCCAGGCACATATGATGAGTACTCTGTGAGCTGCCTGCAAGTTTCT
The DNA here is from genome assembly GCA_023553655.1 of Myrmecobius fasciatus. Lineage (NCBI taxonomy): Eukaryota > Metazoa > Chordata > Mammalia > Dasyuromorphia > Myrmecobiidae > Myrmecobius > Myrmecobius fasciatus. Next base: position 168,828 of record JAJPUD010003052.1, on the reverse strand, counting down.
TAAATTTGTTATGTCCAAAACAAACTTCATTATATTATCTCTTTAATCTACTCTCCTCCATATTTCTGTTTCTGCAGAGGGTACTATCGCATTAACAGTTATTCTTCAATCTTTCCTTTTCCTAACTCCATTTAGTTAATTAGTAACCAAATTTTTGTGTGTCTATCTCCACAATATCCTTTATATCTCTCCTTTCCTATGTAGACATCCATCTATTCTAGTTCAGACACTCATTATTTCTTTTCTAGACTACTGTAGTAACTACCTCTGCATTCAGACTCCATCAGTTCTTTGTCTGGTGGTAGATAGCATTTTCTAACATGAGTCTTTTGCAATTGTCTTGGAACATTGTATTTTTGAGAAAAGCTAAGTCATTCATAGTTAATATTTGTACAATTATTAATAGTACAATTGTTAATATACAATTATGTAATTGTACATAGTTAATAATTATACAATGTTGCTAATATCATATACAATGTTCTCCTGGTTCTACTCACTTCCCTTTTCATCAGTCCTTATTAGTCTTTCAGCTTTCCTTTTTCATATTTGTATTGTCAGCATTTAGTACAGCTCCTGATACATAATAGGCACTTAATAAATATGTTGTCATGTCATGTTGTGTTATCTTTCATAGATTAGAATTTAAGGTCCTATACAATCAGGACCTTATTTTTCTATTCTTATATCACAAATTTTACATTCCAGCCAAATTGGATTAATTAATTGTCCCCCAAAGTCTATGGGTTTTTCCAGATAGTATATGTGGCAAAGTTTTGATAGATATCTTGGGAATATTCCCCATTTATCTCTAAAATGGACTTTGATTCCCCACATTTCGAGAGGAGTGGGAATAAAAAGCCATGATCTCGGTCACTCTGTTCTATTTAGAGAAAGAATATTAGACTAGAAGCATAAATATCTGCCCCTTTGAATGTTGCTAGTTCCTAAAAAATGATATTTTTAAAATTCAATCTGCTTTTCTTGTTACTTTTGAAGTTGATTGAAATTTAAATTATTGATTCTGTATTTCATATTGTATTTTACTCTGTAATTGATTCTATTCTGTAACCATATTCTGCAGTCTATGTAATGAACCTAATCCTCTTCTCTGTCTTTAAATGTAGAAACTTATTAGTTTAATTATTCAATCTCCCTCTCTAAAGTTCCATACAAAGGTTTAAGTTTTCCTACAATCACTGCTAATTTAAGGAAAACTCTAATTTATGTTTAGAGATTCAATGATCTCATAAAATACTTCAACTCTTAGGGAATTGTTATTTCAGTATCAGTTGCAAATTACTTTGCACCAAAGAAATTTGTTATCATTAAGAATTTCAGAATTCCCTGAGCATCTCCATAATATCTATTTGCTATCCTTGAGATTATACAAACTGACCATTTTAGTCCAATTAAAGGTGGTCTTGTCTCATTCCCAGGCAGCAGAGTCTACTTCTCTGGACTATAATCAATAATTCAGAAGACAGCTAGATCCCATAAATTCACAAAGCAATTCCTCTGAGATAGAGAGGGGGTTATCTGGATACCACATATGTGGACATATCCTTTCTTTAATGTAGCCAATCATGATCCCTCACTCCCATGATATTGCCAATACCATAACTAATTGTATGATTTTTTTGTTCTGTTCTTTGTTCTATGCTTTAAAAATGAGCTTCATCTTCAATGTGTAGTCTTTTGACTCACTGAGGCAGCCATTAGGCCCATTCTATTTTCAGAATTGAGCACTGCTTTTAAAATGTTGTATTACTCAGAGAATACATCCTTCAGTTTACCTGTGTTGAATTTCACTGCAACACTGTCCTTTCAAAGGGATGCCTCAAGCTTGTATTTGAAGGCTTGATTCCTTCTGACCAAATGTTTAAAAAGAAGAGCATAATATCTGGTGAATAGTAAGTAAATCCATTTATCCAAGCAAATAGTAAGCAAAAATCATAGAAGCTACATGGATTAAAATATACCAGTTAACAAACAAAGCTAACAATCTCTCCTATTGAGAAGGTGTTATCTCAATTCATCCCAGAGAAGGAAAATTCTTCAAAGTTTTTAGTGTAAACCAAACTGGAAATCAAGGATATACTGAAGCCCTGGTTTTCACCTACATGGCTTCCTTCCAGGGTTTATTCTCTTTACCTCTGGATTTCTCCTCATAGAGAGTTTGTATTTTCCCTGGAATTAGGAAGCACATTTCTCTTCTCTCAAGCTCTTACACCAACATAACCCTTGGCACAGGCATGTACCATTGTCATCATTCTGCCAATAAGGAGACTTTTATATTATTGTCCTACACTTGAAGCCAAAGTTGCATTTATACTCCATCTTCACCTCTGTGAATTTTCAGAAGCATTCCCTCTGCCTAAAAAATATATTTACACCTCTCAGAATCTTTGTCTTCTTTCAAGGTTTAATTTGGGTACCACCCTCTTGATGAAGGTTCCCCTTCCTTTCTCCCTCTCCCTACTTGTTAATGCTTTCTTCATCCTTACTTTTTTTTTAATGCTAGACTGACTTACATGTGTGTTTCCCACTATTAGAATCTAAGCTCCCAATGAGTGTAGGGACTGTTTCATTTGTGCCATTTCACATAGATAGCATTAAATAAATGCTTATTTAATTGAATACTAGATGGAGTGCCTTTTTTCTAGCTTTCCAAAGTTTTATTCACTCTTTTAGATATACTATCAATAAGTGTTTCCACATGGGAAAGAATGTTATGAATGTACACAGTACATGTGACTGGGAGTGGATTTGCTGAAGACATCTTCAGCAGAGTAAAAACTTAGAAAATAATCTGGAGGCTGTAATTCAGTTTTTTAAATAAAGCCACTTGTCAATAAAAAAGAAAGAAAGAAAACGAAGTAAAGTTAAAAGAAAGAAGGTGAGGCCCACAAGTTTAACACATTCTGGTGCTTGGCTTCCTCCTCAGGCACCTCAAGCTTTTGACTAAGTTATTTCTCTTTCTTCTCTTTCACCTCCTTCATTGACAGCTCTGAGAACTTCTTCACCACATTTTTGGTGCTACTTCATCTGCTCCTGTTCCCTTTTCTCCATTCTATATATTCCTTATTTTTCAAATTTTGCTTTAAACTTCAGAGCATTTGTTGCATTTAGGAATTGAATCGAGTTCAGGCTTGGGATTTTAATCAACAAAGTCAACATGTATGTTTCAAACCCAGGCCCTGCCACTGCCTACGTTGGCCTTCAGTTCCATCAGGTGGTGTCAAATAGTGATTTGCACAGATCTTCAAAATTTTGTTCCTTAGGAAGAGGCGAATCATCTCTTTATCCTTGTGTTTCAGTAGATTTGTGTTAACTGCTCCTAGTTCTTTCTATTTGGAAAGATCATTCTCAGATGCAAATCAGAACAGTTTGGCCCAAATCATAAGAAGCTCTTCATCTTCTTCAAGGGTCTTCAATTTCCTTCTCAGGAAGAGGCACTATGGGCTCAAACTGTGGATCATAGTTCAAGTCATCCACATTCTCTGGATTAGGATTCATCTCAATCTGTCATGTCCTTCAGAGGCTAACCTTCCATAGGAGCTGGGCCTCAATGAAGAAATGGCAGAGAAAAAGCCTGGATCCTAATTTAATAACATGCTTTTCCATCTTGGGAGTGTAAATAGAATCTAGCCCCACAAAATGAACCCTGACCTTGTAACCCTTTGTTAGAATTTAGGATCACCCAGATCGTGAAAGAGAAAGCCAATCAGAATGGTCTGAATGAAGAGGGATTTTCTTGTCCAGATTGATGAAGACAGTTAAGCCTCATGATCCACATATTTTCAGTAGGAAGAGCTGAAGACTTCTATTCCATCTCCTCATTAAATGTCCACCAATCAGTTAATTTTCAGTTGTCAAGGGAATTTCTTTCCAGGATTATCTAAAACTTTCCTGCTTTCCATGTCTTTTGTCCTTAGTTGCCAAGATAAAGCAGACCATCAACATATTATTAACTAGCTTAAGTAACAATTTTATTTATTACTAAATATTATTTTATATAATTATATTATAATTAATAATATTAAATTATTATTATTAATTTCCTAGAAACTCTATTTCTTGGAGGTTTTTTCTTTCTTTATATTGGCAATACTCCAGTAGGAGTGAATAAGAAAGATGACAAATATAAGCAAGGGTTGGTGTTTGATAAAGTTCAAGTGGCAATAGGATAAAGAGGTGAGAGGATCAAGTGCAGAGATTAGTATGTGAGAATGTCAGAGAAGCAATAGTAGATTGGGAGGTTAAGGAGAGGTGGTGGGGTGCTAATCAGGGTAAAGAAGAGGAGCAAAATTAGGGAAAGTGAGGCAGGAGGAAAGATGCAGTGAAAAAGTCACACTTTTCTCTGTTATCTGTGCCTTGGATTACTTTTTGTGTAATAAACATCCAAAAAGAAAATCTTAACTTCCCCAATAATTTTGTAAATAAAATATCTAGTGGAAATAAAGGAAATTTTATGGGACTATTCTTACTTATTCAAATTGATTTTTTTGTTGCTCAGTCATTCCATTTGTGTCCAATTCTTCTTGATTATATTTGGGATTTTCTTGGCAAAGATACTGGAGTACTTTGCCATTTTCTTCCTCACTTCATTTTACAGATGAGGAAACTGAAGCAAACAGCATTAAGTAACTTGGCCAGTCAGTAAGTGTCTGAGGTCAGATTTGAACCTATGAAGAGGAATCTTCCTGACCCAAACTGGGAATGGCTCCACCAAGCTACTTATTCAAGTCTCAATAATTAAAATTTGGAAATTATGTCAAGTGTGAGCTAGGCTAAATTGAAGATACCCTTGTTAACCAAATTAGGAAAACAAAAAAGATTGTAAAAGACAATATGTACATACATATGTACATATATATGTTAACATGTGTGTATATAAATGCTTATATATCCTATTTCCAAGAATAAATGCATTTTAGAAACTTAAATTTTATTTACATGGAAAAATTGATATGCTAACCCTTCTTACATATTTGTCAAAGTAGGTTTCTGATATGGCCCTTTATAATATTTAAAGGATTTCCCCAATATACCCATGTATCAGGTAATATAAGTATGATTATCTCCATTTTACAAATGAAGAGCAGTGAAATAACTAACCAAGAGTCATGTGGCTAGTAGTAAGTAGTAGAATCCATAGAAAGCTGGCCTCAGCCTAGAAAAGCTAGTTTTAATTCTGCTAGATACCCTGAGCAAACCAAGTTTTCAGACCCCCAGGCCACGTTTAAGACTGCAGCTGATATAATAGGAACTAGTCTATACTAGCAGAGTTAGTTTCCTCTGAAAGAGTTGCAATGAAATCATGTGTCTAGTCTAAAACAAAAATGAGATTGCAATATGGAAAAGTAGCTTAGATTTAAGTAAAACCATGAGGTGTGAAGGAAGTGTAATACACACACAGAATCAGTGACATTCTTCCACTTTATTTATTGTTCAGATGAAAATAGGGAAGTGTGAAGGTTGAAGACAATATTTCTCTCTAGGATCATCTGTTAAAAGAAAGTGAGAAGGAAGTCCCCACCATACTTGGTGATCAGGAAAGAGAGCAGCAAAGAGAGATACAACAATCTGATCGCTAGTCCCTCATAGATGAATGTCTGATTTTCCTGGTTTCTAGAATTTGTGAAATTCACAGACAGGCAGGAGAGCTGTGGGGAAAGAATGGAACAGTTGGTTATTCAGACTCTGCCAGCTATTTGCTAAAAAATGGTTCTGTCCCCACCCTCCTACAACATGTAAAATAGCAGTTAAACACTAGAAATTATGGTCAAATAATAAAGAGCATAGAAATAATTCTCCCTTGCCCATCTCTTAATGGGATAAGGAACCTACCATGCCACATATTCCTACTTTTCCCCTTAATAGACAAGAGCTCCTTTATACAACTTCATGCACCACAAAAGCAGAATCTTAAAAATGCCTTTATTATTTTCCTATTCTGCTACCTTCCTGTGTCTGTTTCTTATTTATTCTGTTGTCACATGTACACACACACACATACATACATACACACACACACACACACACACGCGCGCGCGCGCGCACACACACATTTCTTAAGGTTTGGATGAGGGCCAGAAAGATCATCTAGTCCAACTTTTGCTTTGTTCAGAATCCTCAAGTTTCAAGTCACTGGAGTTGTGGCCTATGACCCAGGCCAGTGATTCCAGCCTGAGCAGGTTGTAGAGGGCCTGGGAAGAGTTGTTGATATGAAAGCTGTGGGTTTCCATACAATGCTTATTGACTTAAGTATTCTCTTCTGTCTTCCTCTAGACCATCACCCCTTTTGCCATAGATTACATTCAGGGCCAACCTAAGTCTGAAAAGGGAAGAGACAGGCCAGCAGCAAGCTTGAGGGAAATCTGTGTGGCCACCAGATATTCCCCTACATGGCTGTTAACTAGAGGCAGACAGAAGGTGAAGACTAATAGGTTGCTCTTTGTCTACTATTCAGCACCTTGGACAGTGATAGACCCACAGCAAGTACTCAATATTTATCAGACTTGATAATTCCTGTGTTTCTAAGGAATTCATTTGATAGATTGCTCTTTGTCTACTATTCGGCACCTTGGACAGTGCTAGACCCATAGAAAGTACTCAATATTTATTTGTCAGACTTGATAATTCCTGTTTTTCTAAGGAATTCGTTTGATTGTGTGCCCCTTGTTTTCCCTTGATGTTTCTTTCTACTTACAAGAAGTTGAGCATTTTTTGAGAGAACCAACAGCTGTGACATAGTCTTTTCCTAAGAAACTTTCATAGGTGCTGCCATCTGGGATTTTTGCCAAGCACTCAGTGTTATCTTTGAAGAGGAGGTTTCCAGTTTTGGGTAGAATATTAAAAGTTCCTTTATCACTCCCATAAGTTCCAAAATGGCTCTGGGTCAAAGAGACAAACATGTTATCAGCAGGCATCCATGGGAAAATGGAGAAAAATATAATTTGCTCAGGATCAATCTCAGAGAAAATTTCAAAGCAATCCAAATTGACCTCTGGTGGCTTTCTCTTTACCTTGTCAACATTATCTCTTCCTAATATTACCAACACCTCTTATTTGTCCTCTATCTGGTCCCCTTATAACTCCAGTGGCTATGCCACTGTTTTCTCAGGTGCCGAAGGATTTCTACTTAACATATTACCCTACCTAAGGGAAATTTAAAATGGCATTCCTAGAGCTAAAATATGCTTATCTAAAGGAATAATTGGTAGAATCTGAGACAGTATGTCATCCAAATGGTGAAGATGCCTTCTGAGAGTAAAGGAGTTTTCAGGATCCTCCTTCAATTATACATTTAGGTAAGTACCTCCCTTCCCTGATTTGCTCATTTGTTTTGTCATTTTTGTGATATCTTGAATTCAGAGATCATGCCTTTTTCATAGTGTCCAGTGCTGTGCTAAGTTCTACCAGTGCTATTTCTATTTTAATTTTGATTTTAAAAAGCAGATCATCAAGGACAAAGCCAAATATATTTATCACAACCTGTACTCAGACTGTCTGCCAAGTGATTTAAACCACCACTCTTACCCAGAAAAAGAACTAAGTGAAATAGGATGAGTAAAGGAAATCTTCCCAAAGTCTCCCAACAAACTCAAGAAGGAACAGAGATTGGAAAACTTCATGCCCCTCTGTTCTTGAGTCAGAAAGCTCACTAACAGAAGGTCACAGAGGGTCTCTGCACATTCTTTTTTTCTTTCTTCAGAGACTCAAGACAACAATAGTGTTAACGTTTTCTAACTTTTTTTAACTTTTTAAACTTTAACTTAAGATTTAAAGAGAAACAAAATTAAGTGATTGGTTATGGGTCCTATTAACTCATTCAAGACCAATTAAGCAAGGAAAAGGGATAGCAGGCACTGGATTATACAGACCTGTTGATCCAATAGCACCTGAGAAACTATCAATGCCTTTTCTTGCCGTGTGATCACAGCATGGTTTGGTGCTTTGGCCAGGTGACATTTCTCAAATTTTCCCACGTCCTCCTGATTTCCATTTAAACATAATAACTTAAAGTCATCACTTTTCAGATTTTTTGCCCAAGATTCTGTATTCTTTCCTGAAAAGAGAATGAAAGTGACTATCAACAACCATTTCTACTTTAATTAGTTGTTAATCTACTAGAAATATCTACTACCTAGATAGAAATATCTAGAAAATATCTACTATCTCCCCAAGAGGACAGTTCAACTTCAGGTTTTATAACCAATCATCTTTCATCCTATCCTGAATACTTCTACCCATGAGACTTTTTCTTCAGGTTCAAAACAGACTTCTGGTTTCAAGACCAAGGAGAATGTAATTTGTTTTTCTGTTTCCAAATACCTTTTAGTATTAGTAGAGAAAGAGAAAAACATTAATCTTCTGTTTCCCAGACATTGAGCACTAACTTCTATGCCTCACTTGTCAGGTTCCTCTTGGGGACAAAATTCTTTGGAGAGTCATTTTTAAAAGATACTTCATAGGCTCAATGAATACCATATGTCTTATATACACTAGCGCACTCATGTAAATACAAATTTCATAGGCAGCCTTTTCTTTTTTTATCTATCCTTTGTCATGCTGCTAGAGGAGAAGGTATGGACATTGAAAAGAGTGCTATGGACTTGAATTCTAGACCTGGATTAAAATCCTGACTGTGCTATCTAATAACATCTCTGGTCTTAGACATGATGTGAAACTCTTCTAGGCCTCATCAATAAAAGGAAGGAGTTTGACTAAACAATCTCTGAGATCACTTCTAGCCCTAAATCTATGTTGCTTTGATCCCTGGGAGAATTCATTTATTCATTCAAATGGTTTTGATTATCATGTGAATAGTTTACCACCGCTATGCAGAAAATTTAGCCAGTCCTTGTCAGACAAAGACTGCAATTGTGTCCCACTATTTCTTTGTGGAAGTCTGGGCTCTAGTAAAAATTGACTTGAAAATGTCTCTGTCATAAGTGTGGTGTCTTTGTACTTCCATCATTCTACTCTCACCATTATCACTGTAGGGAATGAATCATAAGGAGACCTAGAAATGGAAATGGCCTGCCTGTCTTCTTCACCAGATTCCCACTTTTAACATTCTCACTCTCCCTGATCTTCCTCACTTAATATATGGGGAAATTGAAACTGGGGAGAAGTACTGAGTCAAAAAGGTGGCCATGATGAGGGGAGGATGTAGACTCTGAACCATGCTCTTAGCACTCTTTCAAGATGTTTTTTGTTTGCCTTCTTTCCCCATCCAATTCTTAACCATCATTCAAGGCCCAGCTCCATTCTCAAAATCCTCTGAGAAAGAGTCCAAGTCAAAACTGAACTCTTGAGTTTTGTGTCTAAAGGGAAACTACGTGGTGCAATGAATAGCATGCCAGTCTTAGAATCAGGAAAACTAATTTTCCTGAGTTCAAATCTGATCTTAGATACTTCCTAGTTATGTGACCCTGGGCAAGTCACTTAACCCAGTTTGCCTCAGTTTCCTCATGTGTAAAATGAGCTGCAAAATGAAATGGTGAACTATTCCAGTATCTTTGCCAAGAAAACCCCAAATGGTGTCACAGAAAGTCAAATATGATTGCAATAACAACAACAACAAATGTCTACACTGCTCATTGGGCAGTTAGTTATGGATCCTCTGAGTTAACCTTACATTTTTTCCTATATTCAACTAGGCCCACTAAACCTGAAATTGTGGGTATCTAAGATGTGGGACTGGTTTTCATATCAATCCAAAAATTTGTTGTTTGGAAATTAAGTTTTTTGAGAGGCTTTGTAAAGTAGTGGCTAAAGAGCTAACCTAGGAAGTAGTTAGGAAGCTCAGTGGCCTGGAGTTCTGAGTTCAAATTTGGTATCAGACACTTAATTGGCTATGTGATGCTGGACAAGTCCCTTAACCTCTGTCTGCCTTGGTTTCCCTTCTGTAAAATGGGGGTAATGATGGGAATCTACCTTCCAGTGTTGTTGTTAAATAAACCTTAAAACACTAAATGCTAGTTCTCATTGTAATGATTGTCATTATTAGGAATCAAGATGATCTAGCTTTTTGGTTCCATCTCTAACACATTTAGGTTGTGTGATTTGGTGCAACTCAATTAACCTCTCAGTAGTCCTGACATCCCTCTAAAAACCAAGCTCCAGGACAAGTACTGATCTGCACTAGCAAAATTCCCCCCTTCCCCACCTCTGATGGGGAAGAAAAAGGGAAACAAAAAAAATTATTAAGCATGTATTTCTGCTTCCATCTGTCAGTGTAAGTAAAGAATGGATATTCAAGAATCTACTGTATGTGGTAAATATACAGATGATGACAGGGCATGGACTTGAAGCTGGAAAGGACCCTGGAAGCTCTCTTCCTATTCCCACTCCAACCTTTCATTCTGCATTTGAGGACTTATCCAATATCATATATGCAATCAATGTAAGAGCTGAGATTTCAAAATCTAATTCCAAATCTACTTCTTTTTTCCCTTTTCCAAAAGTTCCTTCTTTCTCCTCCTCAGATGCCTTTTACCATTATCTCCTTCATTCTTGACTCACATGAAGTAGCCCCTTTTTTCTTGCCATCAAAACTCTCTACATGCATATGTTATCCTCTTCCATCCTGTTTTCTTCATTGGATTTCCCTCTTTGACATTCCCACTCTCACTAAACTTCAGCCTCTTTTCATCTACTGACTGCTACATTCTACAAATATGCCAATGTTTCCTCCATCCTCAAAAAAATTTCACTTCATTCATCCATTCATACCTGCTAATTGTCATTCCACATCTTTCCTTTCTTTTGTCACTAGACTTCTTGAGAAAAGCATCTACAAGAGGTTCCTTCCCATCCTTTCCTTTCACCCTCTTCTTAGCTCTTTACAGTCTAGCTTGGGACCTCCTCACTCAATCAAAACTGCTTTCTAAAGTCATTCTAAGATCTGACTGCCAAACCCAATGGCCTTTTCTCAATCCTCATCCTTCTTAACCTTTCTACAGCCTATCACACTACCATTCACCCTCTCCTCCTCGAGATTTTCATGACACTTTTCTCTCCTTATTCTTCTCCTATATATCTGACCAGTTTCTCAGCCTCATTTGATGGATCTTCATCCAGGTCATGCCCTCTAACTTCATATATCTTATAGGATCCTGTCCTGAATCTTCTTCTCTTTTCCCTTAATAAGATTTCCCTTGGTAAATCTCATCAGTTCTCATGGGTTTGATTATCATCTCTATATTGATGAATCTTATCCAGTCTTAATTTCTCTGCTAACCTCCAGGTTCTCATCTTCAAATGTCTACTGGACATCTCAAATTGGATGTCCTATCTTAAACTCAGTGTATTCAAAACTGAACTCTCAAGTCTCCTTCAATTATTCCTCCCTGCACTCAGTTCCCAAAGTGATCTTCCTAAAGGGTTATTTGAGCATTTAACACTCTTTCCCCTCCAATACACACACACACACACACACACACACACACACACATTCAATAAACTTCAGTGCTTCCCTATCACCTCCAAGACCAAAGATTAAAAATACTGTGCCATTCAAAGTCTTTAATAACCTGTCTCTCTGTGTCACCTTCCTCAATCTTTTCTTCTTATATTTGATATCCCTGTCACACTTTCTCCTTGCTGCTCCATAGAGGAGACACTACATGTCCTAACTTTGGGCATTTTCACTACATGTCTCCAGTACCTAGAATACTCTCTCTGCTTTCTTCAAGTCCTAACTAAAAGTCCATCTTCTACAAAGAAGATGCTCAGTGCTCTGTAATTCTAGTGCCTTCCCTCTGTTAATTATTTCCAATTTTTCTGCAGATAGCTTGTTTGTATGTAGTTGTTTGCACACTACCTCCCCCGTTAGACTGAGGGCCTCCTCAAGGGCAGGGACTATCTTTTATTTTACTTTTTTTGCCTAGGACTTAGCATAATGCCTGGCACATAGTAGGCATTTAATCGATATCTATTGATTGATTAACACTACTTCTTAGAGTAATATAGATAGTGTCAGTTATTAAAAGTCCAAAGTAATGCTACTGATTGTGCAGAGTCTCTGTCACAATTCTTATATGTTTCATATTAAACTATCATAATATAAACTCCAAGAGTCTGGGCCTGAATCTTAGCTATGTTTTCTACATAATTAAATATTAGAATTCAAAGAGACCCAAGAAAGCAACTAGTGTCCAACACTTTCATTTTATGATTGATGGAATTAAGACTTTGAGGAGGGGTGATTGATCAAAAGTCACATAAGTAACACTAAGATTTGAACTCAGATTCAACTCTAAATTCAGTGCTTCTTTATTATAATCTACAGCTTCTCCTGGCATCTAGCATAGTGTTCTACATAATCACATGTACTCAGTTTCTCTTTGTTGGACGGAATTGTGCAAGATTGCTATAAAGGTCCATGTGCCACCCTTGGTCCTGACTTCATGGTTTCACTGAAACCTACAGGGGATCACATACCATTTACATTATCCAAGATGGTGGTGTGTTTCACAAAAGCAACATCTCCTTTATTCTCAGCCAGGCATCTACAAAATGAAAAACAAGTGAGCATTAAGATTCTTGTTTCTGAAGAGAATCTTTTCCAGAATCAAACATCTTCCTTTTATAGGAGTGAGGACTTCAAAACTGGAAGGGACGTTGGAGGTCTTTGAGTCTAATCTCCTCATTTTTCCAAATAAAGAAATTGAGGCCCAGGAAATGTTAAGCAATTTGTCTAATTTGTCTGTTGAGCAACAGAAGTAGGATTTCAACCCAAATCCTTTGACCCAGGAATCAGTGCTCTTTCTACCATGCCATGCTAAAACCACTATTCATATAATCCTTTCAATGTTCTCTTCAATAACACATTTCCATTCATTTTGTTGGTGTAAAATAGTTGTCTTCATGTTATTTTATCATGATGAAAGTTTTTAATTTCCTACAAAATTTTACTGGTGTCTGTATAATATAATCTCTAAAACAAAATTTCAATGCCAACTACTGATGATACCAAATAAAATAAAGTAGTTAGAAATTTTAAATTTCTATTATCAGAGCACTTTTTACTCAAAATCTAATAGCATTATGAGCTATTTAATGAGAACAGTGGAATTACTTGTCATCAACAAGTGTTTAAAAACTGGGAAAGCTTTTAACTAAAAAGTTCTCTCTGTGAGATGATTCACAGCAATTTCCATTTCCTCATCTTATGTAAGTTACTATGGGGCAGAGGAGGGTGAGATGGGAGAGAGAATTGAGAAGGAAGAAGGTGAATATATTTCCATTCATCACATTTTGGCTTTCAGATTTGGAGTTTTGCTTTTAAATTTTCTATTTTGCTTCTTAATCATTCATAAAATTACCCTAGCTATGGAATTATATTTTAAAATGTGAAAATAATACCTGCAGAGCATCAGGATCATTAAAATCAACAACAAATTGGAGACAGCCATTTCCTTATTTGCATTTCTTCTTTGCTTAGGATTTGATACCAGAACTAGATTTGTAACTTTGTTTCAAAGTTTGTTTCCTTGTCTCTGTAGACACCTTTGTGTTATCCAATTATTCATAATGGGTCATAGTCTATAATATTAATAGCAATAATCTACCTTAATATCATCCATAGTTATAGTCAAGGGAAGAATTATGAACCAAAGATAGAGGCAATCACAAAAGATTTCCAGGTATTTCCAGTTAAGTGACTTTGAAAATCTTTTATCTGAACACAATAACTAGGATAAGGGAAGAGGTCAATGGAATAAAAAAGTAATCTTTGCATTTAATATCATGGTTCTGATATCTAATATATAGAGGGAACTAATATAAATGACATAATATAAAATAAATAAATAAAATAACAAAACCCATTACCCAATGAATAAGTGGTCAAAGAACCTGAACAGATATCCCTCAGAAGAATTGCAAACCTTTTGTAACTACTTTTGATTTCTCCAAATCAATTTGCAGAGAACTGAAAACAAAATAAAGCAAATAAAAACAAACAAAAGACCTCTGAGGTTTCACTTCTCATCCAGGAAATTGGCAAAGATTAACCAAAGAGAGAATAGGCAATTTTGAAGGAGTTATGGGGAACTGGGCACACTGATTCATTGTTGATAGTGCTGTGAATTTGTTCTGTTCTAGAAAATAATTTAGAATTCTTCAAATAAAATAACTAAAATGTTCTTGTCCTTTGACCCAAAGAGCCTACTGTAAGTAGATAAAAAATAAAATAAAATTTCGTAAGGATCTATATGTACCAAAATACCATAGTAGCTCTAGAAGCTCTTAGCTACTTAGTGAATTAAAACTGAAAAGAGTCTTTCTTCTATTGGGTAATGGTTAAACAAATGATAGTATATGAAGGTGATGGAATATTCATGTTCCATAAGAACTTATAAAATTTCTTATTTCAGAGGAAACTAGAAAGACATTTTTGAACTGATGCTAAACAAAGTGAGCAGAACTAGGGAAGATAAGCTATATAATGGCAGCATTATGAAGAAATTTAACTTTGAAAGACTTTAGTACTCTAATCAATGTAGTGATAAAAATCTCAAGGTAAAATATGCCACTCACTTCTTGCTGAGGAAATCATGAACTTAAAAAAGCAAAGACACAGAAGCATACATTTTTGGGTGTTGCCAATATGAGTTTATTTTTACTGCACTACGCATATTTATTATGCAACTTTTATTTATTTTGTTCAGTAGGAGAGGGGCAGTGAAACGAACAGATTATAATGCATGTAAAAATAAATATTTTTTTAAAAGAAAGTTTCTCTATGTAAATAAAATATTATATAATGAAATAAAATCTTTACAAAATATTTTATTTTTAGCCTGGTAAAGACTGACCAACAATTAAGTCATTATGCACCATGCATTACTGAGTAGGATCAAAGTGATCAGTGATTAATTATAGAACAAAAAGAAGCCAATGCTTTAGTCACCATAATCCATTTTGATCAATCATAATTTATTAAATGTGTCAGCTGATCATACAAAATTAAATGAAGCAAACACTAAATACCTTACAAGTTTATATTATCTAATCCCTCCTCCAAAACTACCTGTATAACACAATCTCCTTGTGCCTCAGTCTTCTGTGAAATGAAGTGAGTATACACTATGGCCTCTGAGGTTTCTTCTGCTCCCATAGCTAAGAACCAAAGATGCTGTACACTTGGCTGACATTACAACTTTTTCCCCCAATGAACACCCAATAGCAGGATGTCATGACAAGTATGTTGGTTTGGGAGTCAGAAAACATCAGTTCAAATCTTGGTTTTGTCACTTACAGCCTGTATGATCTTGGACAAGTCACATGACCTCTCAGCCCCTCAATTTCCTTATCTAGAAAACAAGGGGTTTACCTTTTGGGACTGTTCTAATAATCTATAATTCTATGATCCCTTTGAAAGGCAACCATCTAAAGTGGAGAAGGCTAGCCTTCCCAACATGATGAAAACCCCATTTCAAGTGTCTCCTCTGACATGTGTTCGCTTACCTCTGTGCTCCGGATAGCTTCCAACACTATATATTGTCTGTGCTTAGTAGAAGGAATTTCCTACAACAATGATATCATGGGTCTATCTTTTCCCAATATTTCTTTGAGAAAAGTGCATTTCCACAATCACTGAGGACTAAGAATTTTCTTGGGACAATTAGGTGGCACTACAATGCACAGTGTTAGGCCTAGAGTCAGGAACTGATTGCAGATCTTGGGCAAATCGCTTAATTCTGTTTGCCTCAGTTTCCTCATCTGTAAAATGAACTGGAGAAGGAAATGGCAAACTGCTCCACTGTCTGTGCCAAGGAAATCTGAGATGGGGTCACAAAGAGGCAGACACAACTGAAGTGATTGAATACCAGCAACTTTTTAGATCAATCCCAAAGTGGAATAGCACTTCAGGAAGAGATAAGTTACCTAACTACCTCACTTCCCAGAGTCTAGATCCTCTCTTAAATGTTATGGAAAGAATTCCTTCTTGGACATAAATTGGATTAGATGGTCACTGAACATCTTTCTACTTCTATTCTATTCAGGGCTTCTTAAACTTATTCCACTCATGATCCTTTTTCACCTAAGAAATTTTTACATGGCCCTGGGTATAATAGGTATATAAAATCAGTAAAATCATAATTTCATGACTCCCACATTACAAGATCCCAGTTTAAGAAGCTAGGGACTAGGGGCAGCTAGGTGGCGCAGTAGATAGAGCACCATCCCTGAAGTCAAGAGGACCTGAGTTCAAATCTGGTCTCAGACACTTCCTAGCTGTGTGACCCTGGGCAAGTCACTTAACCCCAATTGCCTCAGCAAGAAAAAAAAAGAAGAAGCTAGGGACTAGATGACCAATAAGAGCCCTTTCTGATCTATGATTTTACAATTTAGCTATTAATCCTGTGCCAGTATAATTTTCATCTCTACATTAATAAGAAAGTGTTTATAAGCTGTAATAATAAACAACCCATGACAAAAGGCCTAGTCTAAGAGAATAGGAAGGAAAACAGTGGGAGTGACAAAAGGCCTGAGTCCAAGAGAATAGGAAGGAAAGCAATGGGAAAGCAAGGCATCTTGGGGGATCTTAGAGAGAAAGAGTGTTTTCCTCAGGTATCAGGGACACTTGGATCCCTGATCATGCTATTGTGTGCATCTTTCAATTTCTTTGAAAAACTGTTTCCTAAAGCTGATACCCTTCTAAGTATACTTAGTGCTATTAAGCAAAAAGGAAGAGTTAATGTAATGGAAAGATGTCAAGAAAAAAAGGGAGAAGAGACTGCTGATGGTGATAGAATGATTAATAGGGTTGAATTTAATACACTTACCTAAAAGCCCCATTGTAACCATAGTAGGTTTCTTTGGTACTAGGAGCACATTTATCCAAAACTGGTGAATCTGGATTGCCAATACATAAGGCACAGAGATTGGAAGTAGGATCAGCACCAGGGGCACAGGATTCACTGAAGTATTTATCTGCACAGAGAAAAGACAGTTGTTTCTACTTGAATAAATATACAAGTGCTTCCCTTTATTTTCCATGTCAAAAGCCTCTATTTTAAATTACATAATTGTCCCAATTGAATGCAGACATCTGATCATAAGCCCAGAACCTGATATAAATCAGAGGTTCAGAGATAAGGCAACTTTGCAGGGAGAGAAGGTGACTCCCCCCCCCACCTGATGGTGATTTTTTTTCTTTTTTTAAATATTTACTTATTTAAGACAAAAAAAAAAACAGAAAAAGACAGAAAATGGAAAATAAAAATGATTGTCATGTACCCAGCAGAATAGCAATATTCAATAAATTTCCATTTCAAAAAAACATAGAAGACATATTTTTGACTATCCATTTTTTGTTGCTTCCATGTAGATTATTTTTTTGTTCTCTGCTGTACACTTTTTACCCTATTCTTTTTTTCAGATGGTGATTTTAAAAAACATTCAAGGCTCATATTTAGAAAGTCAATTCACATACCCCCTCCATCATCCAGGTCCTTTGGTGACTGCTTTTCTTCTTCAAATCTGCCCTTAGTGTGTTTTAGCCTGTCCATGTCACAAAGCTAGCAAGAAGGTGTAGTATGACCTTTGCGATGTTTAGCATTCTCTGCCACCCAAGGTAATGAGGTACTTGATAGTATAAATTTCCCTAAGTCTCTAACAATTAGAGAAAATCAAACAAATAAATTCCTCAAAGAACCAGCTTACCAAATTCACAGGAATGGGTTTGGTTGTATATCAGGCCCATGGGAATGTTCCAGCCAGCAGTTCGGCCAATAGCTGTGTGGCAGGATTTCTTGTCTTTCAGTGAATTCCATGAGAGATCAGTACCTGATCTAACAACAGCCACAGCAAAATAACCTTGAAAATAACAGACACAAAAAAAGCAAAAGTTAGCGTTATAAGCCATTCCAGAAAAAGCCATTTGGTGCCACTAGACCAAGTCTACTTCATACTTTGGGGGAAAAAGATATATAAATATCCTCAGAATTATAGGAACTAGAGCACTGAAAGAACCTCAGCACTCATTTACTTCATTTTTCATGACCAGAAAGTTATCTATACTGTAACAAATGCAAAAAGTAGTCATCCAAGACTTTCAATTAAAGAGAATCCCATTATTTCCTAAGGAAATCTTTTCCATTTAATTATTTGTGTTCAGTCATTTTTCAGTAATATCTGACTCTTTGTGAACCCATTTGAGATTTTCTTGACAGAAACACTAGAGTAGTTTGAATTTCCTTCTCCAGTTCATTTTACAGATGGAGAAACTGAGGTAATCAGAGTAAAGTGACATGCCCCAGGTCACACAACTATTAAGTTGTCTGACTAGATTTGAACTCAGGAAGATGAACCCAGGGATCTATCCTGTGCCATTGCTGGATTTACCAATTCAGACTCACCCTGAGCAGGTTTATTCACACAGTCCTCCCCATGACTCTGTTCACCCTTAGGTGCTGAAAAAATAAAAAAGCCAGGAGTGAATCTTCTGCCTGCATCACTAAATATCAGATCTTCTTAAGCATAAGTGTTTATTCCATTACAGTGTTAATTCATTCCATTCCATTAAGGAGAATCCATTCCATTCCATTCAGGAGAATCTTTGATTCTCCACGGTTTAGAAAAACATGAAAAGTAAAACTTCATTCCTTTCAGCAAAGCTAACTTTGCGTCCATTTTGATCCCAATCCTTAAAGTGTGTGGGTGACTCAGGTCCATATTTTCTTTTTCTTCTTGCTTTTTGACCACTTCACTGTTTATTAGAACCTTTCTCCACCAGAAGTGTAGCAAGAAGGTATAGTATAAGCTTTGCTATATGTTTGTATATAGCAAAGGAAAAAAAATGAGAAGAGGCTAACCTGAGCTGTCTCAACTACCTCAGGGCTTTAAATGTTTAAATGATTATTAGTTATTCTAATTTATCCCTTTGCTATTCCTCCCCCCTTCTTCTGCCACCATAGTGAGAGTGTGTGCAAAATCATTTTGTTCAGAGCCTAGAGAGAGTCAAGTTAAAGGAGAAATATTCCCTCTACTTACGGTAGTTTTCTACTAGGACAGGCACCAAACCACATTTGCCAGCAATATAGACATATCCTCCATCAGTGCTCATGGCATCAGCTTCCCCTTTCTGTGGAAGCAAAGTAAATCATTACCAAAGCATTGTTCCATGTAGCCTAGGAACCCTTCATCAGGACTGCCACCACATACACTTAGTGACAGAGCTGACTGACTAGGGAGGATAAGGGTGGGAAGTACAGGAACTTAGGTAGAATTTCACATGAGAAAACTACCTTGAATATCAACTTCATATAGCAGACCATAACTTTTAAAGTTATTTCTAAGACTTCTGACATCATAAATCTAGAGCTGAAAGTGATCTCCAAGGTATTCTAATTCAACCCCCTCGTTTTATAAAAGAGTAAGAAAGTAGGCAGTCTAAGATCCAGTATGGGAGACCCAAAATACATGGCATTTTAAACTATTACATTTTATAAGTGCAAAGCTTTTATTGCAAGAAAATCCCACTTTTTCTAGCATGGGAAAGAGGGGTGTGAGGGTAAATTTCTTTTATACTAAGTCAAGGTATACATGTCGCAGAGAAGGCTACAACTCTGTAGTGGCCAATAACACATCTTTATGGGCACATTGCAATGAAAAAAGCATTCATTGAGGTAGGGAATAAAGTTCCTAAATGTTATCTATAAAGTACAAATTATATGACCCATCTCTGTTCATGTCACAAGGCTAAAAATACACTAGGGATGCCTAAGGAGACCTAGGTTTTTCTTCTCAAGAGCAGGTTTCCAGGAGCACCAAAAGGCATTAACATATTAGTCTGACTCTTGACTCCATTGAGTTCCTGATCATAGAGGAAGGGACTCAAGTTGAGTGGCAGCACAAAATGGACTTTCTGAATAATGGCAGCCATATACTTGGCTCTTGGAAAGTTGGTCTTTATGCAATTCCCTAACAGAGTAACTCAGATACAGAAGAAATATTGTTATTATTATCATTTTTTATCATCTTCCTTCTCTGGTAGGAAATTCCTACTTTGAATTATAAGAGTTTAGAATTAGACATTACTTTCAATATCACTTCTACTAAGCTTTCCATTTTCCAAGCAAGGAAACTGAGTTCCACTGAGCCAAGCAATTTTTTCAGCCACACAACTGATAGAACCAATAACTAGGACTCTGATCCTCTAGGCTAAAGAACCCCAAAACAATGGTGCTATATCAAAATGGGAGCTACCTACCATTATCTTGGCAATGCAATCTTCAGAGTTTTCTCCCACTTCACATGCAATGACTCCATTACTGAACACGCTCCATTCATCACATTTTTTCTTTTCATCATCATTTACTGTGCACCACTTTACCTTCTTGTCCCCTAAGGAATGGATCTTGTCTAGGGCATGACCTAAGGAAAGAAGTCAAGAATTTAGCCTGCTAATCGATCTTTAAAATGCACTATGCAAAAGCTTGAGCTATGGCCAGTGAAAGAAGAAATAACTAAAGAAATAAAGGTTTGATTTTTTGAGTTTATAGATTTACTAAATTATATATGGTAATTACCCAACAAACAAAGATCAGACTCCTCAACTTAGGTCTGGGCCCTGAAAACAGGGCGAGTTAGCCTTTTATATATTAAAAACAATTGTTTAAATAAGGAAACAATATAGCATTAAGTCATCTAATTTGATGAAAGAATAGAGATTTTCCAAGTTGGGAGGGAAAGCACGAACAGGTGCAATTCTTGAAATCAAAATTACTCCCCTAAGTATAAATAATCAACATGGCAACAATAACTAATTGATTGATATGGAGCCAGTTTTCAGGTAAGAATTGCTTGAGATGTACAACTCTAAGAACTCTTTACTTCAGTCTCTGGATCTAACAATTTCTGGTAAAAGGTTTCTAATCTGTAAAAAGAGGTGGTTCAGCTTTCCAGCCATACAGGGTTAGTTTCAATCAATACAATAAAGTTTTCTCCCAATTCCCACAAATGAATAAACTTTTTCTAAAGGACAGAAGTTAAGCTAAACTATTAACTGAATAGAAAGGAAACCAAGCTAGATCTAGAATTGTCACAAGATGGTCAATGTGATTCACTTAATTTCCACAATTAACTACTTTCTGTCTTCATTCAATTCTCTCAATTTCCTTATAGTTGGCTTGTAACCCAAATCATATGGTCCAAACCTTTAGAAAGGAGAAATTATTCTCTTAATTTCTAAGGGAGGCTGGGAGGAAAGAGAGACAAAAGTTGGATCCCTGTGGATCTCTCATAGGCCAACAGCAAGACCAAATTTAAATTACTGGAGTTTCAGCTTGCAGGCCATCCCACTAGATGGCATGGCAACAGTACATATTATTACTAGAGGGGCTCCTTCCCTTTTTTTGTATTTTGGGAGGCTGTAGCAGTTGGGTGGACTATGTACTACTAAATGTGAAATTCAAGATATCACTTTCATAATATCATTGGTCCTCTTCAAGAACAAAGGAGGAACAACAATAGCATCTCAGAATAATTTTAAATAATTGAATGAAATTTTGAATTTTAGATAGATGTTAGCTAAAATTAAAATGTCATTTTTTTCCTATCCAAGATTATGGGCTCCCTGAAATTTATCCATAGATCCCTTATGGGTATGAACCCTAGATTAAGAAAATCTGTACAATAGCTTCAAGGATGCAGTTTAATTCTCTATGTGACTTGTCGAAGGTTACACAAGTTAAGAGAATCAGAATACAAACCACAACATTGAATCACAGATCTAGACCTGGAAAAGATCTCAGAATCCATCTACTCCAGCCCCTTCATTTTATAGAGGAAGAAATGGAGGCAGAGAGAGCTTACATGAGTTGGCTTAAGGTTATGTCAGTAGCAAGCATCGCTTTTAACCTAGATTAGGTTCTAGGGCCTAGAACAGACCATTTTTCATTTCCATTTCCACTATCTATACAGTCCTGATATACTTTCCTTAAGTGTAATTAATAAGAATTAACTATGTATATCAGATGCATTCATGTATATTGTTACAAATATATATGTATATATCTTAATATATACATATATAAGATTTCCAAGATTCCTTCTATCCCTGAAATTTGATTTATAATCAGATTCTCAAATATATTATATATATAATATATATGAATAAGTATAAGATTTTTCAAATATGTGATTCAAATATATGATTTCTAAGGTTCTTTCTATCCCTGACATCCCTTGATTCTGTACTTCCCTAGTGATATCAGCCAGACATTGTGCTAGAGACTATGGATATTTAAAAAACAAAAGCAAAATACACCAGGAGTTTACTTTCTAAATAATTTTTAATTAAGTGATTTGACCTGACCTTTCAAGGACCTCCCTACAGAACTTTAGAGTGCCATTTTCTTTTGATGGCCTCTGTTTTTCACATCTTTAAAATGAGGGAAAATACATCATCTCTAAGGCCCTTTATGTGATTCAAATAGATGACTTCTAAGGTCCCTTCTAATACTGACATTTCCTGATTCTGAACTTCCCTAGTGATATTAGCTAGAAACTATGATGGCTAGGAAGATTTCCTGAGTAGCTGAACTGAGAATCATAGATATGATTGGAGAGGGGCATTCTGAAAACTTTAGAAATAATACTGAGTATAGTGTAGACCCTCAGTATGTAGTTCTTGAAATGTTTGTCCCTGCCCTTCATCAGAACTAACTCTATAAAGCTCCTAGACTCAGGTGACAAATAGTAAGAACCATCTGGACTACCAATCTATGGGAGACCAGTACAAGAAAACAATTTAGCCCCTTTGAATTTCAGTTTCTCCATCTTATCAATTGCCACAGATTTTTTAAAAAGTGTTTTGGAATTCCCAAAGGATTAAATACCTGGAAGTGTTATGTCTTACAATGCCTGCAACTGAGTTAGAATCACAGAACCATATACTGATAATGTACTGCTTGGGCCCCCACTCCCCATCTCTGAAATGGACTAGAGTCTCTGCTTACCTTTCATAGGCTTGATAGCTTGGATGAATTTGTATCCCAGGTACAATTCATAGTCCATTTTTGGAGGGACTCTCAGAAGTCTATTAGTAGTGTCTTTAAACAGCAAGTCTTTTCCATGTTGGGAAGCAAATAGATTGAATTTCTCTGATTTGCCCTTGCCAAAATGTTCCTATTCAAAAGAAAAAGAGAACCATGAATGAAAATTGCTAACAAGGTAAGAGGTAACTCAGTGTTTGGCCCCTTTTGCTATATTCCTTCATGAGCTAAGTGATCTAATCTGCTTCCATACTTTTAATTATTATCTCTATGTTGTTGGTTCACCAATTCTGCCCTAATCTCTCTTGAGCTCCAGTTTGTTTCTTTCATCACCAACTACCTGTTAGAAAGTTTTACACCCAAAACAGATCTCATGATCTTGTCCCATAAACCCATTTTTCTACTAAATGTTCCTATTCTAATCCAGGCCTTCACCACCCTTCCATTCACTCAAGTTCACAATTTTGGAGTTTTCCTTAACTCTCCTCACTTCCCTGCCTCCCCAACTTTTACAATCCATGCCTAATTTTATGAACTTCACAACCTTTCCTATATGCATGCTCTTCTTTCCTCTCCATTTACAGCCCACCACCACCACTACCTTATTTCAGTCCCTAACTTTTCCCCTGCACCATAGCAATAGCTTCCTCATTGGTGTGCCTGTCCCATTTCTTTCTTCTCTCCTCTCCAACATATCCTTCACATAGTTGCCAATGTGATATTCCTAAAGCCCAATGTTGACAGTGTTACTTCTCCCTTACTCAATAAACTCCAGCAATTTCTATCACAACCAGAATCAAAATATAAATTCTGTTACTTAAAGGCTTTCACATGCTTCCAACTACCTTTCCATTCTAATTACACATTATTCCTTTTCACCCAAACTGATCTTGCTATTGTTGATACAAAACATATCATCTTCCATTGCTGTGTCCACTTTACCTAAACTCCTTTTCACTCACACTATATAATCCAAACTGGTCTTCTTGCTATTGCAAATACAGAACACACATCTTCTGTCACCATGTCCACTTTACATAGAATTCACTCTCTCTCCATCTCTGCCTCTTTGAATATCTTGTTGACTTCAAGATTCAGCTCAAATGACACCCTCTACATGAAATTTAACCTGACCTCCTCAATTGCTGTTCACCTCTCCCATATACTACTGTTCTGTCCTTTTCAATTATGTCTGACTCTCTGTGACCTCATTTAGGTTTTCTTAGCAAAGATACTGACATGGTTTATCATTTCCTTTTCCAGCTGATTTTACAGGCAAGGGAACTGACGTAAATAGGGTGAAGTAACTTACCCAGGGTCACAGTTAGAATATGTCTAAGATCAGATTTGAACTCAGGAGAATGTCTTCCTGATTCCAGGCCCAGTGCTCTGTGAATTATGGTGTGAATGAGCTGCTTCTACCTCCCATATGACTTTGTAGCTATTTTATTTATGTTTTATGTAAACCTGTTTGTATGTGTTTTATCTTTATGTCTCCAGCACTCAGTTAGCATTATGCCTTGCACAAAGCAAGCATACTACAAATGATTGTTGATTGATCAATTAATTAAAGGTATAAAGAAAATAAGCCCACAAAAAGTGAGCAGAAACTATGAGGCAAAAATAACAGATTAAAAAGGAGAAGGAATTTCTAACTAAAATCTTTTGTTCCATTAGGATTCAAGACCAAAAAGACCCCTGACATACTATTTTATTGTACTTCTAGAAACTTGGCAATAAGCAGAGGCCTAATAGCAAATTGGATATTGTTATCAGTATACTGGAAAGGACTTTTCCATTGAGAACCTTACATTCATATTGCAAATGGGAATGCTTGAAGGAAGCATATCCCTTGGAGGAACAGAGTACATCCTGTAATCCATTTATATTTTACCTCTTTTTCAGAACATCCCACTCATCTCTCCTAATCCCACGGTGGTTGTATAATTAGTGATTCCATTTTATATACCTCATAATCTTGTCTACTTTGTAGGTCTCTATTAATCTCCCAGTTTATCTATCTCCATTCATCTTCTCCAAGATTTTCATTTAACTCTATTCCAAAGCACATATGTTTCCCCTAGAGCAGTTGAATGAGAAGCATCTTCTCAGTTCTTTTCCCTTTGAGAAATTCCCTTTCTTATGATCATAAACAATTTTGATTACATTAAGAATCATCTCTCAATTAATTCTTCCAAAATGATCACAAAGGAATGTTCAGCAACACTGAACTTGTTATTAGAAAGGATAGTGTTCAAATCTGGCCTCAGATACATAGTAGTTGGATTGCTTTGAGCAAGTATCAGAAGAGTAGAGTTCAAATCTGGCCTCAGATACATAGTAGTTGGATTGCTTTGAGCAAGTAATTTAACTGTAAGATGAGGATGACTTCAATGTGACACAGTGTATAGGGTGTTGGACATGGAATCAAGAAGATTCATCTTCCTGAGTTCAGATCCAGTACCTGACACTAACTAGTTGTGTGAGTCTGCACAAAAACCTTGTTTGCTTCACTTTTCTTGTCTGTAAAATGATCTGGGAAAAGGGAAGGACCAGCCACTTTAATATCTTTAAAAGGATTTAAAGAAGAACAGGAAATAAGAATATAATAAAAACAGCAGAAGGAAAAGATGATCAATGGTGATATGAAAAAATTCTCTAAATCACTAATAAATAAAGGGATGAAATTTAAACAACTCTGAGGTATTGCCTCACACTCATCAGATTAACTAAGATGTTAAAAGCAAAATGACAAATGATGAAGGGGCTGTGGGAAAAGAGGCACACTATATATACTTTTGGGGACCTGTGAATTAGTCCAATCATACTAAAAAGCAATTTAGAACAGTCCAGAACTGTGCACAATAAACTCTGCATCTTTTTTTTTTGCAAGGGAGGATATCTTTTTTTTCCAGTAAAGTTATTAATTTTTAATGCACATTACTTTATGAATCATGTTGGGAGAAAAAAATCAGAGCAAAAGAAAAAAAAACACGGGAAGTTTAAAAAAACAGAAAAAAAAAGAAATTAACATAGCATGTGTGTTGATTTACATTCAGTCTCTTTAGTTCTTTTTCTTAGATGCAGATGGCATTTTCTGTCCAAAGTTTATTGGGATTGCCTTGGACCACTGAAGCACCGAGAAGAATCAAGTTTTTCATAGTTGATCATCAGACATTCTTGCTGTTATTGTGTACAATGTATTCCTGGTTCTGCTTGTTTTGCTCAGCACCAGTTCATGTAAATCTTTCCAGGCCTTTCTAAAATCAGCTTGTTCATCATTTTTTAATAGAACAATAATATTTCATTATCTTCACATACCACAACTTGTTTAGCTATTCTCCAATTGATGAGCATCTACTCTTTTTCAAATTCTTTACTACCATAAAAAGAGTTGCTACAAACATTTTTGCACCTGTGGTGCTTTTCCCTTTTTTAAGATTTACCTGGGATACAGACCCAGGAATGGTACTGCTGGGTCAAAGGGCAGTTTTATAGCCCTTTGAGCATAGTTCCAAATTGCTCTCCAGAAGGGTTGGATCATTTCACAATGCTAAGCTGACAATGCATTAGTGTCCCAGTTTTCCCACATCCCCACCAACATTTATCATTATCTTTTCCTGCCAAATTAGCCAACAAGTGAGGTGGTATCTCAGAGTTGTTTTAATTTGCATTTCTTTAATCAATATTAGAGCATTTTTTCATATGACTATAGATGACTTTAATTTTGTCATCTGAAAATTATGTCATATTCTTTGACCATTTATCAATTGGGGATAACTTGTATTCTTATAAATTTGACACAGTTCTTTATATATTTGGAAATAAGATCTTTATCAGAAACACTGGCTGTAAAGATTTTTTCCCAGTTCTGTATTTCCCTTTTAATCTTGTTTTTTGTGGGGTTTGTTTGTGCAAAATCTTTTAAATTTAATGTAAATTTTTAAATTTAATTAATTTTAAGTAAGATTAAAAATTTAAAATTTAAATTTAAAACAATTAAATTAATTTTTAATTTAAAGTTGTCCATTTTATCTTTTTTAATGTTCTAGTTCTTTGATCATGAATTCCTCCTTTCTCCAAAGATCTAGCAGGTAAATTTTCACTTACTCTCCTAATTTGTTTATGGTATCATCCTTTATGCCCAAATCACCTACATACCCTTTCACCCTACAACACACTAAGTCTATATCCTAAAGAAATTTTTAAAAAAGGCCCCTGTGTACACAAATATTTATAGCACCTTTCTTTGTTGTGACAGAGTTGGCAACTAAGGAGATGCCCATCAATTAAGGAATGGCCAGAAAAGTTATGATTTATGAATGTGATGGAATATTATTGTTCCATAAGAAATAATGAAGAGAATGATTTCTGAAAAACCTGGGACAATTTATAGGAACTGATGCAAAGTGGAGAGTAGAAGCAAGAGAACTATCTGCACAGTAACAGCAACATGAATAAAGATGATCAATGCAATGCAATGCAATCAAAAAATGTCATCCAACTTCTGAGAGAAAGCTGATATTCAGAGCATAGATTGAAGCATATTTTTTTCTCATTCCTTTTTTTCTGTTCCACCCCAACCCTTAGAACAAGTCTAACTTATTTTTTTAATTTTCGTATGACTTTATATTTGTAATGAGTTTCATATTTTTTGCCTTCTCAATGAGTGGAAGAGGGAATGGGCAGAGGGACAGAACTTAGAAGTGAAAATAAAATTGAATTTAAAAAAAAAAAGAAAAAGGGATGACCAATACCTGTGCAATGTTGAGGAGATCCCAGATCAGATCCTCCTTGCCATTCACATTTCGGGCCACAACTGCATGAGCAGCAATCCTGGCCAGGTGGCAATTCTTGTACTGATCGATAGGCTTTCTTGTGTTATCAGGGCACAGTAGCTCATAATTTTCTTTTTCAGCCTCAGTTTGAAGGTTTTCTGCAAGAAGAAGCAAAAACTCCAAATAAGACTAGAGAGACCATTCTCAAACAGAATAAGCATTTATTAAGCTTCTACTGTGTGCAAAACACTTTGACAAGCATTAAATGAGATGCATATTTTGAGTAAAACTAAAAGATCAAAAGAAAGAAAAAATCTCTGACTAAAATCTATAGTGGAATCAGAATTCTAGGCCAAAATGATGCTAAGCTGACTAATTTTTGTGCTTCTAGAATCTTGGCAATACTCTGTCTTCTATTCAGGAATATCAATCTTCTTGACTCTAGACTCAGCACTCTATCTACTATACCACCAAGAGCACATTTTAAATATTACCCTCCTGAAAGCAATGTACTTTTGGCTGTAATCAATTATCCATTAATATTTTACTTCTTCTTAAGAATATTCTAACATTCTTCCTCTCCATCCATTTCCACCTTCCCACCTCCTTTGGCTGTTGAGCCTTAATGATTCCACCTTTTATGTCTCATATTTTTTGTCTATGTATGGTCCTCACTCTGAAGGACTTTACAATTTAACAAGGTGACTAAGTACCAAGGTGGGTAACTAACCTATGAGTATTAGGAGGTGAGAAGGGATGTTGAGGAAAAGGTTAATAATAAATAGCCTAGTTCAGGGAACTTCAGCAGATAGTAAATGGTATAATCATAAGACCACAGTGAACTAACTTTTAAAAATTCTCTTCAGAACAGCATTGTAAGAAACATGATTGCAGGAAATAGAACCATACTGAGGTGAAGCTGTGTCCAGTGCTTGGAATGGTGGGGAACTGGACCGCTCTACCCTAGTACTTACCTAAAGCAGTTGTATGCTTGACAAAGCTCACTTCTCCAATACCATCCTTCAGGCATCTAGGGAAAAGGAAAATCACAAGAATGGGCACAGTCCAGCATTAATAGTTTATCCTGTGTTTTCCTATAGCCATCACAGACATAGAAGCATATGCAGGATTTCCAAAGTGAAAGAATCCAGAGAGTAACTACTTCACCTAAGGCTTGTAA
The DNA here is from genome assembly GCA_023553655.1 of Myrmecobius fasciatus. Classification (NCBI taxonomy): domain Eukaryota; kingdom Metazoa; phylum Chordata; class Mammalia; order Dasyuromorphia; family Myrmecobiidae; genus Myrmecobius; species Myrmecobius fasciatus. Next base: position 139,849 of record JAJPUD010003052.1, on the reverse strand, counting down.
GGTAGCCCAGGTAGGAAGTCCTAGAGCCAAGATTCAGACCTGAGTACCCTACCCCAATCTCCACCAACTCCTCTAACTTGCATGATCCAATTCATCCCTTTTCTAATAATCAGGAACTCTCGGCTGGATTGCTAGATATTAGAGAATTTTCTTAGTCAGGCCCTTTGTCCTCCTCCTAGACTAGGGCCTAGACTAGGTCCAAAAAACTGAAAAAACTGGCAATGATAATATTAATACTAATACACCACTTCTGCATATAATGTTATAAGGACTTTATATAAATTAATCTCATTTGAACTTAAGTAGAAGAGACTGTGGAAGGAGGGGGACAAAGAACAAGCTACCTGTTGTCCTGTCCCACTCCTTTGGAAAACCAGGGTCAGGATGGTTGAAGTTAAAATGTGGTTGCTGATGGGACCCAAGAAAATCATAGAGATTGGGGAAAATGTTCACAAACCTATTGATGCTTGATGTTTCACTGGAGTTATGGGGAGGGTTCAACTTACTGGAATGCTCCTGAGTAGCCAAAATAAGGTTCTCTGTCTGAGCAGGCACACTTATCGCCACCTTTTCCGGCACACAAAGAACACAATTTAGGATTCCTTCCCAATGCACAGGGAACACAGCTGCCTGAGAAGAACCTGGCCACAGCTATATAGAGAGAAAGAAAACAGCGCACATGAGCAGTGTAAAGGATATGTGGGAGGACACACAGAAACAATGTCCATCTTTAGATATAAACTTTCTAGGCTTGCCTTCTTTCCAGAAGACATAATCATAGCAATCTGCATGAGCATAGAGATAGGAAGCATTTGCTTTTCATTTTGGAGGAATGAGTCCATAACAAGGTCAAATATCTAATTCCAAATTCAATTTCTGTCATATCTTACTCTTTGTGACCCCCTTTTGGGTTTTCTTGGCAAGGATACTAGAATAGTTTGCCATTTCTTTCTCCAGCTCATTTTACAGATGAGGAAACTGAGGCAAACAAATTAGTTAAGTCACTTGCCCGGGGTCACACAGCTACCAAGTGTCTGAGGACATATTTGAACTCAGGAAGATCAATCTCCTTGACTCCAGAGCCAACATTGCATCCACTGAACCACCTAACTACCCCAATAATTCCCCACTTTCATTCTTAACATTCAGTCCTGGGCCCATCCTTCAGGTGTTAATTCTGAGCCAATACCCTACCTCAAACATATATATATATATATGCATATATATATATACTAATTTCTGGAAAAGTCTCAAAGCCTAGAAAAAAATAAGTTAATTCTAGGAACTACTTGTTCAATATTAACCTGAGATTCTATGAACTGGCTTTTTAAAAAATATGCATATTTTTCTAACTTATGATCTTTTGTGATCCTATGTGTTCTATTTGTATGTATTTTATAGGTTTTACCAGACTGCTGAGAAGATTCAACACACCAAAAAGGATAAGTCCCCTGAATTGGAAGAAACCTCTAGAGAACATTCAGATAGTAGGGTGCTTTGTATACTAAGAGGCAGCACACTGCTATCCAAATCTGGGCAGACTTTAAGAGCACAGACCTCAGGCAAGAAATTGAAATATGAATAAAAAGTCAAAGGTTCAGATGACATTCTTTTTGGAAAGCACAATTTTCTTCCTTTGTTGGAGGAAACTGAGATTGTGACTTGCTCAGGGTCACACAGCTAGGAAGTGCCTGAGTCTAGATTTGAACTCAGGTCCTTCTGACACCCAGAGTTACCCAGTTGTCCCTGAAAACACAATTTTCAAATACAGAAAGAAAACTACATTATGCCCAGACCTTTACTCATCCCTATTTGTCCAGAAAAATCTTTTCAGCAAATTTTATGTAAAATTTGCCTTTACTTCAAGACATACATTCAAATTTTGTACACTAAATCAAATAAAGATTCGTGATAATTGATGACAACAATAAATAATATTTTCTATTGTTGCCATTGTTTATAAGATCATCCTTATAGTGGTTGTTATTTGTTGGTGATGGTAGTGATAGTTGTCTTAGTGTGCCAGTTTCCAAAATGTGTAGTGAATATATGTTGAATGAACCCAGAATATGGGAAAGTGATCAAAAAAATTGGCTTCTGATGTTTAACATAATTGCATAACTGGATTTTTACCTGTTTTACATAATTGTATAAACTATTTCAGATTGCTTAATGAGGGGGGGAAGGAAAAGAAGGAAAGATGAGAGGAATAGTATTTGGAAGTCAAAAAACTTATTCTTTTTTTTAAATTTTGCCAAACACTTTAACATGTAATGGGGGGGGGGGGAGGAAGAGATAAAACATTTTCTTAAAAAAGGAAAAAGGAAATTGGCCTCTGAGTCAGGAAGACTTGAATTCAAGGTCTTACCATGTACAGTCAAGTTCCTTGAACTCTCAGTGCCCCAAGCACCTTGAATCTAAATTTATAAGTTATAGTAGAAAATTTTCCCCTCTTGAGAACTCATTTCACTACTGAAATCACAGAACTGGTAGAGGAGAAAAAACTAATAATAATACTGCAGCTAGAAACCACTACTTGCCAGCTTACCATCCTCGATGGGTTCTGGTGGTCCTTCCCACGCCAACAGGCCATTTGCATAAAGTGTCCCCACAGGGATGATCCACCCAGCTGACCTGCCCAGGCCAGTGTGACAGGACTTCTTGCCTTTTAGGTCCTTGAATTGGAAATCAGTTCCCTTCTTCGCAACAGCCACAGCAAAGTACTGAGTCAGAGGATCTATACAATATGCAATAAACAGGAAGAGTCTCAGCTAGGAGTCAAAGACAAGAAGGTGGCATTCTCTGCTGATCTCTTAAGGGGTGGGGAAATTCCAAGAAATATCTGATTCTGGACTTGGATTTGGTGATCAGGTAAAGGAAGAATTTTAAAATGCTTATAAATACATACCCACACCCACAAACATACATGTATACACACATATACACATAGTATATATACTTACATATATATAAAACACAAAATAATAAAGAGCAAAATGAACATAACTAAAAGAACATTGTAGATAGTAATAGTGATATTATTTTAAGAACAACTTTAAGAAAATAAGTTATTTTGACTATTATAAATACCCAAATTAACTATAAAGGACATATGCATTGACCCACACCTAACACCATATACCAAGATAAGGTCAAAATGGATTCACGATCTAGGCATAAAGAATGATATTATAAACAAATTAGAACAATGTAGGATGGTTTACCTCTCAGACCTGTAGAGGGGGAAGGAATTTGTGACCAAAGAAGAACTAGAGGTCATCATTAATCATAAAATAGATAAGTTTGACTATATCAAGTTGAAAAGTTTTTGTACAAACAAAATGAATGCAGACAAGATTAGAAGGGTAGCAGTAAACTGGGAAAATATTTTTACATCCAAAGTTTCTGATAAAGGCCTAATTTCTAAAATATATAGAGAATTGACTCAAATATATAAGAATTCAAGCCATTCTCCAATTGACAAATGGTCAAAAGATATGAACAGACAATTTTCAGACGAAGAAATTGAAACTATTTCCGGTCACATGAAAAGGTGCTCTAAGTCACTATTGATCAGAGAAATGCAAATTAAGACAACTCTGAGATATCACTACACACCTGTCAGATTGGCTAAAATGACAGGAAATGATAATGATAGCTGTTGGAGGGGATGTGGGAAAACTGGGACACTGATACATTGTTGGTGGAACTGTGAACGGATCCAACCATTCTGGAGAGCAATTTGGAGCCATGCTCAAAGAGTTATCAAACAGTGCATACCCTTTGACCCAGCAGTGTTTCTACTGGGCCTATATCCCAAAGAGATTTTTAAGGAGGGAAAGGGACCCACATGTGCAAAAATGTTTGTGGCAGCCCTTTTTGTAGTGGCAAGAAACTGGAAATTGAAAAGATGCCCATCAATTGGAGAATGGCTGAATAAATTATGGTATATGAATGTTATGGAATATTATTGTTCTGTAAGAAATGACCAACAGGAGGATTTCAGAGAGGATTGGAGAGACTTGCATGAACTGATGCTGAGTGAAATCAGCAGAACCAGGAGAACATTATACACAGCAACAAGACTATACGATGATCAATTTTGATGGACATGGTTCTCTTCAACAATGATGTGATTCAAACCAGTTGTGCTGCAATGAAGATAGTCATATACATCCAGAGAGAGGCCTGTGGGAACTGAGAGTGAACCACAACACAGCATTTTAACGCTTTCTGTGAATATTTCCATGCATTCTGTTTTCCTTCTTAGGTTGTTTTTTTTTTCTTCTTCTCTTTCTAGATCTGATGTTTCTTGTGCAGTAAGATAACTGTATAGATATGTATACATGTATTGTACTTGTCATATAATTTATCCTATCTAGCATGTATTAGATTACCTATCATCTAGGGGTGGGGGGCGGGGGGAGGGAAAGGAAAAGCTTGGGAAAAAAAAGTTTTTTTTTGCAAAGGTCAATGTTGAAAGGTCACTCATATGTTTTGCAAATAAAAAGCTTTATTTAAAAAAAAACTATAAAGGACATATGAAGAAAGACACTACATTCAGAAAAAAAAACTGATAGAAATAAATGTACAATAATTTTACATATATGTATATATATAGGATATGTAGAATAATTTTACATATATATACACGTACACTTATTTGTGTTTAATAGTGGCTATCTTGGGAAGGAGTGCAGGAGGGAAGGAAAAAAAAGAAATCTACAGGATGATTGTTGTATATTTTAAAAGGAATAGCAAGTTACGCATAGTAGATTTGCAGTTTCAAATTGCAATCATCTTTTTTTACTATACTGTTATGGAAATGCTTATTTTATTCCCTAAATTAAGAACGAAATACATTTTTGAAAAGAAAACTCCTCCGTGACTGTTATAGGAGAAAATAATCAAAACTCCCTTTTCAAATCATTAAATTTTGGGAATTCTTCCAATGGTTCTATTCAGACAAATGAGTAGCTAAGAAAAGCCCCTAGTTTACATTTCCCACCTCTACAGTCTCTTCTCAGACAATTTCCCAGCTAAAATCCTATTGCTTTGGTGACTTGAATGATGTCCCCTTTTTTTCCCTCTGTGCTCCTTACACCATCGATTTGAATTCTCCAGTACCAGAAGCATATAGAGAAAATAAGTTGAGGGGGCAGAAAGAGAGAAGGGTTGCTATTTTTATAAGGCCATTTTCTATAATCAGGGAATTTCTGGAAGTTTCATTCCACAGCAAAAACCACATTTTCTCACTTTCATCTTGAGAATAACACAAACTTCCCTTTCTGTTACATCAGGGTTTGATTCTGTCAGCATCTCAAGGGTTGTTCAAAATTCCTGTTCTGACTTGGGAGCCAATATATGCAAATCAAGAAGAACTCACTTGTTTCAGTACCATAGTCTTCAGCAACAATGGGTTTCAGATTGTAGGGGACCAGACCTGCTTCGTAGATAAAACCACCGTCGATAGTTATAGCATCAGCCTCATTATCCTAAAAGGGATGAGTGAAAAACGCACTGAAACCCCTTGTTTCTCAGTAAGAAAAAGCAGGAGCACATGTAATGGGTAGGTTTGGAAGGAAATCATAGAGTTTGAGGACTAGAAAAACCTTAACAAAGCTACGTTGTCCTTTACCCTACCTTGAAGATAGTTGGTAGTGATTCAGTAGATCCTGGGTCTTGAGTCACAAAGACCTGATTTCAAATCTAGCTTTAGACACTTACTAGCAGTTAAGTGACTGAACAAGTCACTTATCTCTGTCTGCCTCAGTTTATTCAATTGTAAAATAGAGATACTAATATTCTCAGGGTTGTTAAGAGGATCAGATGAGGTCTTTGTAAAAAATGCTTAGCACAGTAGGGATTTAATAAATCCATAGTTCTTTCCTACCTTCCTTGAAACATGATAGTAGTTAATTAAACATGCCAAAAGTTCTCTCTCCCATTAAGTAGAGGGAAAAAATCCCTCTCCTTCCCCCTTTCTGCCTGTAATTTCCTTGCCTTCCATTCAAACAGCATTTACAAAGCCCCTCTGATAAAAAAATGGCCATAGAAAATATTTTTTTTTGGTCTCTGCCATTAAGAAATCTACAGAAAGCCAGTTGGATATGGAATCAAAAGCCAATTTGAATTCAAATCCTGGCACTTCTATTTTCTATTGGGACCTTAAGTAAAGCACTGGACCTCTTTGAGCCTCAGTTTCTCATCTGTAATATGAGGGGGTTGGATTAAGTAGCCTTTAAGGCTCCTTCTTGCCCTAAATTTATAAGCTATGAAAACTGATAATGCTAAGTACATAGGAGTGGGGCAGACTTTCTTCTTTTCATTTGTACATCCATTGAATTATTAATTATTTACCAATCATACCCTCCAAAGTCAAAGGGTCTAGGGTCAAATTCTAGCTTGCTATAAATTATGGATAATCTCAGATAACTTGCTTAATCTCGTTAGAGTTCCCTTATCTGCAAGAAAATGTTCCAAGGAAGGTAGGAATTATTGTGGCCAAAAATAAATAATAGTCACCTGGCAGCTGAGTTCCAGGTAAGGAGCATCTCTGCACTGATCTAGACTATCTCATCTGGCAGGTCCCCAGTCACTAGGCCCTCACTTAGCTGATGCCTTTCCAATTTGTCAGGCCTTACCAAAGCTTGCTCTTTGCTGGCTATTTGCTGATAGTTTTAAAAAAGCCAGGGTTCCTTCAATGCCATTACAAGGTAGCAACAGAGCTGGCATTTTTTAAATTGCCATTACATTAAATCATTCTTGGATTTTATTTTTCTTTCCTCCTCTATTTTCCATGCAGCTGCTTTCTCAGCATTGCAAATAATTCTGTATCCCTGCCAGGCTCCTTTTTGGGGAAGGCACTTTTCCAGAATTACTGAGAACTAAGAGTTTCTGATGCTGAGTGAAATCAGCAGAACCAGGAGATCATTATACACAGCAACAAGACTATACGATGATCAATTTTGATGGACATGGTTCTCTTCAACAATGATGTGATTCAAACCAGTTGTTCAGTGTTGAAGATAGTCATATACATCCAGAGAGAGGCCTGTGGGAACTGAGTGTGAACCACAACACAGCATTTTAACGCTTTCTGTGAATATTTCCATGCATTTTGTTTTCCTTCTTAGGTTGTTTTTTCTCCTCTTTCTAGATCTGATGTTTCTTGTGCAGTAAGATAACTGTATAGATATGTATACATGTATTGTATTTGTCATATAATTTATCATATTTAGCATGTATTAGATTACCTGTCATCTAGGGGTGGGGGGGGGGGGAAGGAGGGGAAAAGCTTGGGAAAAAAAAGTTTTTGCAAAGGTCAATGTTGAAAAATCACTCATATGTTTTGTAAATAAAAAGCTTTATATATAAAAAAAAATTTTTAAAAAGAGAACTAAGAGTTTCTTTGCAGTAGCTAGGTGGTGCTATAGTGCACAAAGTGCTAAGCCTAGAGTCAGGAAGAATCATCTTCCTGAGTTCAAATTCACCCTCAGAGCCTGAGCAAGTCAGTTAACTCTGTTGCTTCAATTTCCTCATCTGTAAATTTATCTGGAGAAGGAAATGGCAAATCACTCCAGTATTCTGCCAAGGGAGTCATAAAGAATTAGACAAGACTGAAACAGCTGAGCAATAACAACAAAATTTCTTAGAGACCCTCATGGAAGGGAAACACTGGCATAATGAAACAAAGTAAGAGTGTTGGTGGAGAGCAGAGAGAACATTCTTCCATTCTCCTTTAGGCAGGCAATCACACACACCCCCACCACTAACAAGGATTAGTGACCTACTGAGATGGCCTTGATACAATCTATGTGGGAGGTTTTCTTAATGCAGGCCAGACTGGGACTGTTGGTGGTCTTTAAGGCTTCCTTAAATTCATTACATTTCTTCAGCTCATTTTCTGATATGACACACCATCTTACTTGTTGTTCTGTAGAAGCCAGGCACAACCCTAAAGGAGAAAAGCCAGAGGGGAATGAGTTCATGACCATACTCACCTCTCTCAACCAGGAATAGAGAAGGTGTCCTCTAGCCTAGATCTTGCATCTTCCAGAAAGGAGCACAGAGGAACAAGACCTCCAGTGCTTGCTCACAAGATAGGAAATTGTGCCCATCAAATAGTTTAAAAAATCTAGTAACAATACTTGGACTAATTATCAGCTCTCAATTATCTAAGGCACAGAATTTCATTTCTGAGATGCCTCACCTTTACTTCCAAAGCTAGTAGGGAAGGATTCAAAGAATAGAAAAAAGATGATACCCCTCCTCCTCTCTCCCAGTTATTTTCCTCCTCATCAGTGGTTTTTTTGTTTTTGTTTTTGTTTTTGTTTTTTTGGAGAATAATAGAAGGGAGTTGTTTTGTTAGTGCTGCTGTTATTTTTATTTATCTATATTAAATACAGCTTTAAAAAAATAATCTGCAAACCCCAAGTTAAGAACCCTTAATTTAGAGAAAGTTAGATGGAACAATGTTTAGAGCACTGATCCTGAAGTTAGGAGGGTCTGAGTTCAAATCGAGCTCTAGACATTTACTAACACTAGACAATTCACTTAATCTTAATTGTTAAAAAAAAAAAAAATCCTGACATATAGAGAGGTTCAAACCAGCTATCTTAATGTGTAAGTAAATATTTCCAAGATCCATGGTTTCCCCAACATTGGTCCTTACTTCATTTTCTTTTCTTTCTTTCTTTTTGCTTTCTTTTAGGAATAGCTGGGTTTAAGTTACTTGTCCAGGATCACACAGCTACTTCATTTTCAGAATCCTTTTTTTTAAACTCCCTATACTTCTAGCCTCTCCACAATTAACTGGCCTGTGGTTTAGATTTCACTAGTAGTTTAGTATTTTAAAAAAAGGACACTTGATATGAGCTCGAAGAACTGAATTTAAATGCTACTTCTGCTTCTTCTGACCTGTGTGTCTCTAGAAGTCATTTAACTTCTCTTAAGTTCCATATCTGGAAAATAAGGAAGTGGGACTAGATTTTTCTTCCACTTAAACCAAAATATGTGTCAATTATTTTTAGTATGGTCTAAGCTCTCTTCCACTTCTAACTTCATAATTTTATGGTCCCAGGACAGCACTAAAACTACCATACTTGAAGCTTCCCAGCTTAGAGAAAACTGCTGGGTTTTGAACTCAGCTCACATTGTCTTTTAGAAGCCAGGATCACCCTCATGGCAAGATGAAGCATCAGAGACAGAATTCAGCAGAGGGAATATCCTTGCATTACAGCCACTGAGAGCTGGCAAAATATTTTGGAGATACCCTGTTTCCCAGAACTAATTCCCAACAAAAGGGCTGTGTGCTGGACTTGGCACTAAGGGTGATATCATCCTCCGGTAAAGTATATTGCTTGGACCAGCACTAGGTGTGTACTGAGGGATTTACCTCCCCCTGTTTACAAGGCCCTCTGTCACAAGTTCACAATTCCTGTTCCTTGTCACTGATAGGAACTGCATCCCTGTTGGCAACACAGAATTCTGATTCTGTGCACCACAGGGTGGCCAAGACCCCAAAAGTTGAGACAATGACTTCCAGCAGAAGCAAAGAATATCTGTATTGTCCATGAGAATTATCTCAAGATCTAAGAATTCTTTGTTGTGGGCCAACTCCTTTCATGTGGGTGTATATATATACATATACATATACGTATACATACATATATATATATATGTATACACATATATACATATATATATATATATATATGAGCCCAACATCAGCAGCATCAAGCCCTCTTTCTTAGCAGGTGAGCTTCTGCCTGCAGCTGTCATTTTTCTTTCTCTGAAACTAATTAAACTTCTGTTTGAGTCCTGACTCTCCTTTCTTTAGCATTCAGTGTTTCCATTTCAGCCATCCTCAGATTAGAGACTAGTTCTGGTCCAGTTGACAAGGTAGCTAAGTGGCCAGTGGATAGAGCATCATTCCTGGAATCTAAGACCTGAATTCATATCTGGTCTCAGACATTTACTAACCATGTAACCTGGACAAATCATTTAACCTTGTTTGCCTCAGTTTCCTCATCTATAAAATGAGTAAGGCAATGCTATGGCTAACCACTCCAATGTCTTTGCTAAGAAAACCCCAAATGAGGGCACAAAGGGTCAGCCACAATATAATGTCAGTAAGGAAACAAGCACAGCAGCTTACAGGAAATATATTTGTAAAACATACATACAAATGCAGAAATATGCAGAAAACCAATGCCTCAAGTCTGGGGATTCTTTAGATATGGATTGAAAATATCCCATAGTTCCAGCTGATGCTCTTTTCCCTAGTGAGACATACCCTCAGGCAGTTTTTCCTAGATTGAATAGTTTTTGCAGTTAAAGTTAGAGAACTGGCTTTAGAAATCAAGACCTAGGTTCATGTGCTGAGCTTTTTTCCTCCTGCCTCTACAGCTTTTAACCTGGGACCGGAGAAGTTGGTTTTATGTTGTTGTTGTTTAAATGTTTGGATGACTCTATTTCAACAAACCCAGCTTCCTTTGTCATTGCGTATATTTTCTTTTGTATATTTAAAACATTACTCTCAGAAAAGGTCCATAAGACTTCACTAGGCTGCCAAAGGGGTCCCTGTAACAAAAAAAAACATTAAGAACCCCTGGACTAGATGGTCCCTAATTCTAAAGTTATGATTCTATGCTTCTTTTTATCTCAGAATCTGAATTTTGGTTTCAGAGTCCTACATCCTCCAAAAGCAGGTTAAACTCACAACTGACTACTGTAGCATTGATCAGAAAATCTCAGATAACCTCTAGATTTCTATCAGGTCCTCCTGTTATAAAGTGACCTTTTGAGATATGTCTCCCACTCCCTTCAAAGAAGCCATGTGATCTTGGGCAAGTTATTTAGCCTCGGTTTCTTAATTTGCAAGGAGAAGGTTGAATTTGATGATCTCATAGGTCACTTGCAACTTCCTAAACGTCCAGTATTGGAGGAAGGAAAACTTGAGTTAAATTCTGTCTCAGACTCTTACTAGATGTGTATCTTTTTGCAAGTCTCTTAGACCTCTCTGAGGTTCAATTTCTTCACCTGTAAGCTGGGGATCTTAACAACACCCACCTCACAGGGTTGTTCCGTGAGTCAAATAAGATACCACATGTAAAGTACTTTATAAACCTTAAAATGCTGTATAAATACTGGCTCTTTGTATTATTAAATCTACAAGGGAAGCAGGTCAGGATCTCAAAACTTCACTCTCAGATAGTTTGATCCTGAGACTGATCTCTCTTCCAAGCCAGGTTTGATTCTGCCTCATTCACATTTCTTTTGTGAAGACAGGGTTGGGAATTCCCTAACTGACACCCTCCAGTGTTCTGGTAGCCTCAGAGAAAGCCCAGTTCTTTCTCACAAAGAATGGGCAGAGAAACTGCCCACCCCCACCTCATCCCAAATTAACAGCCCTCCTAAATCAACCCCCTTTCTGTGGTCACTTACCTATTATCCCAAAGGATAATAAGGCGGGAAAAGTGAGTCTCATTTCTTTGTTGGTTCTGGGTCTGGCAGCAAGGGGGTGGTGGGGCTCCTATCACAGAACGACCCCCTAGATTCTGTGATGGCTTCTTGGCTTCTCTCCTGGCCCTTTTATAGAGAAGCAGGAGCTGTGTTAGCAGAATCAGTGACCTAACAGTGTTTGTCCTTCCTTATTGCCCAATAGCCACTCAGCCACCTTCTTCTCCCTCTTTCCTCTTCCCTCCCCTTTCCCCCTCCTCCTCCCTTCTTCTTCCCCTCCCCTTTCCCTCCAGTGATCAGTGCATTTTCAGGAAGGTTTGAGCGGTGTTACTGCACTGCCTGGCAGGAGCCTGGGGAAGGAATGCTGATTAATGAGGATGGAGCTGGGGCTGGGGGAGAAAGAATTAGGAAAAGCTATAGATGTTTTGTAAGGGCCTTTTGTGATTAAGCCCCTCAAGGGTTCATACATTTGAAGTCAGCTTGGCCAGAATCAAAATGGGAAGGTCTTATTCCTCATCCAACAACCCCTTTTTAAGGAGAATGGATGAGAATGAGCAGCTTGAGAGTGTCACTGATTAAATCCTGAATTTAGGACCTTTCCTCCTTCACTACTGCTTTTATTCCCTTGGGATAGGGATAGGGACTGGATGGATACGAAGAGCCATAAGCATAATAGCTAATATTTTTATACTAACACTTTGAGGTTTGCAAAGCACTTTACACATATTTGAAGTAATCTCCTGAGAGGATTTGTAATTCTCACAACAATCCTGTGAGGTAGGTATTATTATTATTTCCATTTTATTAAATAAGGATACTAAGGAACAGGAAGCTTGACTTTCTAGATTCAAATTCATTTCTTCCTGACTCCAAGTCTACCACTTTATCTACTGGGTCCCCTAACTGTATTAGATATATCCATTTCATTGGCCTAAGAAATTACTAAATGATAATCTTAGAAAGTTGCCTAGAATATTTCAAGGTTAAAAGACTTGGCTAGTGTCACACAGTCAGTACCCCTCAGACACAAGATCTGATCCCAATTCTTCCTAGGGTGGATATTGGCTCTCCATCTACTACATAGAATGTCTCTCTTAATTTGCTTCAAATAAAGAAATATTTATAAAGTCAGTATCTGAATCACTTTATCTAAATAGGGTGAAATAATATTCATTCAGGCAAATTGGGGTGGGAAAGGGGAAATGCTTATTTCAATTATACAACATTTTTAAAGAAGCCCTTGGAGCATACATTTAGTGCTGGAAGGAATCTGCCTTTGTTTTATAAATGAAGAAATCTAGACACATATAGACTTGCCCTAAAATGCTGTTTTATACAAAGAATCAGACAAACTGCCAATAAAATGTGTTGCCCAATAGAGGTCCTTCAGAGACTTGCTTTAATGCACTATAATAGGCATTTTAAGAGAGAGAGCAATAGTCTTGATCTAAACAGGGATTTCTACAGTGTTTTGAAGAGCATTTCCTCTTATGCTAATACTATGATCTTGTTTATGTAAACTTGTCCCTTGGTGCAGAATAGATAATAACCAATACAGTTTTAGTTCAGTCTATAGGAGATTCTGAAGTGATTAGAGCCAGAATCAGTAAAGTGTAACTGTGTTGTCAGAAAGGCATCTCCTGAAGTAGTTTCCTTCTTCTCTTGTGAGTCAAAGAAAACCTTATCTGATCACATCCTGAAGATGTGTACAGAAAACAACTCAATGTACAGAAAGATGTTGTTCTCCACTTTCAGAGAAACAGAGGACAGACAAGTGTACTTACATAGATGAATGCATATGTGTATATATGATTATAGTTATCTATGCATGTGTATGTATATGTATATATGTAATATATATTTATATACAGACTGAGAGACAGAGAGAGATAGTGTGTGTATATGGATTATACATGCTTAACTGTAATCTGCTTAAGGAGGGGGAGGGAGGGAAAGGAAAAAAAGAATAAAGTAAAAAGTGCATAGCAAAAAACAGAAGAAAATCTACAGAGAAAAAAGAAAAGATGGGTAGTCTTGAATGCAATGTGTTTTATTATTATATATGCTTTCTTGAAATGGAAATTTATTGTTGCATATTCTGAATCCTCCCTGATATTCTGCTATGCATGTAACAATGTTCTTTTTTCCTCTTTTTTTATTTTTTCTATGTTTTTATTTTTTATATTTATTTTATTTTGTATTTAAGTTTTAAATAAATATATTTAAAAAAGAAAAAGGAAAGAATGTGCAGCCATATTACTTTGCACACATAATAGGCTCTTAACAAATATTTGCTATAGCTAATTGAAAGGAACCTGAGAGAGACCTTCTAGTCCAAGGGCTCTAAACCTTTTTTGTGTGTCTGGTCACAGACTTTGGATTCCTCCTGAGAACAGAGGGGGCAGGGGGAAATGTAATAATATTTCTTTTTTTTCAGTTGCATGTAAAGACAATTTTTAACATTCAATATTAAGAAATGTTGAGTTCAAAATGTTCTCTCCCTCACCTTACCCTTCCCTAAGACAATAAACAATTTGATTTAGATTATATGTGTTCAGTCATGCAAAGCAAGTTACCATATTAGTTGTGTTGTGAGAGAAGACACAGACCCAACCCAAAGGAAACATACACACACATACACATACACACACACACAAATACAAAAAACAGTATGCCTTAATCTGCATTTAGACTCCAACGATTCTTTTTCTGAAGGTGGATAGCATTTTTCATCATGTGTCCTTTGAAATATTCTTAAATCTTTGTATTGTTGAGAAGTTAAGTCATTCATAGCTGATCATATAGTAATGCTGTTACTGTGTTCTCCTGTTTCTGCTCATTTTACTTGGCATCAGCTCATGTAAGCTTTTCCAGCATAATATTATTCCATTGCAATCATATATTACAACTTGTTCAAGCTATTCCCCAATTGATGGATATCTCATTTTCCAATTATTTGTCATCACAGAATAGTGTTTCTCTAAATAATTGAAGGAAATGCTAATTGTCGGTTAGAAGTTTGTGAAAATTAAAGAAGCCCTTTTTTTCATTCTGAAATGCTGGAGAAACTGAGGCAAGACAGAGATTAAGTTTTTAATATTTTAATAGTGGAGAATTTGGGCTATCCAAAACCAGCCAGCTGAATGGAACTCTTGTCTCAAAGCATCCAGCAGCGAGCAATTAATTCCAGAGACTTTTATAGGGCTCCAGCTATCAGGGAAATAAATGCAAGGGGGAAGATGAAGGGGAGGTGGCAGAACACCAGATGAGTGGACGAGCTATAATTTCAGAGAAGGATCATGATTTTAGTTCTGACAGATTGGAGTTCAAGAAGGCTGAGAGCAGGAGACAGGAGTCTGAGGCAAGAGATAGTAAGCAATACCCAGACATCTGGAGTTTTATGGCTCACTGGAATATGAGAGTGACCAGAGTTTAATGGGGTAAGAAGAAGGGTGGGGTGGTCATAATATTTTATTCAGGGTATAGCATAATAATTCAGGGAAACTGAGATATCACAACTCGGAGAAATTGAAACATTGCAATCCAAGTTCAAAGATTCTTTGAAATCTATCACTATATATATATATATATCCACATGAACCCCAGGTTTAAAACCTCCAATCAAGTTCCACCATTTCATTTTATAAATGAGGAAACTACAATCCAGAAACACAATGTCACTTTCTTAAAATCACATACTCATTATGCAGAAAAGCAGGAATTGAATCCAGACTCTCGCTCCATGTCCAGTACAATTTCCATTTAACCCATCTATCTCAAAGTAAAGGAAGTAAGATTTGAGCTATGTTCCAAAGAACAGAAAGATATTAATGACTTTCTAGACGTAAAGATATGTTCCGAAGTCTTACTATGAGCATAACACTGTACTGGGAGCTGGGGATTCAAAAATTAAAACTGGTACAATGCTTACCTTCAAGGGCCTTATTGTCTAATAATCTAATAAATGAATATTGCTGTTGCCCCCATTGCATACTATCTTAATAATTTCAGCTCAGAAATCTGCTTTAAGATATAGGACCCATCAAGGCAGCTAGGTAGTGCAGTGGATAAAGCACCAGCCCTGAAGTCAGGAGAACCTGAGTTCAAACCTAGCCTCAGACACTTAATGTTTTCTAGCTGTGTGACCCTGGGCAAGTTACTTAAATCCAATTGCCTCAGCAAAAAAAAAAAAAAAAAAAAAAGATATATGGCACTTTTTGTATTTTTTTTATTAAAGCTTTTTATTTGCAAAACATATGCATGGGTAATTTTTCATCATTGACTCTTACAAAGCTTTCTGTTACAGATTTTTCTCTCCTTCTCCCCCACCCCCTCCCCAGATGGCAAGAAGTTGATTATGTTAAAATACACGACAAATAGAATATGTATATACATACTTATACAGAAGAGAACCATGTCCTTCAGAATTGATCATCATATAGTCTTGTTGTTGCCGTGTATAATGATCTCCTGGTTCTGCTCACTTCGTTCAGCATCAGTTCATGCAAGTCTCTCCAGGCCTCTCTGAAATCATCCTGCTGGTCGTTTCTTACAGAATAATAATATTCCATAACATTCATATACCATAATTTATTCAGCCATTCTCTAATTGATGGGCATCCATTCAGTTTCTAGTTTCTAGTCACTACAAAAAGGGCTGAAAGGCCCATTTTAAGCAAAGACATTGAGCTACTATTAAAACAAATGGATCTCCTAATTGGGCTCTTGATCAGTATTGCCACCTATACAAGGAAGAGTAGAATATATAGAGAAACAACAAAGATCTCAGAATCCAGGGCCTGCCTTCAGAGGTATTTTGTCAGCCCCTGTGCTTAGCCTTCTTTGAATGAATGAATTTAAAAGCATTTTTAAAGCAGTTACTAAATGCCAGATACAAATAAAAGCCAACAAGACAGTTCTTAATAGCTTGCATCCTAATGGGGGAGATAGTACATATAGGGATGTAGTGGCAAAGAAATGTAAAGGTAATTGGAATGGTAGAGTAATCATTGGTTCCTGCATAGCAGAACATCAGGGAGGAGTCAGAATATGCAACCCAGAAGCAATGATAGTCTTGATTTAGTCACTCCTTTTAAAGCACCTAGGTGACTCAGCTGATGGAGTCAGGGAGACTCTTCTTTGAGAGTCCAAATCCAACCTCAGAGACTCGCTGATCATGTGACTCTGAGCAAGTCATTTAACCCTGTTTGTCTTCCTTTCTCATCTGTAAAATCAGCTGGAGGAAGGAATGGCAAACCAGTATCTTTGCTGAGAAAACCTCAAATGGGATCGTGAAGAGTTGGACATGACTAAAAATGACTGAATGACAGCAATAACAATCTAAAGCAAGAGGCAGAAATGGGGGAAGAGAAATTATTGCTCAGCTGGAGGTAATAAACTCTCACCAGTAAGCATTGGCCCAGGTGCAGGAGCTGGAAGCGGAGAGTGTGGCAGGAAGAGGGCAGGCCCAGTCATAAAAGGCTCTAACTCCTTTCATCTATGTTGTAATTATAAAATCATTCAATCACTAAACATTCATTAAGCACCTTCTGTATGTGGGACTACAAAGGCAAAAGAAAAATAGTTCCTGCTCCCAAGAAGCTTACCTTCTAATGGGGGAGGTGACATATACAAATACAGACTGTCCCCAAAGTATTAGTGCATTTTGAATTACAGAGCATATACAAAATTAACATAAGCTAGTTTTAGGAGAGAAGCATTAGGAGACTTGGAAGTAGGTTGGGGTAGGGATCCAAAATCAAAAGACTTCAGGCAGAAACTGTTTTAAAGGAAGCCACACATTCCAAGAGATGGAGGTGAGGAGGGCAAATATTTCAAACACAAAAAACAGCCAGCAAAAAGACAGGTGATGGAATGCCATGTGTTTAGAAAAGCAAATAGATACAATCAGTATTTCACAAGACCTAGCAGTTTCTATACTAAAAGACCATAGGTCTTGGAACATTATATTTCAAAGAGCAAAAGAGCTACAGTAACATCCAATAAATTTGGGTATAATCCTGAATTTTAAAAAACGGATATTTAACAAACTGAAAGACTTTCAGTTATTTGTGACAAAAAAAAAAGGCAGAATTAAATGGAAAATTCAGTATGATAGATCCAGAAGAAATATAAGGTCAAACTGTTTACATTTTATATATGAAAATGGAAAAGGATTGGAAAATGAGTTTAATAATGAGAGATACACACAGTTAAAATGAAGGATTGGGATAGAATTTGTTATGTTTCAGCTAATGAAAAAAAAGGCAGGAGTAGTAATCATGATCTCAGATAAGGTTATAGCTAAAACAGATTTAATTAAAGGAGATAAACGGGGTAATTACATTTTGATAAGAGGTACCATAGACAATGAAGTAATTTCAATATTGATCAATTTGATGCACCAAATACTATAGTCTCTAACTTTTTTTTTTTAAGTTAAAGATTAGGTGGAGATAGATAGTAATATTTTATTAGTAGGGGATTTTAATCTTACTCTCTCAGAACTAGATAAGTATTGCAAAAAAATAAATTAGAGTCAAGGAAGTGAATACAATTCTAGATAAGCTAGATATGATAGATTTCTGGAAAGAATTTGAATGGAAATAAAAGAGAATACACTTTTTTTTCTCAGCAGTTCATGGTTCTTTTACAAAAATTGACATATATTAGGACATAAAAATTTCATATTAAAAATATCCTTTTCAAATCACAATGCAATAAAAATTATATTTAATAATTAATACAAATACAAAATAATTAAAAATTGAACAATATAATCTTGAAGAAAGAGTGGACTAAAGAACAAGTCACAGAAACAAATCAATAATTTCATTAAATCAAATGACAATAATGAGAAAACATATCAAAAGCTATGAGATAACAGCAAAAGCAATGATCAGAGGAAAATTTATACTTCCCAATGTTTATACCAATAAAATAAAGAACAGATCAATGAATTGGATATTCAATTTAAATTTTAAAAATTAGGAAAAGAACAAATTAAAAATCCCTAATTAACACTGAATTGGAAATCTTTAAAAAAATTAAAGGTGAGTTTACTAAAATTAAGTGTTTAAAAAAACACTGAATTAATAAATAAAACTAAGACTTGGCTTTATTTAAAAAAAAAAAGCAATGAAATAGTTTAAACCATTGGTTAGTTTGATTTAAGAAAAAGAGAAAAGAAAACCAAATCGGTAATACTAAAAATGAAAAGGGTAAATAAACCACCAATGAAGGTGAAACTAAAGCAATTATAAGGAGTTATTTTGCTCAGTTATATGCCAGTAAATTTTACAATTTAAGTGAAATGGAAGAATATTTACAAAAATATAAATTGCCTATATTAGTAAAAAAAATAAATAGAATATTTAAACATCTATTTTGGAAAAAGAAATTGAACAGGCCATGAATGAACTTCCTAAGAGAAAAGCACCAGGACCAGATGAATTTTACAAGTAAACTTAACACTTTCTGGCTGTGTGACCCTGGCCAAGTCACTTAATCCCAATCGCTTTAGCAAACTGCCCCTCCCCCCAAAAAACTCATAGGCTTATAGATGACCTAGATATAGAGTGATTACAAGAAAATCTGAAGAATAGGGAAACTTATCAGACTTATGAATAAATGAATAATTTATGAAGAAATAATAAAGAGCAGAGTAAGGTATAAAATGGATAATTTCAATTATATCAAACTACAAAGTATTTGTAGAAATAAAACAAATGTAGCCAAGATCAAAAGGAAAGCAGAAAATTGGGGGAATAATTTATAGACAATTTCTCAGATAATGGCCTTGTATCTAAAATATATAAAGAACTTTGTAAAATCTAATGACTATGAGTCATTCCTCAATTGGTAAATGGTCAAAGGACACGAACAGACAGTTTTCCAGTGCAAAAAATGAAACCAATTAAGTTATATGAAGAAATGTTCTAAAACATTATCAATTAGAGATATTAAAACAGCCTTGAGATATTATTCCACACCTATCAGACTGACTAAAATGTTTGGAGGGAAAAATGTTGGGAAGGACTGGGAAAAATGGGCCACTAATTTGCTGTTAGTGGAACTGTGAACTGATCCAACCATTTTGGAAAGCAATCTGGAATTATACCTAGAGAATTATTAAATTGTCTATGCCCTTTGATCCAGCAATATCACTAATAGATCTATTTCCAAAGATGATTAAGGTAAAAGGAAAAGAACCTATATGTTCTAAAATAGCAGTTCTCTTTGTGGTGGTAAAGAATTGGAAATTGCAAGAATGACTATCACCTGAAGGATGGCTGAAGAAATTATATATAATTTTGAGAGAGTACTACTGAGGTATAAGAAACGATGAGCTCAATAATCTTAGAAAAACATATATAGACTTGCAGAAATAATGAAGGGTGAAATAACAGAACCAAGAGAACGTTGTTTACAGTAACAGCAATATTGTTTTTGTGGGGTTTTTTTTTTGGGGGGGGGTTGTGAAGGTAATTAAGGTTAAGTCACTTGCCCAGGGTCACACAGCTAGGAAGTGTTAAGTATCTGAGACCAGATTTGAACTCAGGTCCTCCTGACTTCAGGGCTGGCGCTCTCAGCCTGGTGGTCTCAGACACTTAATACTTCCTAGCTGTGTGACCCTGGGCAAGTCATTTAACCCCAATTGCCTCAGCAAAAAAAAATAAAAATAAAAAGGTGATAGGGAGCCATTGGAGTTTATTTATTAAGGGGGGGGGGAACTAAAGGTAAGATGATTGGATCTGAATATTAGGATAATCACCTTGATGACTTTGTAGAAGGTGGACTCAAGTGGGAGAGATTTTAAAGCAGGGAGACTAAGGAATAGTCCAAGTGAGAAGAAGGGAAGGCCTGAACCAGGGTGGTTATTGTATCCCCCTATCATCTGTAGGCCATCCAGAACCAAAAAGATTCCTGAATTGTCCTGGTTTCCTGAATCTTGGTCATTTACATATGGAGCTTTATTTCCCCAGTCTGAGCTAAACTGGTGACCAGGAATGGTAGTGAAGGGAAGGTGTAGAACACATTTTCTATCTCTTTTAGATGAATGAATAGGGTCTTTAACTCAGTTACATTATATCTAGAGTTTAATATAAAATAACATGAAGTTTTTTGTCTCTGTTCCTTGAATTTCCCAACCTATCCCACCTCCTGTGAAGACTCCCTTCCCAAAAAACATAGCAGGATCAAATTTAGGAAACTCCCTTATAATGACCTTCAAGGTGGTAAAAATAAATAAAGAACTCCCTATTGCTGTTGATGCCAGGAGATTACTTAGTATTCCTTAGACACTTTGTGCCAGGCTACCAGATGGCCTATTTTTCAGGAACAATTCTTGTTTTGTTCATTTTTAATTTGGGAAAATCAGCCTCTTTCTCATGAGCCAGTATTTAGACTGTCTCTTCCTACAAAAGTACTGAATGTTGCATTGTATGGAAAATGTGTTATAATGTTCCTTTTGTTTTATTCCAATTTATATCCCTAGAGTCCTAGACTCATTTTAGTCATATCCAACTTTTTCATGACTCTACTTGGGTTTTTCCTGGCAAAAATACTGGAATAGTTTGCCATTTTCTTCTCCATTCATTTTACAGATGAGGAAACTGAGGCAGATAGGGTTAAGTGACTTGTCTAAGATCTCATAGCTAGTGTCTGAAACTGGATTTTAACTCGGACATCAGATCCAGTAGTCTATTCATTAAGTAGGGATGTTTTTAGAGTCATATGGAAAGAACAAGGATACACATTTACCATAATAATTACAAGATCAACTCATATGCATTGGACTGAGAATTAGAAAGGCTTAAGTTCTAGTCTTGACTCCATCATTATTTAGTGTGTCACTCTGGGTTCTTCTGGACCTTACCTCAGTATATAGGACCTTAATTCGAAAAAACATTGGAGTTGAAACCACAGGATTTGTATTAAAGAATCCTGTTCTTGGTACTTGCCATGAAATCTTAGCAACTCCCTTACTTTTTCTGGACTTTAGTTTTCTCAACATAAAATGAAATGGTTGGTCTAAGTCAGGGGGAGGACACTTATAACATCATTCACTGGTCCTACAAAATTCTCACCTTCTGGAACTCAAGAATTGGGAGGTGGTTCCACCTACCTTTTAGCTCATCATTGCCTGTGGTTGCCTTAGCAAATGATTCTTCAGGCCTTATACAGCCCATGGGACAGACATTCCTTACCATTGGTCTAAATGATCTCCAAGGTCCCTTCCAGCCCTAAATCTTATAGGATAGGATTGAGCTACATAAGGACCATTTCAGCTTTCAGCCTGATTATAATAAACACTTTTAATTTACTCCTTCAGTCCTTACAATCTGATGAGGTGGGTGTCCCCTCTGTTTTACAAGGCAATTGTGGTTTAAAGAATCAAATGACAAACACACTAATATAATCAGGACTAAATCCTAGCTCTTAGGACCTTAAGATCTTTGGGATGGAAGGGACTTTATTAAATCATCTGCTGAGGACTGTCCAATGAATCCAGTTCATATTTATATGCATAGAGTGTCACTGAAACATTCCCCACATGAATTTTGGGTCATGCACAGACATCTTTGTACATAGTTTAGTTCCAGTCTGTTTGCCATCTGGTGAACAGGAACCTCTTTGATTAGCTGCAGCTGAGTAGCTGGCACTGAGGGAAGGAGGACATTCAAAAGGCATTGTTATTGCTGCTGCTGTTGGTGGTGCTGCCCACTCTGTAGCCCTATGGACCACATAACCCACCAATACTATCCACGGGGTTTTCTTGGCAAAAATACTAGAGTGATTTGCAATTTCCTGCTCCAATGGATCAAGGCAAACATAAGTTAACTGACTTGCTCAGAGTCACACAACTAGTAAGCATCTGAAGCTATATTTAAACTTTTAGTCTTCCTGATTTCCAGCTCTAGCTGTTTCTTAAACCATTAGTCATACCAGGGTCATCCACTGCATCCTGGGTCACTGACAGCCATCTTGACTTTTGTCCCGCTACTGGACTTCCATGAATCAGGAAGAGAAAGCAAAGCTGATGACTTTGTGCAACTCAGCTTCACTTAAATCCAATTCACTCATGAGTCAAGACATAACCCGTGGTGTACTCTTCTAAAGTAAGGATGAACAACAATAACAGCCACACCTTAATCTATAGGGCCAAGGACAAACAAAATACTAGGTGGGTTATGGAGGAGGATTTGGGGGTGAGGAGGATCAAGAGGTCTATATTCACAGGTTACCAGTGGACCTCCCTCAGATGAGACACAAGAATAGTCCAAACCACTCCCACCATGGAAGTTAGGCTACTTTTTTCCTTAAAGGGTTTTGAGGCCATCCTTAAGACTTGGTTGGCTCAAGAAACTAAAGATTCAGACTTTTAATATCACTTCTTTGTTTCCTGAGTACAAAACAGTCATGAAGAGTCCTAAGCAAGCTCTCTGATTCTTATCATGGATAACTCCAGGCAATTCAAGCAAAGGAGATGAATTAATTTGAGCCATCTTGAGGTTTCTTGAATGCCCTTCTCCTGCCATGGTTAAATAAACTTTTTTGCTTAAATTTTGAATAACCTATGAATGTCCCATTTTGTTCCAAGATTAAAATTAAACTACAAGGAGAATGACCTGGTTTGAGACCAGCCAAGAACAGGAACCATAGACTGTCCTCTTACAGGACAGCTGGTCTCTATTGACCAAAATGCACTTCTAGGAGAAATAAAATCAGGAAAGGGATGAGAAAGGTTAGTGCCTTTGAAATGGACTCCAGTTCCAGTTACCAGCTCAGCCAGTAAAAGATACTATTCACTCTGTGCTCAGCAGAATAGAACCAGACACAGAATACACACTATATACACCACAGATCTCTCCAAAACTCTTCCATTACATTTCCTCACAGCTTTCCTGGAAACCAGTTTCTTTACTTCTTCCACTTGGAGGAGCATATCTACTGAACAGTCTGCACATGCTAAGAAGGATTAGGTTCTTTGGCCAGACCTTCTTTTCACTCACTCTAGGCTATAGACTCCCTGTTGGCTCTGGGTGAAAGGGGCCAATGCCGCATTACACCGATATGAAAACTGAAGTCCAAAGAATTGGAGGGACTTACCTTATCAAGAAGATTCACTGTCCTGAGTTCAAATCTGGCCTCAGATACTTACTAGCTGTGTGATCCTGGATAAGTCACTTAACCCTGGTTACCTCAATTTAATTCATCCAGAAAAGGAGCTGGAAAAGGAAATGGCAAACCACCATTTGTATACTTTGTATAAAGACATGAATTTGTACCTTGATCTCAGATACCACAGCATCTTTCCCTTCTGATGTTACATGCAGAGGCATCCCACTGGAGATTACCCAGATATCCTCACCTCTTTTTTGCCTTTCACAGACCTGCTTACAATCTCAGTACATTCTCCTTGGCTCTGGAATTCAGTTCAGTAAGCATTTATTAAAAGCCTCACATATGCAAAGCACCATATTCAAATCCCTAATTAGGTCTGCAGTTCCATCAAAGATGCTCCTTCCAATGGCACAAATGTCGATCAATCCTTGTCTACCCATCCTTTGTCCAGGACCTTTCATGAATTCAGCCTAGGAGCTCCACTCACAAGCTAGAGGGCCTTCTTTAATTGCCCTGGACTTTGTAAGGATACCTTTGGAATACTTAGGCTACGGCCTATACTCTATTATAACGTAATTTCTTCAGAAGATTTTTAGGTCATACCTTTCCTTGATTGTATCCTTCTCTAATCTGATTTTCACTTCCTTATTTGTTCATTGTTGCAGTTTGCTGTCACTCAGCAGAATCTCTCTGAGAAATCCTGACTTTAGAAAGAGGAAAATCAAATTGTTGGTCTCAAGAATGATAAGGGAGAACTTTCCTCCAATGAAGAGGAAATTAGAGCAATAATTAGGAGTTACTTTGCCCAACTTTATGCCAGTAAGTTTGATAATCTAAATGAAATGGAGGAATATCTACAAAAATATAGATTGCTCAGGTTAACAGAAGAGGACATAAATTATTTAAATAGTCCCATATTAGAAAAAGAAATAGAACAAGCTATTAACCAGCTCCCTAAGAAAAAATCTCCAGGGCCAGATGGATTTACATGTGAATTCTACCAAACATTCAAAGAACAATTAATTCCAATACTATACAAACTATTTGAAAAAATAGGGACAGAAGGTATACTGCCAAATTCCTTCTATGAGATCGATATGGTGCTGATAGCTAAACCAGGTAGGGTGAAAACAGAGAAAGAAAACTATAGACCAATTTCCTTAATGAATATTGATGCAAAAACTTTAAATAAGATATTGGCAATGAGATTACAGAGAGTCATCCCCAGGATAGCACACTATGACCAAGTAGGATTTATACCAGGGATGCAGGGCTGGTTCAATATTAAGAAAACTATCAGCATAATTAATTATATTAATAACCAAACTAACAAAAACCATATGATTATCTCAATAGATGCAGAAAAAGCATTCGACAAAATCCAACACCCTTTCCTATTGAAAACACTAGAGTATAGGAATAAATGGGCTTTTCCTTAAAATGATCAGTAGCATCTATTTAAAACCATCAACAAGCATCATATGTAATGGAGACAAACTAAAGCCATTCCCAATAAGATCAGGAGTGAAACAAGGCTGCCCACTGTCACCATTACTATTTAATATTGTATTAGAAATGTTAGCTTTAACAATAAGAGAAGAAAAAGAGATAAAAGGAATTACAGTAGGTAATGAAGAAACCAAATTATCACTCTTTGCAGATGACATGATGGTATACTTAGAGAATCCTAGAGACTCAACTAAAAAACTACTAGAAACAATTCACAACTTTAGCAAAGTTGCAGGATTCAAAATTAATCCACATAAATCATCAGCCTTTTTATATATTACCAACAAAATTCAGCAGCAAGAGATACAAAAAGAAATTCCATTCCAAATAATGGATGATAGGATAAAATATTTGGGAATCTACCTGCCAAGGAAAAGTCAGAAACTATACGAACTAACTACAAAACACTTTCCACACAAATAAGATCAGACCTAATTAACTGGAAAAACATTAAGTGTTCATGGGTAGGCAGAGCGAATATAATAAAAATGACAATACTACACAAACTAATCTACTTATTTAGTAGATTATTTAATCAAACTCCCAAGAAATTATTTTACAGATCTAGAAAAAATAGTAGCAAAGTTCATTTGGAAGAACAAAAGGTTAAGGATTTCAAGGGGATTAATGAAAAAAAAAGGCAGATGAAGGTGGCCTTGCTGTACCACATCTAAAACTATATTATAAAGCAGCGGTCATCAAAACCATTTGGTACTGGCTAAGAAATAGAGTAGTCGATCAGTGGCATAGGATGGATTATCAGGACAATCTAGGCAATAACTTTGACAATTTAGTGTTTGATAAACCCAAAGACCCCAGCTTTTGGGATAAGTACTCACTATTCGGCAAAAACTGCTGGGGAAAATTGGAAACTAGTGTGGAAGAAATTAGGGCTTGACCCATACCTAACACCACATACCAAAATAAGATCTAAATGGGTTCATGATCTAGATATAAAAAGTGATATTGTAAGCAAATTAGAGGAACGTAGTACAGTTTACCTCTCAGACTTGTGGAGATGGAATAAATTTATTTCCAAAGAAGATCTGGAACTCCTAATTGAACACCAGATAGATAATTTTGATTATATTAAGTTAAAAAGTTTCTGTACAAATAAAACTAATGCAGACAAGATTAGGAGGGAAGCAATAAATTGGGAAATCATCTTTACATTTAATGGTTCTGATAAAGTCCTCATTTCTAAAATATACAGAGAATTGTCTCATATATATAAGAATCCAAGCCACCCTTCAATAGATAAGTGGTCAAGGGATATGAACAGACAATTTTCAGATGATGAAATTAAAACCATTTCTAGCCATATGAAAAGTTGCTCCAAATCACTATTGATCAGAGAAATGAAAATTAAGACAACTCTGAGGTAGCACTACACACTTGTCAGATTGGCTAAAATGACAGGAAAAGATAACGATGAATGTTGGAGGGGATGTGGGAAAGCTGGGACACTAATACATTGTTGGTGGAACTGTGAACAGATCCAACCATTCTGGAGAGCAATTTGGAGCTATGCTCAAAAAGTTATCAAACTGTGCATACCCTTTGACCCAGCAGTGTTTCTATTGGGCCTGTATCCCAAAGAGATCTTAGCCGAGGGAAAGGGACCCACCTGTGCAAGAATGTTTGTGGCAGCCCTTTCTGTAGTGGCTAGAAACTGGAAACTGAGTGGATGCCCATCAATTGGAGAATGGCTGAATAAATTATGATATATGAATGTCATGGAATATTATTGCTCTGTAAGAAACGACCAGCAGGACGATTTCAGAGAGGCCTGGAGAGACTTGCATGAACTTATGCTGAGTGAAATGAGCAGAACCAGGAGATCATTATACACGACAACAACAATATTACATGATGATCAATTCTGATGGACATGGCTCTCTGCAACAAAGAATTGTCTCAAACCAGTTCCAATTGTTCACTGAAGAAGACCATATACACCCAGAGAGAGGGATATGAAATATGGACCACAACATAACATTTTCATGCTCTCTATTGATGTTTGCTTACATTGTGTTTCCTTTCTCTGATTTTTTTTTCTTGTAGACAGGATTTTTCTTGCACAACTTGTCAAGTATTTCAACATTATTAACATGTAGTGGACTTCCTGCCATCTAGGGGAAGGGAGGGGACTGGGGGTAAAATTTGTAATGGAAAGCTTTGTAAAGATCAATGCTGGGGAACTAGCCATACATATGTTATACAAATAAGAAGCTTTAATTAAAAAAGAAAAGAAAAGAAATTACAATGGTACAAAAAGTACAATTGCTTTAATATTAAAGATCTGCATTCCCTTAATAAAAGCCAGGTTAATTTTAGTTAAAAAAAAAAAAGAAAGAAATCCTGACTTTAATCCTCAGTGATCAGAATCAGAGCCATACCACAACACTAGTGGAATGATGGAAATACTAAGATGGAGCTTGGTTTCTGATAGAAGTTTGGGACACTTCTCCCCCAAAAGAGTTACTGGGAATAAAAATAGACCAAGTTGTGTATGACACTGAAATTAGACTGATCTCTACAGCAAATATCTGTAGTCTAGGAGTATAAATAAAGCATTTAGAATAAAAGCCACATCCCTGATCTTTCTCAAAGGAAAGGGTAGTAATTAACTTTTTGTCAGCTTATAACAAAATACTGGAAACCTCCCTCTTTTGAAAAGACCATCATAAGTAACTAATAAACTTCTTTATCAAAGTAAGCAAAAACTCCTGGACAAATAAGTAAACAATAGTAAATGAACTCTCCAAAAGAGTGGATCTAGGGAAAGGTCTCTTCTCAGAGGTTAGCTTTAAGCTGAGTCTTAAAAGAAGCAAAGGAAGCCAAGAGGCAGAGAGGAGGAAAGAGAATTCTAGACATGGGGACTAGTTAATGAAAATGCAGACATAAGAAGAGTGACTTGTGCTGAGAACAGCCAGGAGGCAAGTATGGAAAGGGCAGTTTTCAGGATCTCTATTGCCAAGACTACTTCTCTCTTTTCACTCCTCTCTTTTTACTATTAGGAGACACCCTGTTTTTCAGAGCAAGTAAACAAAATCTCGGCATAACAACAATCCTTTATACTTACCCTCTGGGTGAACTCAGCTGCAGCAAAATCCCAGAATTGTTTCATACCAGCCTCACGTGGCCTTCAAGCTCAGACAACAGCAGCAAGACCCATATTCTGGTCAGAAGCCCTGCTGTCTCACTGTCACCATTACTCCTCATTGTCAGGTCTATAATTCATTGTATAACCATTGCTATATGTATTGAAATTTGGCCACACTAAAGTGGGTCTCCATCTAGAAGTCCCAACTGATTTTCCTTCACCAGCAGAATAAAGAAAGCATTTTGCTTATGACCACCATTGGCCCTATTTTTTATTTTGTTTCTATTTTATTTCATAGCATCAAATGTGGTTGTGATAAATATGTGTCTTTTTTTTTTCTGAAGCAATCAGGGTTAAGTGACTTGCCAGGGTCACACAGCTAGGAAGTGTTAAGTGTTTGAAAGCAGATTTGAACTCAGACCCTCCTGACTTCAGGGCTGGTGCTCTATCTACTGCACCAAATAGCTGCCTCCTAAATCTGTGTCTTTTTGACTTAACAGAGTAAACTATAAGAAGACTGTTGTTTGTCCTTCATTTAGAAGAGGTCCAATGGCATCACAATGTCTTGACACATGGGTGAATTGAATTTAAATTAAGTAGAATTGTGAAAAGTCATCAGTCTCACTGTCTCTTCCAAAGTCATGAAAGTACAGTGGCAAGATAAAAATCAGGGTGACTGACAATGGCCCAGGGCACAGTGGATGACTTTGGCATCTTCAATATCTGACCAAACTCTAAGCATTCCACCATAAGTGTCTCCTTAAGCAGCTTTCCTGGTCACTGGAACAAATTGGCATATTACATTGGGGGAACTTTTCATAGGCAAACAGCCCCCTAATTTACTAATGGTTTTGAGGTCTGTTGGTTACCTGGTTTAGCCAATTTGCCAAGATGGTATTGCTGAGGTATGGCCACTACTCATGCTGTAGTTTCTTGGAGCCACAAGTGAGAGTTGGGTGAAGCTGGAATAACAAAGGCGGATGAGTAGCTCTGAAAAAGGCTCAACAAGCCTTCATACCAGTTCTCACCATCTTCCCTGAATGCCCCATATTCCCCTGACTAGAAGATTACAAAGACTGAAAGGGGTTAATACCCAAAGGGTATTGTGAAGAGTATTTTACATTTGATTCTAGAGGTGATCAGGGATCTACTAGATTCTTCCAAGTAGGAGAGTGAGGGTGTCAGACCCACACTTTGGAGACCAAGAGGAGCATGGACTAGGATGAAGAGAGAAATGAGGTGGGGTTACCCTAAAGCAAGCTAGTATAGTAGTCTAGGTGTGAGATTATGAGATGGTGACAGGGTCAGAAGAAAGAAGGAGCCATATACAAGATAATTTGATAGGACATGGCAGATTGGATATGGTGGGGGAGGGATAAGAGAGTAGGAACTTGAGGATGGCACATAGAAGCCAAGGTGCCTAAGGGAATGGTAGTGCTCTTGATGAGAATAAGGAAGTTTTTTAGAGGGTTGCAAGTGGGAAGGAAGGGGGAGAACTAATAAAATATGCTTTGGAAACATTGAGTTTAAGACTTCCATGTCTAAATCTAGAATCCTATACTCCCTTTAGAGAGAAATTTTTTTTCACTCATTAATAAGCAAGTATAGAAGTAGGATTAAGATTCTCAAAAATAAAAATATTCTATTTCCTCATTCCCTGTAGATTATTCAATGAGCCTTTAAAGGAGAGGCATGATAAAGAGATGAAATCTTGGAAAGACATTTCCCACTGGGAAAACTCAATCTGTTCAAAAGATAAAGAAATTTTAGTTTAGGTGAATTGATGGATTCTGGCCCATTGTATTTTACTCAGGTCTGGGTAGAAGTGAATTTCCTATTTTGTCTAGATTACCCTCAAGGAGGTGATATGGGTATAGATACATCTCTTTGACCAAGACTGAGTGAGTGATCAGTCAGTTCCATCTCCCACACCCTCATTAGAATAAGCTCACCTCTCATTATAATATTCATTCTCTTATTACTTGTTAATCAATGAAAATTAATTTTAATTTAATTTTCACCTTTAGGAATACCCACTCTTCCAAGGACATATGAGTGTTGGGTTCATGAAGAGTCTTTGGCATTCTAGAATGTCATCTGACACTTTTATTAATTATCTGCTACCATGATTAATAAAATGATTAATTACTCAGATTCTATGTCTAGCAAATCTTTAATACATCATGATTTATACAGACTATTCCCATGTCTAGAATTAATTCCCCCTTCATCCTAACCTCTTAGACTTCCTATATTCCTTCAAAGCTTAGCTGAAGCATCATCTCCTCCATGTTTTTCTCAATTATCTCAGCTCTCCTGCCTGTCCCCCATTACATGTATTTATTTTGTTTATAATCTGTATGAGCTTCCATTGGTTGGAATGTCTGTTCTTTAAAGGTAGGACTATTATGTACCCAGGACTTTAAAGGTAGGACTATTGTATGCCCAGTCTCTGGAACATAACAGTCTCTTAATAAATGCATGTTGAAGGATTGATTAAAATAAATTTAATTCAATTATAGGACCAGCTTTTTTACATTACTCTAGCAAAGGTATTTGAGTTAGATGTGTAGTAAATGCACAGATTGCTAGGTCCTTGTTGCAGCATCAAGCACTGTTATTAGTTTCACAAGGAAGTTACAAAAAAAATTATTTCAAAGACAATGAAGAAATATAAAATTAACCAATCCCCAGGAGCATGAAACAATTTTTGTGCTCAAATAAGCAGCTTGGCCTCTATCCTGCCAGGTTTAACAAGGCTGAAGTGTTATTGTAACTCAGATCTTCATCTTTTCACACACACACACACACACACACACACACACACACACACACACACTTATTCTCCACAGGCACAGAGAGTAGATCAGGACCTAGAATAGAGCCCAAAAGTAGGTTCCCATAGGAAAGAAAACAGGCCTGAGATGCTAAAAGAAAAAATTTGTGGGTTTGCTGCTGTTATTGTTCTGGTTTGTTTGAGTTCTGATGAATGGCCCAGGCTCTGAATTTTATTCAGATGAGCATGTGATGAACAAATGACACACCCTATCTGCAAAGACTGCTGATCTTGGAGTCAAAAGCCGTGTCTTGTGATCCACATTTTTCTTATCTGTAAATATAAGCATGTTGGAGAAGATCTTGGGTCCATTAAAGTTCTAAAATTCTAAGATGATGGAAGAGATGTAGTTAAACAGTACTGAATTTGAAAAAGATAGAGATTTTAGTGACCTACAAGCTCAATATGAGTCAGCAGTGTGAATTAGCAATCAAGAAAGCTAATGTGACCTTGTATTGCACTGAGAGACAGAGCTTCCAGATATAAGGAGGGGGAGTCCCACTGTTCTCACATCTGGACTAATGTATTCAGGTGCAGACAAAACATGTTAGGAGGGACACTGATAAATAGTAGGGAGAAGCTGGAAGCAATGAGGAAAGAGGATAGTGATAGCCTCTTTGTAAATACAAAATGTATTTTTTGTAAATACAAAATACAAATGTATGTAAATACAAAAATAAATAAAAAGAAAACATCAGTGAAAATAGTAAAAGATGCAATGGGACAGAAGGAAATTCAGTGAAATAGAAAAGAAAAGCAGGACAATAAGACTCAAAGTTTTCTCTTCTTTTTGCATATGGATATCAATGTCAATAAAGTTCATCATAATAAAAAGGATTTTTAAAAATAAACTAGGGAAGCTAGATGGTACAATGGATAGAGCACAGGCTTGCAGTTCCAAGGACCTCAGTTCAAACAGGGTCTTAGACACTTAACACTTTCTGGCTGAGTGACTGCAGGCAAGCCATTTAACCCCAATTGCTTCACCAAAAAATAAATGAATGAATGGAGAAAAAGAAAGGAGGGAAGGAAGGAAGGCAGGAAGAAAGGAAGGAAGACAGAAAGAAAGGGAAGGAAAGAAAGAAAGGCAAGAAAAGAAAGAAAGAAAGAAAGAAAGAAAGAAAGAAAGAAAGAAAGAAA